>OZ021681.1:18923911-19231671 GCA_963978505.1 Listrodromus nycthemerus
CGCAGCACACCGTGTTTGTACAGTGTAGAGTTTTTAATTAATCCGGGATGAGGGATAGAACGGGGAGAGGGAACGATTGGCCTCATGGTTGGGCAACTCTCTGAGCAACGCGCGCTGCTGCTGGCAGATGGCCGACACATAGGGCATACGGCTATTAAAATTCTCTTCTGGACTGATTAATCGCTCCCTCGGACCAACCAATGCGTGATTATTCAAATAATGCGCGGTTAAATGTCGACCCTCGCGTGGTCAGCGCGTTCCCTCTTTCTCGGCGTTATAAATCGTTATTAAAATAAATAATTGAAAATAAAAAAAATGCGCGACCAAAGCGGAACGTCCACTGACTGTCAATTGATCAGTGAATCGATTTTGGGACCTCGATAGCGTTATTTTTATTTCATGAATATCTGCAGAATTCGCTCGTATTAAAAAGAAATCCAGCAAACTATTTAAAAAAAAAAAAGAATATAAATTTTCGAAAAACTTCTGGTTCATCGTAGTTTGAATAAAATGACATTCAGATTCGCAAGTATGCGATTACTTTCTCGGATGAATTGTCATTGGTGAATTGCGATGTGATTTTTAGCTCTGCTTCTCTTCTCGACCGGTTGCCTTGCCGCGTCACTTGACCGGTAACTTTACCGGTCCGCCTCGTTAGCTATTCCAAAATGCATTTCTCGTTTCAATTTCCGGAATGGAATTTCGATTCCGCCGGAGGAACCCTGTCAGGGAAATAACATTTCGAGCGTTTCCATCGCGACTACCGTATGGTTTGAGCCGGTCGGCATGCGAGTTCCGAGAAATCGGCGGAAACAATAACTCCCGTGGGTTCTACGGTGTGTTATTGCGCGCAATCGCCTTCGCGTATTAACGACCCGCAAGAGTCTCGTGTCCACCGGTCTATATTGCCCCGCGTTTTCGTACCGTGCATTCATCCCTCCCGTCTCGTTTCCCGCGAGGTGAGGTTATTGTAACGGTGTCGAAGGTGAAATTTCTCGTCGCGATTCGTGCCACGTACCCTCCGAGACACTCGAGAGTCTCACTCGAGCCGCGGAACGCGAGGGGAGGAAGTAAAGCGGCGTAAAGAGCAGCGGCGGAACAACGTGACTAACCGCGCTCGAGAAATCGAGAGAGCCGGTATACATTTTTTTTTTTTTACATCCCTAAAAAGCTGCCTAAAAGCCGCCTTTCGTTACGCCAGTCACGAGACCGCTTCGGCGCGCCGGGTCGTCCAATTTCAACCGGTGATTTCCCTGAGTCCTTCTCGTTAGTACTTCCGCCCAGAATCGTCCGAATTAAGCTCGGTCCAAGCCGTGTCGCAGAATCTTCCGTTCGGTTCGAGCCCCGGTCCGTAAGATCGCTCTTCGACTCGGACCTTCGATTAGGAAGCGAAGGCTCGTTGGAAATTGTTGAATGTGACTGTCGTAACGAGACCGCCGGATTATAAGACCTATTTGTGCGCGCGTTACTTCGGGAAACAACCCCTACGTTCTCCCGATTACTTGCCGCCCTATGCTTTCAATTACACCCTCTCGCTCTCCCGTCCATCTTTTCTCGTCCCTTCGACATCGGCTCCGTGACCGCCGCGCACCGCTGACCGACTTTGCAACCCGAGGAGAACCGCCCGACGCCGCCGCCGCCGCTGTCCGTCGTTTATACTGGGTCGCGGGCACGAGATTAAATCGTTTCTCGCACGCGGGGGATCGAGGATCTCGCGACAAAGAGACGCCGCGCGGAACTCGTCGACAGCAGCATTAAAAAAAAAAAGAAAAAAGGAGATCGTTGTAAAAACTCCGGGATGATCTACGGAAGGAGCGAGGAGACAGGAGCGAGGCAAGAGATAGAGAGAAAAAAAAAAGCATGGACTCTCGTCTACGGCGAGGAGAGGACGCGAAAAATATAAATATATTTTGTTTCTGTGCTCGAGTGTAGGCGAGTGTGAGCGGACGAAACGAGGAAAACTGTCGTGACGGAGACGGCGGCGAGGACCGACTTTGTGAAATTCCGCGGGCTCGCCGCTTCTCTCTTTTGAATCGTCGGCGCTGCGGGGGTCCCCGCTCGGTTGCCGAGACGAAGGATCTCAACGTCGTGCGACGCAGGAGCAAAGTCGCCGGAGAGAGCCCGAGATGGATGAAGAAAGAAAAAAAGGACGAGGGACGCGGACGCGCGGGGACGAAGAAACGCGGAGGCTGAGGAGGAGCGCGCAGCGGCGACGGCAGCGACTATCGGTTTCCCTATCAGCTTGCTCATCTCTCCTCGGGACCTCGGCCTCCCTTCGCTGCCCGTCGCAAAGTCCCTTTCTCGAACGGGCCGAACGAGCGGGAGGAACGGAACGCCACATATAAACTCGGCCTTAACTGCTTTACGACGATCGTTTGTACCGATTTGTTCGACAAGAGTCCGCAGCGCGCCGGAGAGACGACGAGTCCCGAGCCCCGCGCCGATTCCTTCCCTCGAACCTACCCGTTCGGATCTCTTCTTCTCGGCCTCCTCCGTTCCTCCGCGTGCTCCGTGTCCCTCCACTTTCACCCCTGCAGCCCCCTCGCTCACCAAGTGTCTTTTCATTTTACTTCTCGGGGTGCTTTTTTTTTTTCTTACGTTCGAAACCCTTCGGCAAAGTTGGCAAATGGGTTTGCGTCTTTGACCCGGCTGCGGGAGATAAAATTTTCTCGTAGGGACAAATTCTAGACTCACGGGGGACTTCGGGCGAAGTTGCATTAAAATCCTTGAAATTTTTGACTCAAAAGACTTTTCGAACAAATTAATTCTTGATGCATTCTTCGGTGGCTCCTTTTGTCAAACCCCGCTCCATCCGATGACGAGAAGCTTCGCGTTTTGCTTCACGCTTCGAGGTACTCGTACTTCGACTTGGCGAATGGATTAGTCTTTGATTCGGCTTCTCACAGAGATGAACTCTAATTTTTCTCCTTCACCGCTTTGGATGTTGCTTCACGGAGACTCGACTTATAGTCGAGGCTGCGTTGAAGCTCTTTGGATTCTTGCTGAAATAAATTTTCCCCTAAAAACAAATTCCCCATCACAATGCGTCAATCTTTTTCCGAACGAGAAACAAGATAACTTCTGTTCGAAGCGTCAAGCGGTAAATAAATTTTTTTTTTTTTTTTTTTTTTTTAATTCGTTTCCCAACGCGGTCAAAGATTTCTTCATTGATCTCACGGTCTTTGAGCGAGCCATCGACGTCTCCTCTCGCCTCCGCTCGGCTATCAGCTCCCGTGTATGGTAAACCCGTGGAAGAAAATCGAATCGAGCGAGAATCGTTGTTGTCGGTGAGCTTAGTACGAGAGCGAGGCGGCGCGATAAAATAAATTAAGCCGCGATGCTACCGGGTTGCGGAATTCTTTATACGACGCGTATCCGTCTCTCTCCGTCTCTCCCCCCTCTCCCTCGCCCGCGGTACTTAATGACGCGCCGTAAATAACAACTCGGCTTCGATTTATCGAGCGAGTTCGCGACGACGTGGAGAAACGATCGGGATCTCGCTGCGGGGCGAACGACGTTCGCGAGACCGCGCGCGAGATACACACTAGAGCCGCGGCTTTCGCTCCGTCCGGCCGTTTATTATCCTTCACTTACAGTGCCTTACTGAATAATACCGTACATACGTGTTGCATTGTCGAGCCGAGAATTTTAATGCACGTCTTTTTTACTCGCCGGGACATTTCTTTCGCGGACCCGATCGGATTGTTTCTTCGCCCGAAGTCCGCCGCGCGATCGCGTTCCGCGAAAAATCGCGCGCACGCGCGAACCGTGTCGCAACGATAGAGACGCCCGAAAAATGAGTGCATCTAAGCGCGTGACACGAGCGAATCAAGCACACACACACACATGGCGACCAAGCCCGAAGCCCTCGAGCACGTATAAACTCGGGGAATCCGCAGCGGCAGCAGCGTGCGGAGTGAGCGGCCCCGCGAGCGAACCTTCGAGTTTCGTGGAAGCGATCTTTCTTCCACCTGCCAACAGCAGTAACGGCAGCAGCAGCAGCAGCAGCAGCAGCAGCAGCAGCCACGTATGCGAGGAAAGCGGAGATCTAAAACGCTCACGACGAGAGTCGACGTCGAGTCTGGGTGTGCGTGTGTGGAATCCATACGGGGTGTCCCGGAAGTGCGGCTGGACGAACCGCAACGTTCGAAATTCTCGACGTTACCGAATACCGCCGAACGTCCGGGTTTCAAAGAATTCCATTTTTTTTTTTTTTTTTTCCTCTTTTTTTTGTTTTTTTGTTAACCTTTATTCGAGGGAATTATGGATCGAAAGTGGGGCAGGAAGAGAGGCTCATTTTAATTTATTACCGCCGTAACGTTTCCGATCGAACGAAACAAATATCGAACATTGTACGACAGCGCCAAAGTGGGAGGAGCTCGGGTGGATTTTCTCGAATCCGCCGCCTCTCATCTGACTAATGAGTTTTTCCATTTTTTTTTTTTTTTTCTTATTTTTTTCCCCCGATTATTTTATCGCGCTCTTCTAATCTGCGCCTCGGGCCATTAAAACGAAAACGCGCGAGCTCGCCTCTGGGAATGGAACGTGCGGTATGCCGGGGACGTGAAAGGGCCTGCTGCGACTCATTCGGGGCCCTCGCGACCGATCTACGCTCCCTGGCGCCTCGTCGAGCGCGCCGAACGACTCGTCACTGGCTGCTCGTAAAATTACGATAGGACGAACGGTTTATGATTTTTCCCCCCTTTTTTTTCCTCACGAGAAACTCGGAGATGCCGAAGAAATCGCCGCTCCGGCCTGTCCGGAATATTCCTTGTTGCCTTTCATCGCTACGAATCGATAAGACGACAGACGGCAAGAAAATCGTCCCGATAAGTACAACGACGGGGTTAAATATAAATTGGGGCCACTCGAAGTATCCGAACGAATGTCATCGCCGTTGTCCATCGAGCGTCGGACGAACGCCTTCGACGGGGGGACTTTGGATTTTTTTTTTTTTTTTTTTTTTTTTTTTTCTGAAGTCTCCCGCAACCCAGAAAATACACAGCGGATTATCCAGCTTAAAGTCCTCGGAGACTCCCCGACGCGTATGCGAAGTGCGGACAGTGATCCGACGAGCGATCGTGCGAACGATCCCTCCGATCCCTCGACACGTACGCGCGTCTTCTTCCCATTATTCGTGACCCAGGGTACTTTGGCGAACGCCGATAGATACAGTAGGCAGATGCTTCTGCATAAATCGCTGGACCATTATCCGGGCGAGAGGCGAGGGAAAGGTCGCTCACCCGCAAATCCGTAACGGGGAAAAAAAATGCCCGATTTAATCCACCGGATATCGGCACCGATTTTAATCCACCACGGAAACGATGGAGCGACGAGAATTCTGAGGTCGACGGGGTGCGATGAAACATTTAATATATTTTTTTTTTTAATTTTAAGGAAAATCCCCAAAGACGGATCGCTGTAAATCGAACGATAAATTCAGTGAGGATGCCGATTGCGATTTTATTATTCCGAGCTCCCGCTCGGTAGTCAATCGGACATCGCGCATTCATGGATTTATGGCGACTGACAGTAATGCGATATAACGATCGATTAATCATTACGAGGCGTATTTATCAGTGGCGCTTCTTGCGCGCGCATAAATTAATATAAGCGTAATATAAGCTTTGCATGCGTAAATTTGCTCACCATTTCTCTCTGTCTCCCTGTGTCGTACTCCGTATTGTGCGTCCAGCATATTACCGATAACATTATTAATTGCCGGAGAGTGTCCGCCGATGTAAAGACGATCTAATGGGTATGTTAATTTTGATGTCGGGGGGTCTAGGCAGATGTTTCCTCAGATGAAGTTCCGAGTTTCCGGTCTCGACGCCAAGGCTAAATACATCCTCCTGCTGGACATTGTCGCCGCCGACGACTACAGATACAAGTTTCACAACAGGTAGAAATGATCGATCGATTTAATCAATCGAGCCGATTTTACCCGACAGCGATGAGTCAAGAGTGGAGGAACTGACGACGAGACACAGTTCGTTTCGTAAACACGCAAGGCCGAGCAAAATTGAGAGAGACCTTCATACATATATATATTTATACATTAATATATATATATATATGTGCATTTGATGATAAATTTTTTTTTTTCTTCTGATTATTGTGTCGCCAATAATATCACACGCTGAGAGCAAAGCTGTGGACGAAAGTAACTAATCGGCTGTGTTTTGCCCTTTGCTATTGCAAATTGTTCGCAGACGCATGTTCCCCGCTTATAAAGTGAGGGTATCCGGGTTAGACAGACAGGCTAGCTACATACTCCTGATGGACATCGCGGCATCCGACGATTACCGATATAAGTTTCACAACAGGTGATTATCCTGACGAATGTACACGCATATTAAGAAAAAAAAAAAAGAAAAAAAAAAAAAAAAGAGAAAAAAGTATGGAGCGTGCGCTGCGAACAATTCCTCATACTCGTCGAAATATTATAATTGTCCTGTCAAAGAAAAATTGAAAAAAAAAAAAGAAAAAAAAACAACAACAGAGTATCGTTTTTTTTTTCTCTGTAAAAGGGTTGCATGGGTCGCGGAGATATCGTGAGGCTCGTTGTTATCCGTAGAGTCAATTTTTTTCGAATCTCGATATCGTTAGAACGGCAGAAAGAAAGATAGAACGCAAGGCCACAAATACCGGGATCCACGGTAGATCGTAAAATCTTCGGCTCGACTCACCTTTTTGTTTTTACCGATCATTCGTGGCCCCCGTTAAGACATTTCTGGCTCTCTCGCTCTCTCACTCTCTTTCTCTCTCTCTCCCTCGCGAGGATCTCTCGTAATTTATTTCGACTTGTATGGGGATCGCAAGCCTTCACTCTTTACTTGAATTAAAAAAAAAAGAAAAAAAGAAAATTAAATAATTGGAGCAGGGCAGCTCCGTGATGAACTCTTGCTAAACGTTCGATTACTGTTTCTCGGTGAGCGCAGTAGATGGATGGTGGCTGGAAAAGCGGATCCGGAAATGCCGAAGAGGATGTACATACATCCGGACTCGCCGAGCAGCGGTGAACAGTGGATGCAGAAAGTCGTCAGCTTTCACAAGCTCAAACTCACCAACAACATGAGCGACAAGCACGGCTATGTAAGTACTGTACGTAACGCCAACCAAACAATTTACTTACTACTTAGCCACTAAGTTCATCATATCAACATATAAACATTTCGCTCCACAGTCGCTCGTCCCATAGGCATAAAAAATCACGCCCATCGCTATAAAGACATTCGCTTCGATCCTCGCTCGACAAACGAATAGAATCGCCAGTCCATTTTTTATGATGCTTAAGCCGGGGTAGAAAAAAAAAAAGGATTTTTTTGTTTTTTTTTTTTTTTCAGTTTCTACACCGAGCCAGTTCTTTCCACTTCCACTCTTCTAGCCTGTCCGCTCGATTTCTCCCTGGCAGAGTTGACTATAACCCATCCCATCCCCCCCCCCCCCTCCTCCATTTGCTCTACACTGAGTTACCACCCCCGCTCGTTCGCTCTCGGTCGCGCAAGCCTCCCTCTCACGCAGCTCCGGCTTGGTCTCGGCGAATCCCTTTTGCGGCCGCGTCGGCGTCCTTTGAAGGATCCTGCATCGCTGGCTCGTGAAATCTAGTCCTCCTTTGCTCAGCCTCGATGTCAATGGCTGTATGTCGTGCGCTGCCTCGGCTCCGCACCGCGTCTACCCTGTGTGTGCGTGGCAGCAGCCAACCTTTGTCAGGCCACTCGCTTTTTCTTAGCCTCTCTTTTACTACTACCCTCATACTGGTTAGCTCGTTCGTTCGGCAGTTCCCTCAACCCCCGGGCTATGCGCGTGTGGGTACCTGGTCCCTCGCGCTCCCACATCCTTCGCTCGGCGACCGCTCCGTCGTACACTTCTTCACCCTCCTCCGTGCACACCCGCGAACTCGCCGATGCATCCGTGAGCTCTCGTCGTTTCGTCGCTCGTTCACTTGGCCGGGAAGCTTGAACCGCGAACGATTCACCTACATTTCCAACGATCGTCCCGGCGAATTCGAGCGCGAGTGGACCAGGAAAACCCGGAGTCCGGCGGAGTCTCCCAGGCTAGCTGCCGGCCTCGCGGCTTCGAGGACCTCTCCAGATTTGCTCCCGGAAACGGGCGCCGATCCAGTTTGCTCACGAGCCCAGAAAACGCCCCGCCGAGTGCCTCCGTTAAAAAAAAAACCCTTCCACGGGCTAATAGACCCGGGCAAACCTATCTCCTCCTGGCTTTTTCACCACCTGGCTCACCACGCTGTGGGTATCCGAGATACCCGACGAGGAGATCGCATTAGAGATCCCAGTGGCGCAAGAGATCCATTCACGTGTCTTGCGTCGAGGAGCCGGGCTCTTTATTATCTCGCACCGATGCTTATCCCTTGTAGCTCCTCGTAAAGAATCGTCGCACCGCAAGGACCTCTTTCGATCTTGACTATGAAAGAAATGAAAATAAAAAAGCCTCCAAAAAATTGTAGATTAAAGTGAAAGGCTCCGAGACCCAGAAACATGCTGCGAGTCAAGTTTTCCCCGCTCCGATAGAAAGCTCCTTCCAGAAGCTTGCGCTATTTCAGAAACTCAAACGTTCACTGGAGATATTGAGAAAAATGACCAGACGGGCGAGTGAAATTTGAGATCGCCCCGTACGTTGAAGTTGTCACTGCGAGCAATCTCCCTGATAATTCCTTCGAAGCATTGCACATAAGGACCGAACGGAGACTTCAGAGGATTGGTTGTGGACGATGATGCGGTCCAAATTTCAATGATGAAAAAATACTATGATAACCCATATTCGAATCCCGATTAGTTGTTGAGTAAGAATGGTAACCACCGCACGCCACATATTTTTCCATCATTCGTGTTGTCCACATATGTGTAATACTGGACTATCACACGCGAATCCACGGTTGTATCCGTCTATCTACCGAAGAATCCTTCGGGCTCATTTCGGTCCCGGCGTGACGACCGGGTCGAGGATGGCAAACACCGAGAGGGAGGCAAAGAGCCGAAGTGACGAGTGAATGGCGGAGAAACGGCGAAACCTCCCCTCGACAGTCCCGGTAGTTTCGCAGTTCGTAGTTTGGCGGTTCGGTTAAACTGCGATGAAGAAAACTTGGTGGACAGTAGAGTACATTCGCCGACGACCGCAAGAGACCCGACACGAGAATAAAAGGAGACGGTGAAGTAGAGAAAAAAAAAACATACATAGTTAGGATAGCGTGTACAGCTGCTCCCGTTTGAAACGTCACCAACAACCCTGCCTACCGGCAGGGCTTCGGGGGTTCTCCGTGCAGACCTGCGGAATCTCTCTTCCTCTCGCTCACGGGATTCTCCCGGAGAAACGTGGCTCTCAGTATATGCACAGAGAGGTACGACGGGGTTGTACAGGCGCCACGCTGCTCCCTTTAACATCTCCCACAGCCAAGAGCACTTTCTTCCGCTTAGCCTTCGTCCCATCACCCGTCACATACTTTCCTAATTCTTGTGGGAAATTCTGAAGATTATTGACCCTTTGTCCGGGCCACCTTCCCTCCTGGCCGAAGCACTTTGGACACTTTTATTTTTCTCCACCCTACTTCTGCCCTAAGACCGAAGAGTCACTTTGACAAATATCATTTTGGAGGGTCGGAGGCGCCTGGGTTACTCTTCCTGTCTTCCGAGACGCCACTCTCCCGCCACGGTCCCCGGTCCTTTATCAATAAGGGTGCGGGCCGCGGGGAATTCCTACTCGCCGCCCTTGATACGGAATCTAGACGCAGTAGGAACATTATCCCTTGACACGGTGTCTTTTATTTCCTTCCGCAAACATACTCGCGGACACGCGGGTCGATGCGAAGAGAACTCGACGAATCACCCACCGGGCTGACTTTTTCCAGAACTTATCGTATTTAAGTGCACAAATAAATAGGCGAAAAAGAACATATAAATAATCAAACAAATGAATGAATACATGAATACGTATTTAAACGAACAACACCTCACGGAGGTAGCGTCGAGGTTGAGAGAGATAATGGTTGGAGTCGGTAGGGATCGACGAGTTTTCCTCGGTACTCGCTCGGGAATCCGATTATCATCTATATTTTCGCGCTAGCGCTCGCGTGAGTACACGTCAACTGTCCGACCGGGACGAGTGTTTCGCTATCGTCGGGCATGATACGCGCGCCAGCCAACTATGCGAATAACCCAGAAGGCCTGTCTTTTATCGTGCGTGCGTGCGGATGGTAAGACTGCGGGTCCGAGCTCCGGTGCACGCTACATTATGCTCCGGGATTAAAAGCTCGATTAATGACATGCTCGATGTTTTTCATTATCAAGACATCATCGTGTCGGACATCGCGGCGAATGAGAACGGACGCGCCGTTCGCCGTGGTAGCCACGGCAGTGAAACATCGCCTGGAAAAGGTGCGAATGAGATACCGAGAGTTATCGGCTCGGCGAGTAAACGAGAAAGCGGGAGCGGGTCGGTTCGTCCGTAGCGTGTTCGTGTGCCTGTGCGCGTGCGAATAAAATGATGAAAAAAAAAAAAAAAAAATAGAATTCACCTACGGGGGTGCGCAGTGTACACTGCGAAGAACGAGAGGCTATCGGAGAGTTAGAATTTCGCAGTCGGAGCGAGCGTAGAACGGGGATAGAAACGACTGCGAGGCACCGATCGAGCGTGCATGCCATGGAATCCGGTAGACCGGCGCCGATCGTTATAATAAATGGGATAACCACATAACGGAAGATTTAACGTCATAATTATTACGATGCTACTCCGTCGGGGTATGGGAAGCTGCCCCGGGAGGATCGAGGAGGCGTAAGACAGTTCGCACGCTCCTCTCCGCGATCGAGATTTTTGCCCTCTTTGACGCCGATTTTCGTCCTCCCGTTTTTTTTTTTTTTTTTTTTTTTTTCACAATCGTTCATCCTCCAATATTTTTTTGATTGTTGCAAAAATTGAATTTTCACGTCTGTGAATAATATATAAAGACCATACAGACTGAAAAAAAAAAATATAATGATGAAACGCCTTTGAACGCGTAAAATCGCTCCTCGAGTAATCCAACCAATTCTTTTTCACAGTAAGGTTAGATATATATATATATATATAAAATATAACATATCAAATATAATATGTGATATATATAAATTATAAAATGACTCATCACATATACAATCTTTTTTATATATCCCGGTATTTTTTATTTACAATATCGTTACAGTATTATTCACGTCAGTTTAGTCTTCTTCATAATCTCTATTTATCCTACTTTCGTTTTTTTTTTTATATTAATATTTTTAACCAGTTGTATTTTTTATTTTTCATTTCCTTCGGATTGAATGCGGATTGGCGCGATTCGTCCGCGTATTGGACATTTTTTTTCTGTACCTGGGGGCATTCTTGAGAGACCGAAGCCCCGGAAAGCGAAATAAACGTTTCCATCCGACATAAAATATAACGCGCCGAGGTCAGACCCAGTGACGGATCGAGAGTATCTCTAATCGTCCCCGAGAACAGTCGCGGGCTTCAACGGAACTCATCGACGAGCTTCGAGAGATCGAGCGATGAAAAACGTATCGTGGAGGGCGGCGGGTGTAAAACGAGTCTCGGATGTTGTGACCCTGGCCGCGGCCCGTCGAACCGTTATCTTATTTAAGACCTCGTTCGACAAACGGTATTGGACGCGCTTTTTCACTGGACGTTACACACATGCGTGGCTGCCTCGCGGATCGTTAATCATCTCGATCCTTCCCGAAAAGCGTTCGGCGATGCCAGAACTCTTTCGATCCGTTGTCTCTCGTCTCGCCGATCGAACCCCCTTGTCCCATCTCGATACAACAACGTTCTCGTGTCGGAGGAATATTCTTCGCGAATCGCGTCGCTGAACGAGAATGATTCTCGGCTCGGTGTTGATGGCTCTTTGATCCTCGGAACGATAGCCGACGAGACGCGCAATAAATATATATATATATATATGTATATATATGGAAGCCATGCGGGAATATTATAATACGTCGACGAGCAGCAAACTCGCACGCAAACTCCCGCAGAAACACACATAGACATATATATATATATATATATATATCTATATATATATAAATTTCATCGGCTAATTAATCCACGACGCGCGAGCGCGAGATCGTTCTCTCGAATCCCGCGTCACCGGCGGGATTCTCGTGTTGTAATTGAATGATCAAAAGCGCCGAATTCCTTGAGCCTAAGCGGCGATGAGGTCGAGGCGCTCTTTCAAACGATAAATCAGTCTCGTTAACGCATCCATACACACTCCATTCTCGCGTCTCCTGCAACCGTCTTGTCCTCGCGTCGATAATCGATCGATCGATTTTATCACTGTATCCGTCCAATGAGATTGACGGTATCGGATCTCCCGAAAAAACAAAAAAATGAAAATAATAATAGAAGAACACTAAACGTACGTAATGCCAACACTGTTTCTCAGGCATCGTCTCTGAAGCGTCGATTGTGAGCGATCATCGAACCTGTGATTCACAGTGTCGGATCCCTCGGAAAAGCCAAATAAATAAATAAATAAATAAATAAATAAATAAATAAATAAATAAATAAATAAATAAATAAATAAATAAATAAATTACGGCACTTTGGGCGAACGCGATTATCTCGGCTTGTAATACGCCGTGTATACACCGAAAATCGGAGGGTATCGAACGAATCGACGGACAGTGTCGGTGAAACTTTAGGCGCGAGAGCGAGATCGCGCGACCAAAGCCTCTTTGGGGGTTTGGCCCTTGGCCCTTTTGTATGTAACACTATGTACACACACACAAACACACATATATATATATATATATATATATATATGTATATAAACAGAGCTTGCTCTACGACGGGGTTGGGCAAACGACTTTTCCCTACCGCTACTACTTATAGCCCGGTATGTACACTCTCCTCTCGGTTTAATAGAATCGAACAGCCGTCGTTCGTCGTAAGGCGATCCCCGTCGATCTATCTTTCACCCGTGAACGGTTCAATTGAGATCCTCCTCTCGACCCCTCGGCCGAATCCCCTCCCGAGCACCCCTCGCGATCTTGCCATCTTACTCCGATCCAACGTCCCTCGACATTTATAAACAACCCCTGCGGTACAACACGCCCGGCGCACTTTTCCCTTCGCCGTCGTGCGCGCGGTCTCGTACGAGGAATGGCGAACCCGTGTTTCACCCCCAAAGTGATGGATTCCTCGAGCGTCCGAGCCGAATCCACTCTCCGTCTCAATAAGTAATGGCGGATTTTTGCCCTCCGTTTCCGCTTCTTCTTTCCCTCTCGGATAGATGGGAAAGCTACTTTCCACACGACCGCGATTCTCTTTCGTTTCTTCGACTTATTCCGCCTCCCGCCGTTCGCCCGACTACGATTATATTTTTCTTCCTTTATTTCTATCTTTCGTCTCCGGACGCGGCTGAATTTTGATTCGATTCGACGTCAATTAGCACGGAGGAAAATCAACCGCGGTATTAATTCGCGAGCCGCGGGGCGAGGAATCGCACGGAGATTCGTGCGAGAGAACGAACGAGAAAAACGCATCGGTACCCGCAAACATCAATTCCAAAATTCACCCTCCAGGCTTCGTCTCGGTCCTTCGCGTCGTCCGTTCGGCGACCTCTGTTTCCCACCGGTTAAATATCACGGGAGGCTGTCAGCGAGACTCCCGTTCCGGCGCAAATTGGAAACGAAAGTGAAATCCCATCAACGTCGCTCCGCGCACCCCTCGCGCTATCGCGCCGTTGCAATTTCAATTTTTTCACGTCATTTCTTTTTGATACAATTTTTTTTACATTTTTTTTTTTGTTGCTTTTATTCTAAGAACAACGCTTGCACAACAGCCGCGAGCGAGAGCCCGATCTCTCCCGGGACTCGCGACGAGACTACGCGAGTTCAACCCCCCGGTATGGAAGGTGGGGGGGCGAAAAAAAAAAGAGAGAAAAAAAAAAATCAAGACGATATTATCGCACGTTCCCGGTTCACCGCGAAGCTTGCTTGTCGACGACGACGCGGTTACAAGCCGTATAGCTCGATAAGGTGTAGCACGTAGGCGCGTCGACGTGTGCTCCCTCGCTCACAGCGATATTCACACACACACACACATATATTATATATTATATATATCTCTATAGGTATATACACACACACATAGATATGTACATATATGTCGTGCAGACGCACACTGAGAGGGGGAAATATTAACACACGTGTCCGTACGGTGTAGAATATTCCGCTGTTGCGAGGCAGGAGAACTCTCGCCTTCTCTGTCTCTTTCCGCGTGTGGAATATTCGAAGGGGAATCGCAGCCGAAGGGCGTTTCTGGAGGCGGTCGTCGGTCCCCACCGCTCGGCGCATAAAATGCGCATAAAGTGGTGGCGGTCCCGAGATATCGTACTACACTACACCGTCTGTGGTATATATATATATATATTTTTTTTAATATATTTATTATATATATATATATATGCGCCTTTATATGTATACATGTGTATATACATATGGACGAAAAGAGGGAGATATGTATGCGCGTTCCTCACGGTGGGGATGATTATGCATTCGCGCTCTCGCGACGAGACGGGAGCCGACCCCGCGTCCTCCGCGCTCTCGTTATTGCGACGAAATATAAATCGCGACCAAGTTTTGTGCGCGGCTCTCGCTCTTTCACCCAAGAAACTCGCCGCCGCTCGCCACCGTCGCGGTGAAATCGGACTCCCCTGAAGAGAACTGGCCGACTCGTCGATTTTATTTTTACTCGCTATTCCCCACGGTTCGCTCGCTCTCTTGGCTCTGTTTTCTGATTTTTTTTTGTTTTTTTATTTTTGTTTTTTTTTTTTTTTTTCCTTTTTTTTTTTAATTCATTTCTTATTCCCCGAGCAGCCCAATTATTTTTCTTGGCCGCTCGCGGTCTCGCCGTGGCATGGGAGCGAAATAAAGGACGCGAAAAAGCGCACCGATCGCGGACGTGCTTTACTTGGACGCACTGCGATCGGCTCAACTGCGTGGCTCTGCCTCGGATAAAAAAAAAATCGAAATTTATTATAATTTTTTGTTTTTTTGTTTTTTTTTTTTTTCACATATTTCTCCGAGATTTTCAACATATTATTCACGTCCTCGTCGTGTCTCGTCGGCAGTCGGACAGTAACGAAAAAACTGGTTCTACCTACGAAAAAAAAAAAAAAAAAATTATACGCCAGTCGAGATTCTTCGCTCTGGCAAGCGCCGCGATCTCCCGTGTCCCGGATTCTTGGATACGAGATAAGAATTCGTGGTATTCGTCGACCCGGTGAGGGTTGAACGCCGCTACGACAGTCGGGAACCACCGGGCCGAACGCACGGCATCTCGAGTGGCATACATTGAGATATCATTCGGAAATCATTAGACTCTGCGCGAAATCACTCTCCGTTCTCTCCGTCTGTTTTCGATCTCCACGTGGCCGGTCCGTATCGTTAAACCGGCGCTCGCGCACCGATCGTCAAAATCCCTAATGGATGTATCGGTGTAAAAAATAAAATAAAAAAATTAAAAAAAAAAAAAAAAAAAAAAAACCCTTTAAAAGCCAAATTTATATCCGAGGGAAAATTGTTGACGGTTAACACGATTCGCCTCTGGGCTTTTCTGTATTTCCTGCGCGTGTCTGGCGATGTCGCCCCGCACCGTTCTATCGGGCTGCAGTTCATACCGAACCAGCAGCATGGCGGCGTGATGTTGTCCGTTGGCAAATATTAATTAGCCAGCGCGTTCATTTCGTTCATTCAACCACTTCCCCCAAGCCGTATATAGACATATATATACATATAAGGTTTATTTTCCACCGGCCTAGATACAACGCGAGCCCCAAAAGCTAGTCGAGTCGGCCATCCCCGTCGCGTTTGCGTTTCGCGTTCGGTAATTGCGATGGCGGGGCGCGTCGCTCGAAACGGCGTTAACGCGAATAAACACATTTCGCTGAGTCCAGTCACACCTTGGGGGATTTGGAGCTGCCAGAAACGGGGGGGGGGGGGGGGGGGGAGAAGGCTGGGACGGGAGGTTTTCGGGGTGCAGGTTTACTCCACTCGTTGGCTCCGCTCCGCACGCCGAATAATTAAATACCCCATGGCATCGGCCCAGCTATGTACCTTGAACTCGAGACCGCTCGATATACACGACCCTCCCGCCCCCTTCTCACCCCCTCGGCCCAACTCCACCATTTTCCGTTTCACCCTATCGACTCGACCGGTGTACACATTCGTTTGCACAGTATCAACCGTAGAAACGCAACGTAATTCTTCGACCCCGATAGAGTTGGCTCGCAATGTAGAAGAGGAAAATAAAAGTAAAAACGGTTTTACTCCCGCGGTAACGTAGTTATGGTTGCGCCGTATAATGTACCGTTTCGTTCTGTAGTATGTAAATTTGTGGGTATACGCTTCGACGAGGGAAAAGCCGAAGTTTTCCCGCCGACATCGACTTTACACCGGCGCCCGGTGGAGCGCGAAACTATAACCGAGAAAGTGAGTCCAACGAAGGCGGCGCATTCGCGAGCACGTGCGACGAGCACACGTCCGATCATCGATAGCCGCTGACACGCATCTTCATCGACGCGGTGGTATCGTCGAAGCGTTTTTTTTTTTTTTTTTTTTTTTTTTTTTTTTTTTTTACGTTCGCTTTGCATTTGTCACGGGAATGAGCGAAGATGCGAACACCCGTCGCTTGGCATTATCTGCGGTCGTAGAGCGGAATACTCGAGGCTCATTTGCACGCACGGAGGGCCGCGACGATGTCCGAGATAAGAGCGGTGTCTCGAATTTATTGGAAAATCGTAAGCGTCAAGGTGGCAAAGAGAATTATGGACCGGTTCATCTATCGTTAATTTCTTCCGATAGGAATAGAAGAACGTTGTAATCGGGTGGCTGATAAGGACCTGACGAAGACCCGATTAGGCCCTCGTGTGATGCTGCGAAATTTCTACGGCGTAAATACTAATAGAATTAGGTCATATTTCCCAATATTTGAGTTACCGATTATTTTTTTTTTAACGGCGGAGTTAATCTGTAATCTCAATTGAATTACCTTTCGATACCGAAAGTTTGACTTGTTCCACCGTCCAGTGTTGAATTCATCGGGGACTCGTAACAATGAAGTTGAAAGGGGTGAATATGGCCCGGTTCGTATGTCATTAATTTATTGTGGTAGAAATTTCAGAGCATACGATCGGGTCCCGATAAGGAAAAAGGCCCGTGAAGACTCCGATAAGGTCCCGATGCGATACTCAAAAATTTCTACCAAGTCACGTGGCAATCGGAGCGGGCCAAATCCCCTACGATTGCCCAATCAATTTTTTCAACCGGTGGAATTTATCTGTTACTTTAACCGAATTACCTCTCATCGCGACACCGAAAGTTCGACCTCTTCTCTCGTTGGGGCGTCGAAGAGACGACAAGGGATGCCGAACGCCGCATGTCGGAGCGACGTTCGATGCGGGCGCGGCACGATTGTCACTCAAGTCGATCGATGTAAATAAACGAAAGAGAGAAAAAGAGGAGGGACAAAAAAAAAAATTATCGTTTGGCGATCGAGCGAGACGAGACGAGAGGAGACGCCGGTGAGGAAGCGAGGGCGATGGAAGCCATGGTCGACCCGCAGACGAAGACCCCCGGCCAGCCAACCGAAGCGTGAGGCCGACAAGACCGCGCGGCTATCTCCGTTCCCCCGTTTGTACCGACTAAGCCGACGCGACATCTCAGAAACCGCTACACGTCTTTTGCGCGCGACTCTGCTTTCCGTCGATTAAAAATCTATATATATACAAATAATAATAACAATGATAATAATAATATTATTATCAAAAGAACGGACCGAAAGGAAATCGGTTTGCGCGGAGTTTGACGACCGCGCGGCCGCCGGCTGCCGGACCGTACACTGCGTTCGTATCCATCAATCAGTCGCTACGGCTCACGACAATGATTTACTCGACGCTATCGGTCCGGTTATATAGTTGCGAATTAACGCTCGATGGTCGTTGCCCCGTTCCGCGTAAGTGTGTTTCAGGACCGAGTTCGTAACGGGGTGCCTTTTAAGCAACGGCACACATGGCCAGCGGGTCGTTGGTTTTCCTCGCGTGACCCGCGAACAGGTAGCTCCGCGAGCGCGTGTCGCGATATATTTCTCGCCACGCGAGTTAACGTTATACGCTGCGGTGAGACGTTTTGAGAAACACGTTGTTCGAGACCAGTCAACGGCCCTCGAGTTCGAGTGAGCCGGGTCTTGTGTTTTCCGTTGGTTAACGAGTACGGTACCGCGAACGCGATCACCGGTGATACACCGAGTGGACGGTAATTTCGGTGGCCTATAGTCATCGACGTTGAGGGAGAGCGAGCGAGATGTCGAACGACTAATGGTCTAGATGCTATGTTAAGTTTTCATTAACGACGACGAATCGGTAAACTTGACTGGAACAGGCGATTCGGCAAATTTACATCTCCGCACCGAGAACAATTTTTTTTTCTTTGCTATCAGAACTGAATAGATTGAGAAATTTTTTTCTCGTGGCAAACCGAAAGTGTATTTGGAGCGTGAAAAAATGCTGCTGCACAACAAATGGGATGTTCGGTGGGAGTGAAAAGAATTTCTCGTCGCAGCTCAAAATTAATTTACTGCCACGAGAAAAACAATTTGATGCTACAGCCAAAAAAATTGGCTGCTACTTTGTGGTGTTTTGCTGGTTCTCACACTGAGTAGATGAATTAGTTACATCCATCGAACTGTGGTGAGTCTTGTCGGAGAATCTAACAAGATCCATCAAACCGCTCTCAGCATTTTTTTCGGGCCAGTTAAAACGATGAAATCAGATCCAGCTCATTTTGTTTCTAAGCGCGAAACGGGCCAACTCAAGAGTCATCTCGACATCGCCGATAAATCCTTCAAAATCAGTTTCGCCGGTCTCACCGGCCGTTACTCGGCCACTCTACGTCAGCGTATACCGGAGAAAAAGGGAAGAATCCCAAGTCCTTAGGAAAAAGTAATTCATAACCCGTGAGCGCCGATTCGAAGAGGATATAACGAGTCGTAGCTATGACTTCTGGCGCCAGGCACGGTCATCAATTTCACGGGGAAAAATTGTGGCTCGATTTCGTATTTTGACGTGTCGGTCCCGACCCCCGGTTTCGGGGGTCAGCACCATGACTGTTCCACCGGGACCGATAGACGATGACGTCTATTCGCTCCGCCTCCTTTTTTTTTTTACCCGAGTGTGCCCGTACAAGCGGCAGGTAGATTTCTCCATAAACGTTTTGAGCCAGCCCTCGAAAGGTATCCGTGGTAAAGATAGCCCAAAATTATACGTGCTGACCCGTGTCCGATTCATCAATTCTTCATATTACTCCCAGCGAAGAAGGCCGGGCTGGGCAGGCGATGTCGTAAAATTGGTCTCCGCTCTTCAGTTTATCTCCACGTGACGATCTCGGAAAATTTGAGGAGTGCATATCCACCGGGACGGATCCATCGAAACCGTGGAGCGAACCGGGATCGACATATGGCTCGTGCGTAGATCGTCGGATCGCGATAAAACTCCTCGAGTTTTCTCTCCGTATCTATATCGCATCATCCCCTCGGTCGCGACGCACGAGGATTAAGATCCGCGCTCCGCAGGGGATGTCCCGGGCTAAACTGTATCCTCCGAGGGTTGCGACCGATACGTATTAACCGCAGCACTCTCTCGTCTCTCTGTATTCCATTATCGTCCCAAAGATCCCCGATTCGACCGCAATTCGGGGAGCTTTATCCGCGCCTCATCGGGACCGCATTACGCGAGAGACACAAACGCCGAGGACGGAATTGGTGGGGAGTGGCACGAGCAGCGATCAATTCCGAAATCGCGTCAATGCCCGAGAGATTACGGAGATCGTTGCTGAGGCCGAGTTTCTCGGATAGCTCGAGCGACCGAGTCAGTTCCATCGTCGTATTCGCCAGCGCACATGACCGAGACGGAGCGAGAGCCGCGCTCGCATCAGCCGGCACAGAACGATGGAAAGAAGAGCGAGGTTGCGTTCGGCATACCTTCACGCGCAGCATCCAAAGGTGTGCGAGAGACGTCTCAATCTCCTCGAGCGGAGGATCTCTCTTTTCTCTCGCCTCCTGTCTTCACGCACGTATAACGTACGTGCACCGGGGAGTTCTTCGTGTACTCCGACCTTACGTACGAACGCACACGCGCTTGCGAACCAATACAAGTTCGCCGATCGAGAGAAGACGACTCTCGGAAGTCTCCGGACGAGTCTCTCGATGGTGTACGGATAGGTACGGCGCGCGGTCCACATATTATTCTAGCGGTTACGGTGGAAGAGATCGCGTCTCACTTCACGAACACGAACGAGCACGATAGTTCGACTCGGTAATTTATTTCTTTCCTCCCCGGTTCTATCCGCCCAAAAATGGATAACGAATGACTATCCCACGGTGTCGGGCGTCGGTGACGCACCGGGACCGGTATTTCGCGTACGACACTCATGGCTCTCCCTCAATTATTAAATACCTGAGCGCACACTCGTTTCGCCGGTTGGAAACGACTTCGTTGAGGCCGGAGACAGAGAGAGAGTACCTTGCGGTGGGTTATAACGCTGGTCTAGGTTGCTTTACGTGCACCCGATCGATCGCACCGGCTCTCCGACCCCACCACGTTGTCTGCTCGCGGGTTTCTCGCTACGCTCGTTCGCGAATTCGCGAGACTCGGGCAGCCGTTGGTGCTGAGGACTCGACGTTTTCCACCGCCAAGTACGTTCTCGTTACCGTTTCGATCGCTTCCTCCTCGCTCGTCGCGGCTCGAGTGCCGGTCAAAACGTTCGACACACGGCCGGATAGACCGATTTTCAGGACCTCCTCGACGTTTTACCTCTCCCTCAACTCTCCGCAGTTACGTGAGCCACTTCCAAGATTGCTTCTTCGCTCGGCTACTCCCATTAACCCGCGTCAATTATTCTTCGGCATATTTCCATAACGACTCGGGTTTGGAAGACGATCCTGCGGACGCGTGCGTTCCTGAGGCAGAATGGCGCACTGCGTTTAATAGACATCACCTAATATTAACGACGAGAACCGTACCTCATCCCGACACGCTCTCCTGTCCAACCTCCGCCATCCACCGTTCATCCGGCGCGATCTCTCCCATCGGAATCGCGCGGGATCCGAGCGATCGGCTCGCCGACGAAGCCCGCGAGTCACTTCGCAGTGGGTGGCTCGGCGCCGGAGCCACGACCACTAACAACGTGGGAAACCACGGGGACCAGGCGGAGAAACAGTCGGCGAGTTATCGAGTCTCGTTCGAGATGTGCCGGCTCTCTTCCGTCACGATACCTTCGTATCACGTCCCTGAGATGACACGAAATTATTGTTATTAGTATGTTTTTTTTATCTCACCGGAGGTTTCGGAGCGAGTTAATTGCTCGAGCCAGATTCCGGTCGTCTCGATGGTGGATTCGTGAGGAGGAACCCGCGAGAGCCTCCGCGCCGTTTCCACCGTCGACGACACACAAAAACCGAGAACACACCGACGAGAACCGAGAATCCGCGGCGAGCATGAAAGGGACCTCGGGCTTATCCACGAGGGCGAAGTAGTATTGGGGACGGCACTTTGTATACCTGTACAACCTTCTCCGGTAAAGGATTCTCGTGTACCGCGGAGAGATAGATCTTATTTATGCTCGTCCTACGGGAGCTACCGATTAAATCGCTGCCTATAATAGTGTACCACCTTTATGCCTCCGGTCTTCCTCCCTCTCCACTTACAGAACCGGCGCGTATCTCCTGCCGGGCACGTACTCGAGAGACCGTTTTCATTCGTCCAGGTGCCGATCGGCTTTCCAGCTTTCGAGAAAGAGAACTGGACACCCGACTCACCTGCGGTAACTCGACCGTTTAAATGCCTCTCCCGCTTATCTGTACAAGTTCTTTGGCTACTCCGGCTTCTATCGGGGATATCACCGGCTCGTCGGAGAAACAGTAAATTTTATTCTTACGCGTGTGCGTCACCACGCGTGTGTGCGTGCTCACGGACCTTCCGGAGTAAAACGCGGTAGCCGGAGCGGCAGAAGCTGCGGATCCTCTTTTCGTCGGAGGTCCTCTGATTCGATTCGCCGGCCGTAGCTCCGAGATGGTTCGACGAGATACGATTCCGTGCCCGGGGCTTCTGGCAGGACGAATCAATTCAGACGGAAGAATTGTGAAGGTTCCCTCGTTTAGGACCTCGACGGGGGCTTGACGAGACTCGCATGCATGTTCGTTGCTCTTGGCCGATGCCACTAGCTCTATACCTGTTCCCGGGTAGTCCGACTACCTACGCAGCTCCGAATCGCTCCGTCCGTCAGAAGAGGCCGCGAGGCATCCGAGGGTTCTAGTACTTTGAAACAAAGGAGCGGTCCGGTCCTGCGCTGTCCTATCGGGGGGGGGGAAGAAATATGCGTCACGAGATGTACCCAAATAATCGAGGGACACTGTCGCTACGACGGTTCGACGATCGATACACCTAGAAAAGTTTCTTTTCCGACGAGCCGCCCGACGCCACGACTCCGAATGAAATTGGAAAGTTGATGATACAAAGTTCGAAAAAAAAAAAAAAATGACCAAATAATTCCAGTCAAACACCAGAAGGCAAGGTTCGTCTTGCAATTTCGTCAGGCTCAAAAGAAATCTTTGTTTCTCTATTTCTTTAATTTTCTGTCGATCATCGACTACGAAAAAAAATTGGAAAATTGTCAAAAAATCACTTCCAGACTCGGCTTCGAAAAGTCCCCTAATTATTCGGGTCAATCGTCGTTTCACCGGAGCTCTCGACTGTAAAAAAAAAAAAATTGAAAAATCATTACGAAAACCTCAAAAGAAAAAAAAGAAAACCATTGCCATCGAATGTGAGAAGGTAAATTTCGTCGTGCAATTTTGTCGCAGCAGATCGTGCGGAGTTCTTCGGTACGGAGCGGAAACCCTGTGAGAATGGGACGCTGGCGAAGAGTCTGGCTCATCTAAATCACAAATCGGCACACCTACAACGAGAGGGATGGGACGTTAATAAGCGTGGTAGCTGTATCGTGCTCTCCGAACTTGGGCGATCGCCCCGTCTGGGAAGTTACGTGTGTGGATGCACACCAAGGTGGAGTATCCCGACGCGAGTGTGCACGGAGAAGCGAGAGAGGCCATCAGCTTCCTCAGCGCGGCGGATGTGTGGGTCTCGGTGTACCGATCATCATCCCGGTCGCTGCGGACCCCCCGCGACATGGCGCCACGGTGCTCCGCCTTCTTCGTGGCTCGGGTCCGAGATTCTCGGGACCTCACGAACGGCCTCAGTGGTCATGGCCCTGAATTCCCCGAGAATTCCCTCGGACTGGTCTTCCAGTCTCGCACGAATCTTCTCGGCCAGGCTCAACCTCGTGGTTAGGGCCCGGAGCGGTTACACGGAGTAAAAAATCAGCATTGGGTAAAGAAAGGGTTTGGCGGTAAAAGAGAGGTGAGATCGCGTGTGAATGGGACGAGCACGGGGTAAACTTTGTGGGAGAGAACAAGGGGGGAGGGGGGGGGGGGAGAATGGTCCGGTGGAGTACGGGGAGGTTGCGTGAAATACCGAGGTTTTATGGGAGTTTAAAGCGCGTAAAATCTGCTCGCTCCATTAATATGTCCCGTCCGGCGTGCGCAGGACGGTAGGTTGGGAGAGCCGGTTGTTCGGGTGATCCATCACCTCACGGCTCGAAGGGGAACACGAGGGTGAGACGAAGAGAGGGAGCGCTGAGGAGAGCGAGAAAGGGAGGCGAGGACCGTGCGAGAGGAAACAAAAAGAGTGTATCTTTGTTTCGTGGGATGAGCGTGCTCAGGGTGGTCAGCGGCCGGCGGGCATTCACGGTGGCGGATGGGGAAGAGGCCACTCCGTGGCCCTCGTTGCGGATGAAGGATTTTGGAGTTTAAACAAACATGTGATTACCGGCCGGCTACAGCTGGCTACATTATATCTGGTGCCAGACCGCAGCCACCGAGACAGAAACGAAGGAACTACGAAACTCCCGCCTCCAGCATCGTCTCCGTCTGGTTACTCTTGCTACGTGCTCTCGGCCGGACCGGAGGGGCCCGGAGGCGGTAACGCGTTACCGGCCATCCTCGCCGTCGTAAGAGACGCCTCGTACCTGCCGGCCACCAGCGAGAGATGAAGAAATAACATTTAAAAAGCAAAGAAAAAAAAAAAAAAAACATAAAAAAATAAACAAACGAAAACCTCGAGAAGAACCGAGGCTGGTGCGCCGGTTTACGACTGGTTTGTCGACGCCCGATTCTCCTCATCGAAACACAGTGTCAAGATGGTCAGCGTGACGGAAGAGGAGATCCGTCGAATTTCTTTAATCTAGGCGGACATTCGGACGAACTTTGCTGATAATTCGCTGTCTCCGTCGGTTCAATCTTCAGCAATTAAAGTCAGCTCCGTCTCTCTTGCTCTCTCTCTCTCTCCCTCTCCCTCGCTCTCTGTCTCTCTCCCGCTTGTGTGGGCCGGCAATTTGTTGACTGGCTCTCGGTCTCTCGTAATCTTCGACGGATAGGAGATACCGCGACGAAGCTTGACGAGGGAGCCGCGCCGAGAGGGAGTAGGGGAGTCGACTGAGCGATGTTCGCCGAATCGGCCATATTGAAAAATGAATTGAAATGATAAAATGTATAATGCGAGTGTGCGATGGTAGCGCGGGCGAGACGCAATGGACGAACGGTGCGGGCGCTCGAGAAGGGATGCTAATGGGTCCGCTTCGTCGGGACGGCTTCCTGCTTAACGCCGGGCCACTCGCCACGTCCGCTCTCCCGCCCGCGATTTCCCCGCGTTGCCCCGTGCCGCGCTCGTCGCCCTCTCTCGTTCCCGCATCTCGGTGCGCAGCTTCGCCGCTCGCTCGCCCGCTCCAAGCCAATTCACCAGCTCGATCAATCTACGAATCATAATTTCTATCAGAGCCACCTCCGGGTGACGATAGCGAGGGCAATCGCGGCGAGGGGAGAGAACTCGATTCGGACCCTCCTCCGGACGCTCTTTTGTCCCTCACCGACGCCCTCGAACTCTCGTTATCCGCTAATCCGGCGCCGATAAGATGACCGTCAAAAACGTTTCTCGCGACTCACAGTAAAATTGTTCTCGTGGATATCGCGACTTATTGAGACACGGAATTCAGCAACGTTTCCCTCTAAGAAAATTATTGGCAGCTTTCACCACCCCACGAATCGATAATATGATGAATGTTAATTTTTTTTTAATTAATGTACTATATTGGAAGCCTTTTTTCTAGCTAAACATTTTCTGAAATTTCAAACACATGAGCGTTGAAAATTAACCGTAAATTATGTATTTTTTATTTTTCGAGTAAAGTAAATTAATGTTCGATCAATAGTGATAGCAAATTTTGTAATTCGGTACCCTAAATTAACAATTTATTTATTTCAACTATATATAACTAAATATTAATAACTAAATATCATATAACAGAGTTCAACTTTATAAATAGTTGCCCTAGATAGTAAACAATTTGGGAAAAGTGACGACCGTCAATATTTTTTTTTCTGCGAGGAACAACGTGCTGTGTAATTGCTTCGCGCGCGGCTGGCACAGAAACTCGACCGAGAATCGCAGTCCAAACAACGTCTCCGTTCCCCGTTTCTGCGGCGCGATTTTTCCAAGTTTCCGCCGCGAGCGGAGTTCGTTGTTTTCTCACTTTCGACACCGCAGGGCTGACGCGCAAGTCCCCTCGGCGGTGAGCATCTCCGAGACGCGACGGTGTGCGACTTCCGAGCGGAAAAACCGAGAAAGCCTCGCCTATCCTTCCTCCCTTTCAACTGCGCAGACCGTGTGTAAAACGAGACTCGAGACTTTCTACTCTCCTCTGTCCTGTGGAATCTCTCCTTTTTTTCTTTGGCTCTCCTTTTTCTTGTGCAGTTTGTGTGCGCGCAGTGTGCATCTCGCGTTTCTTTATCTTTGGAGCTTGCGGGTGCGAGAGTCCCTCGCAGACTCGCGGGAATCGAGGAAAATAAAGAGAAAAAAAGGCGCAACGACCGGGGCGAGTGAAGTGGAGTGCGGAGAGAAAGGAGCGAGCGAAGAAGAGCGCAAAGTTGCCGGCGCTACGGGCGCGCACACCCGCGCGAAACATTATTATTATTATTATTATGTATGAAACCGTTTCGCCGAGAAGCGGCGTCTTTGAGTAAATTGAAAACACCCGTTGGATTCGGCTAATTACCGAAACATAATGAGGGCCACTCTCTCCCGCGATTTAGCCGTCGCGTCGCGCCCCCGTGTGGTGCCTCGCTTGTGCTTTCCTCCGCTTGGCTCCCTCTTTCACCGCCGCATCTCCGACCTCACCGTCCGCGTTTCAGCCTAACCGTTTTCTCCGCTCGTTCTTCATCTTCTTATTATTCGTTCGCGAGCCGGCGCGCAACGTTTCCCGTCGAAGCGCCGGGGACCACCACCAAAAACGTTCCTTCTTTTCGGCGCATGCCTTCCCCCCCACTTCGAAGGGGCGCGCGTGTGCGTAACCCACAGGCTTCGGCTTTCTTGCCTGACATGGCGCCACCCGAATACACGGAATTCATACAGCTTTCCTGGATTTCCTGACTTTTTAATCCAAGAGCCTGACTCGCTTCGTTGAGCTCCTCATCGCTCCTCGCGCACATGAAAGAGCGCCGATTTCTTTCAATCTCTCTTCACTGCTCCAACCCGACTCGCGCACCGTCGATTCGGACGATTGTCGAGACGCACGGGATTTCGGATTTACGGGTCGGCTATGGTGTTTCAGTTACGCGGGGCTTCGATATAACTGGAGGCTGAGAGAAAAAAATTAATTGAGTCAGGAAAATGTACGCTGAAGGTAGCGAAACACATTTTCAGACGATCGAATGAAATAATTGTCACAGTTTGTGAAGAAACACTTTATTCGATAGGCTCTTCATTTTGTCAGGGATTTTTTTTTATCAAAGTTTCGTACCCACAAAAATAATTTATTCGACCAGTGCTCCGGAAATGAATGTTTTTTTTTATGTGTCAATACGTGTGGAAATAAATTGATATATTTTTTTTAAACAAAATATACATTTATTTGTAAATTCTTGGTAAGTCAATTATTTTTTTGGGTATGTTTCGTCACCTGTAAGTGTACATTTTGTTGATCATTCAGATCGCAAAACCATTAAATTCGCGGACGACAATTTCTCCCTCCGGATTTAATGAAACAGTACGGCGCATGTGATCGGGTTATTAATTATTACTGACGAATAATAGGCGATTTGGCGCCCGTGTTGCGCGCAAAGAATGTGGATATTTTAGAGAAGTCAGAAAAAAAAATGTTTGATTAATCATCGCGCGCCCAGCCCGAGTGGCCACGCGACACTTCGCAGAGCAACGAGTACGGCTTCCGCCTGGCGATGCGCTTGTTCCATGTGTTTCGAATTTGCCGCCACACTCTCAGTGTGGTAATTGACGGATGCGAAAATGAAAAAAAAAAATGTATAAATGCTCCCTTCCGGTGGCGCGATACCGTAATACCGAGAAGAGTTAGAATGAGCCAATTTTTTTTTTGGTTTCCTTTCTTTCGGAAAAAATTTGCGCAGCAGCCAAAGTCCGGTTCAGCGGTCGATGATTAAAATAAAGCGAAAAATGTTTCATCCTGCTATGACTGCTTCGGGTCAGTTCAATATAATTAAGCGATTGCGCGTGTTGCCAAAAAATGTACGCGACGAATCGAACGATGCCATCGAGGTTACGGAAGATCGGAACAAATTTTGTTATAAAAAGTCGTAAGCCGCGGGGGGAAAATTCCTCGCCACTCTCAGCGTCGCAACTGGCGAAAGCGTCGAAAAATTAAGAAATTTCTCACTCCTGGTCGCAACATGGAATGAGTTAAGATATTTTATTTTCTGTTTTTTTTTTTTTTTTTTTTTTATGAAAAAATTTGCGCAGCAGCCAAAGTGTAAACAGGCGGTCGATTATTGAAACGAGGAATAATGTTTTTAACCCTGCTGCGAGTGCTCCGGGTCAGTGCGATTTAATTACACGATTACTCGAAACGCAAGAAAAGTACCCGACGAATCAAACGCAAAAGATCCCATCGAGGTTACGGAAGATCCAGGAGAAATGTATACAAAGAGCAGTGGGGAGGAGGGAATTGGTTACCGCTTATTTGCTTCGTACGGGATGCGTCCTCGTATGTGATCTGTAGAAGATCAGAAGCGCCGCCGCGCAAACTCCGCTAATGGACATGAGAGTGAACTCGTGGCGAGAGGGGGGTCAGGGGGGGGGGGGGGGGGGGGTAAGAAGAGACAAGCGGACATAAGGATCGGATCTCTCGCGCTTGTTTCTTCTCCTCCTCACACTCTCACGCAGCCGCGAACGACTCTACGTTTCCTTCTATTGTTTGACGTTTGAATGTTTTAGGTCCTCTGTTTGACCAACTTACTTACCTGCCTCTGTGTGTGGCGACAGAGGGGAGAAAAAAAATGAAAAAAAAAAAAAAAAAGGAACGGAGACAACCGACGCTCTCTTATTTGCACGCCAAGCATATCCTACTCTTTCCCATGCTATCGCTGCGTTGGCAGCAGGCAGAAGCTTGCTTCTTCTCTTCACTTCCCTTGCATAACTTTACACGTCGACGAAGTAGGCAAAGAAAAATTTTTAACAAATAAAAATGCGACGCGTCGATGAATTTTCACCGCCCAAGGAAAAATATTTCACGCGGCTCGTTCATGAAAAAAAAAAAAATCATCATTCTTCGTCGTCGTTTCAATATCGTACGGAATTGTTGTAAGCATTGAAGGTGAAATTGAGAGATTATTTTTTTTTTTCAGCCGGAAAATTAATTTTTTTCAGTGTTTCCTTTCTCGCGGCAATCTGTCGGCAAGTTGGGAATTCTTGGTTGGTCGGCGAAGAATTTTTGTCCTACTTGTTCGATTGCCTCTCTTAGAGATGTCTCTCGATTATGACGCATCGCAGAAACCCCGTTACATTGCTTTACCGCTCATCGTAATTCCGGTATTACGCGCTCATTGAAAGTCCTAATGCGTTAATCACACGGTTTTCCTGATTACGCCGATCCGACGAGCACCTGCCTCGCGAGCTTTCCTATCGCGATATGGCTTACGATTCTCCCGACGCGGCTCATTCAATTATCCTCATTATACCGCGCGCTCCGTCATCATCGCGTACGCTTCGTATGTATTTTCGATAAAGACGTGGTTATCGCAGTTAATCGAGAAATCGCGCGTGCTGGATTGTCTCGCAATCCATCACAACATTTAAACTCCGACACTGCATGTAACTACGTTCATCGGGCTATTTTTTTTAACTCTACATCAGCCCTATTTAAATTTTTCGCTCCAAAATTTCTATCCGGCAGGGAGACAAGAGTCAAAACGGAGTCCACTCGACTCTTTTTTACGATAAGACTCTGTTTCAACTGTCTGAAAAAAAAAAAAAAAATCTTCAGACTTCCCATTTTGCATCACTCTCCTCTGCACTTTATTTCAGATTGCGCTAAGATTTTTCCTTAAATCCCCGGAATAAAAATGATCCAAAATGTTGGATTTTGATCCGAGTTTCTGTCATATTTTATTTCGCTGCAGCTTCACGGAGCCAGACGAATTTAGTGTATTCCGGTTCTTCTATTCCTCGCAGTCGAGTATCGATGTACATAGCGTTCGGTGCTCGTGGTGTGGAGGTTTTTTCTTCGACGTCATGTCGCGGGTAATTGCGTCTCTGTATCGGGGATAACGAGACGACGCTCACCGGAGCGAGTCCGCGAGACAGATTGTGACGGAACGTTTCGAACTCCGGGGTTATCGCTGAGAGCACATATATATATATATATATATATATGTATATATATTTTCGAGGTCCTCTCGGGCTCTCCACGAATCGTCATTGTCACGTGAACTATGTATCTCGAACGGGGCGAGAGAGAAATCGAGAGGCGAAGCTGGTTCGGCGATAAGAAAACCTCCCGAGAAAATAAACCCGTCTCTATGCCGCACTCCATAAAACCGCGGACTGTACCGTCCATACATATTATCTATGACGTATATACTGTGTGACAGGAGAACGTTGAAATAAGTTCGGGGTTAATTCCTCTCGACGCTTTGGCCTCTCACGATTTATTTATTTTTGTTATTTTTTTTATTTTTTTATTTTTATTTTTTCAAATATTTTTATCGCATCAACGCCAGTCGACTCGTGCGCCGAGGATCGGCGCCGAGACGGGTGACGACAGCGTTTATGGACAGCGATGATAATGAATTTACGATCCGACGAGTCTCCACGCCGGTTTTATTCTATTTTATCGTGCCGCTCATTAGAATCCCCAAATGTCGGTAAATTGCCGCACGGAAACGTGAACGGACTTCGTGATGTCCATCGGAAATATATGTTCCCGAGACGATTACGCAGCGACTTGAGGGGGCTAATTTTTTTGTCGTTTTTTTTTTTTTTTTTCTTGCTTCCTGACGGCCGAATGCGGGGGATGCGCCTTTTTTTACGTTTGACCCGCGGCCGCAAAATTACGGGGTCGGGACGCGCCGAGCGGAAGCGATTCCTCGCCGGTGTCAGCTCCCCGATGTCGGGGAGAAATAGTTTAGACGATCCGGAGAAGGACGGATTGTGAGACGAATGAAGAGGAAATAAAAAAAAAAAAAAAAACGCCGACTCGATTGCCTTCAATCAGGGAGGCCATTGTCGGACCACGGTGGAGCGATAATTCGATGCCTCGCCGAGTGGAAATACACATAAGAAGCGGAAAAGTCGTCGCTCACAATTTTTTTTTTTTTTTTTTAAATAAATATATTAAAATCAAAGATTAAAAATGTCCCCTCGTTTGTATCCAACATAGTATCGCTGATAAAGACGTTGGAAATGGCTTTCACCGCGACAGCTGAGAGGAAACAAATCGTCAAATGTCTTACGTCGACGCTTCCGATCCTTCCGACTAAACGGAAATTCAAACGAATTTCGTTGATCGTTCAAATATTTGCCATGTTACACGATCTCTCCCGCTCTCTTTATCACTTTCGAAGCTTCGAGGCTGAACAAACACGGTAATTTATTCATTCGAATCTTCCTCTTCTTATATCCACGCATATATACATATATATACGTATATACGTATTTTTTTTTTTTTTCAGTCAAATAGGTAGCACTTTTGCGGTAAAGCGAGCCATTTCCTTCCAGCTTTTGCCTCCGCGCGTATTAGTTTCTCCGCAGACCGCATAAATTTCACACTCTCGAGTATCTCCGCGCCTCAAAGTTCTCGTGTATATATTTTTCTTGGCCGCGATAGAGAGATATCGAAAGCGTCGGGGGAAGCGCCCCAGCAATGTGCGCGAGTGTGTCTGCCTCAAAGAGTTTCTCCCGAGGAAAACGCGAGAGATAGATGCGGAGTGTGAGGGACCACAGAAGAGAGCCCTTTGTGCCACAGTAGCGATGTAAACGGGCTGATTTCCGTTTAACGTTTCCTTTTTAGAGAGGGGTTCGGCGTTCGCCCGCTTTCTCGCCGAAGGAAAAATCGTGAGAAGCGGTGAATACTTTTTTTTTTTTTTTTACGGTTTTTTCGTACAACGTGTAGTCGCCCGTGTCTCTTTTCTTCGGAGCCAAAGGGGTGCCGAAACTTTCCGGTAAACAAGTTCGTCTCTTTCGGCGATAAAGCGGCCGAGACTCTTCGACGATTCACCATTTTCACGGATTTGCCTCCCGGGTTCTCGACAAAATTTCACATGGGCCTTACGTCTGTCGACGTTTTTCTTTAATTAGTCGCAGAAACTGTCTCTGTTACTTGCACACATTTATTTTTTTTATTATTAAAAAACGATTTTTTCAAATCTTTTCTCTGTGTAAGCGTCTTGGGCTTTCAAGTTCATATCATTTATATTATACACACATATATATATATATATATATATATATATGTATGTATATTATATCGTTAGAAATAATTTAATTTTAATTCCTAGCTTCAATTTGATTATAAAAATACTGTTATTTTTAATAATTTTATACATAGTACACGACTACCGTAGGGTATTGTACATTACGAATTTAACGTACCAGTTTTGGATAAAAACTTTTTCTCCGATACATTAATTTTATATTTTTTTAACAGGGTGGTTACGATATCCCGCTAACTCGCATTGCCCCTGCTTTCCCCAAGGCTCTCTCGAGAGCACACCCTCATGCTTCGTAAGCTATACTCGCGTTGCTATCGGGTGGGTAGGGAGGGCGAAAGGAGGGTGCAAACTGAGTGTTCGTTCGCTTTCTCCTCCTCCTCCTCCTCCTCCTCCTCTCGTTCCTCTTCTTTTTCTTCTTCTCCTAGTATGGCTCCTGCTCCCAATGGTGCTGGTGAGACCGAGGCGCGGTGACGTCGTCGGCGTGGCCGGACAATCCACCCCTTTTTCGAGCGGTCGATACCGAGACGCTTCTCTCGTACGCGCGTCCTGCCGCCTCTCCTTCCGCTCCTGACTCTGTCGAGGGCGCACGCGGCCTCCGGAGCACCTTCGCCTCGCCTTTTCTTCTTTCACTCCCCGCGTATTTATATATACTTGTGTACGTGTACACATAGTATATACAGTGATATGGCCGTGGGGTAACGCCGCACGAACGAAAATGGTATATAGGGTGATGCGCCTTCCAGAGGGTTAGTCGGTGTCGGCTGAACGCGGGGGTGCGTTTCTAGAGTTTCTCAGCTCAGACGCCCGACGTCGCGAGGGCGCCACCTCGGGCGTCGCTGCAGGAACAACCCTCTTCTCTGAATCATCCCTGTTCGCGAGTCCTGGAGCAAAGCAGCCTCTTCTTGCATGAATTATAGACGCCTTGCCAAGATGCTACTCCGCGGTACTGCTGGACAAATGGGTTCACTCGGACAAATTATTTGTCAAGAGCCGGCATGAAAATTTATTTGCTCCGAACAAATATTTATTTGCCGGACGAAAATTTCCTTGTAGCATTTTGAAGAAAAAAAGAAAAGGGGGAAAACGGACCGTTCTGGTCCGTTCACCCCTATAACTGGACCGAACGAGTAACTCGGAGCTCACCCTAACGAATACTCGAAGTTACACTCTTTTGATCTACGACGCGAAGTTTTTGAACCTTCACCTACGGGTTAAAGAGCTTAAGCTTCGAGACGTCGAAATATGTCGTTTCGGCCACCCTTCCACGATATTTTTTACCCAGCTTCCTTTTCCTTCCCGTCCATCCTCCTTGGATCCTAGTTTCGCGCTGACTTGAACGTTTTTTCGGCGACTCTTCCAGGAGAAACGAAGTCGGAGCCTAGGTGGACACTGTGAGAATCCGGACGGTAAAAAGCTCTTCGTATAGGACGCGAACCCCGTGCGCGAAGGGTTAATGTGTACCCAGACACGCGGCCACTGTACGCGAGCAATCCTCTCGGACCATCAGCTAACTCTCGTTAACTCTCAAAGTACGATGAAAAGAGCCACGTCCCTGCTGGTATTACAAGAACGAGGGGGGAGGTCAGGGATAGTAGACGCGTTGTCTCTTTGGCCGCTGCTTAGGACGCTCCGCTGGCTACTCTACGCCGACGACGAGTTTTTTTTTTTTTTTTTTTTTTCTTTTTCTTTCCTCTCCCATTCACTATCTCCGAGACGACCTGTCTTTTTCTCTTGTCTCAGCTGGTCTAGCTCGACGAGGCACCGACGAGGATGTAGACTCGGTATAATGATTCTTCAAGACACCGGAGCTCGAATAGCCTCGAGCCACGGTGAATAGATAGTTCCTCGTTCTTTTTTTCTCGTTTTTCTTTCTTTTTTTTTTTTTTAATTTTTCGAGAGAAGCGTCGGCGAGCTCCTAGAATTAATATGCAGAACGTGCGGTGTCGAGTAAAGGACTGCTCGTACACTATCGATTTAGCGTTAAGGCCATTAAAGTGATCAAAAGGTAGAGCGCTCGAGCGCCCTTTTCCAGCGTCTTCACCGGCGTCGTGTCATCCTTACCAAGTATTATATCCTTGAGCCCGAGCAACGCGACGACCACCCTGAGCTCACTCCGCGAAAGCTCTCCTCCATCCTCCTCCCCATTTAATTCCGCATCCTTCGATCCACTCATTATTCGATTTTTTCTTCTCATTTTCTATGTTTTTTTTTTTTTTTGTTTTTTGCCTCATGAAGCCCGCGCGACCGACCCGTCTCCCGAGTAAGTTCCATCGCTTTAATTATAATATCAGCCCGAGGAAATTCTATCGATTCCAGGTACGCCGACTCGGACCTCCGTGGACCAAATCTCTAGAAATATAGATAAATAGAAAAAGAAAAGGGGGGGGGGGGGGGGGGGAAACGAGGAAACGAGGATCGAGAATTGTGGAATATCGACGAGGCGCGAGCTCGTGTCGGCCGGAGCCGCTGCTTCGCCGCCGCTCTTTATCTCCTTCCTCTCTCTCTCTCTCTCTCTCTCCCTCGCGTGATTCCATGTAGGTGGGCTCCAGGTAGCCAGCAGGACAGATAACACCCCGAGATTACCTCGGACAGAGTCATTAGCCGCGTCGGCTTCCGTGTCTTCCTCGTGAGATGCTGCCGGGCCGCGCTTGCCCTCAGCCGTGCGGCTTCTCGGCGGACCGTTCTGCCCCGCTCTCTATTCCTCCCGTTCCCCACGGAAAGACCGTCCTCGATACCGTACGCCACAAACGAAGCGTCTTCTTCTTCTTCGTCATTAAAAGAAAAAAAAAAAAAAAAAAAAAAAAACGTTATCCTTTCCATGCCCGCGAGAGAGAGTTTCTCGCTCGATCCCGCCGTTTACCCGGTTTCGGAGCAAAGTTCTTCGCCTTCGGCTCATGCACGAGCTGACCTCTCCGACACGGAGAGGGACGAGCCGGCGATAGAGCGGGGCACAGAAGCGGCGAAGAAGATGGCCTTTTCTCCCTCCTCTCTCCCGAGAAATACTAATTGCTCGGCGTGTTCTCACATATTTCGCGAGCCACCGTCCTGCGGAGCGAAGACATCGCCGGCCGTTCGCGACTCGTGAGAGACGCGATGCATGGATGACTGAGGGGGGCGGAAGGGGGGGGGGGGTGAAAACGAAGACAGTATGGTCAGAGGGGAAAGGAAGGTGGGCTGTTGTACAGCGAGCTGGAGGCTGGTAGGAGGCATTTATTCTTTGATAGGCTAATGACAAACGCGTAGATTAGTCCTATCTACTCGGTGGCCGGGGACGACGGGGAGGGACTAATTATTTCTCCTTTGTGCCGCGCCGACCGTATTTCGCTCGCGGGGGCCGGAGGGGCGAACGCGCGAGATCGCATGGCCGGCTGGCGATATTTTATTTATTGTATGCTCGCGCATTCCACCATGCCGCGACGTCGATATAGTTGAATTTATTTATCTATTTTTTTTATTTCCTTTATCGGTCTCGTATAATGGCAGCGTTGACTCCGCGCGACCCGGAGCGCACTTTACGCAAAAGGGGATTGATAACATTTTAATATATTAATCAGCTTGTTTAGAAGATCGCGGCTCGGCTTGTTTTTTTTTTTTTTTTTTTTTTTTTTTTTTTCTCATTTTGCGAGTCTCTCTGGAAACTTCGCGCTTCGGTGGTCGTGGATCTTCGGCGAATTGGAGGGCGAGAGAAAAGCTAATTTATTTAATTTATTTTATTTGTGATAGAAGAATAAAAATATATTTAGTTAAAAAAAAAGAATGCGTGTTGAAAGGAACAACATAAACCAGTTAGCGCTTTTCAAAAATTGAACAAAAAAATCGTCGCTGTACTTCATGACCCTTGGATTTTTTTTTTTTTTTTTTTACGGGTGACCCACCGAATTTTTTTCGATCCAATCGATCAGTCTGTTTCCGCATTACCAGATTAATCTCATCGATGAATCTGTTCCTTAATTATTCTGTTTCGACTGTATTACTTTTTATTTTATTCCACGGGTTTTTCCTGAGAGTTCGATAATTCGTGGTCTCTTTACCGTGGCTCGTGTATCTTTCCCTGACGAGAGAGGCGAGCAAGTGCGGTGTCGTTCGGCCGAACAATTCCGTGCTTTCCCCGCTTCGTCGCCGGCGAGCCAGTAAATAACTTCACTGGCGATAATAAATACAGACGGGAGTCTGTGCGACTCCGCGGGCAATTACCGGGAGCGACGGGAGGGAGAGCTTGGGAGAGGTGTACATACATAAACGGTAGCACATAAACAGATTTATCGGTATAAGGCGGGAACCGGGTGAAGGAGCGCGAGAATGTCTTCGCGAGGCAATCTTGTTAGCGGGTGCCTCGTCCGACGTCGCGGCCTCGGTGAGGATCTGGCTGCACCGAGGCAATGCGGCGAAAGGTATAAACCGAGATGCGAGGGTGTCAGAAATACGCAAGAAGATTCAGAGTGAATTCCAAAAATATATATGAAAAAAAATAATTGAAAAATGTTCACGGACTCGCGGCGCGGCGCCAACGTTTCGTCCGCGAAGCGATGCTTGCGTGTCGTTCGATTTTCCGGACTTACCGAAAAATCACCATGATGGTCCAACGAAGAAAAACGACAAGTGGATCGAAGCGAATATCGAAACGCATAGCGATGTTGCTAGGTGGAGCGAGCGAGTTTAGCAACCCTGGTGCGACTGACACTCAGGGCCGACATTGGCGAAGCTTCGGCCAATGTTCACTCACCGTCGGGCAGACAACCGATCTTGTGTGTCATTCGCGTCAGGGCGGTGTTTTACGGTAGTCGTCACTAAGATCCGGTTCATATTTCATTAATTTAGCCATAGCAAACGTATCTCATTTATTTTTATTTATGTCATTTATTACCTCTTTAATGCGTTTTTTTCTATATATATTTAGCGATAATATAAAAAAATGCAACTCACAAAAGTCGCAATTTTCTGAATCGGACTGAAATCTCCACCGGACCAGTTAAAGGAATTAATTTAGAGTCGATCGCTCGTTTTTTACGTGTACAATGAGATTCCTTTGACGAGACATTTTTTTTGCAAAGAATTACTTTGAACGATCAATCCTGCCGAAAATCGCTCGTTTTCAGACTTCCCGAGCCTGTTTCCTGCGCGTCATCTCATGCCGCATGAAATTCCTGCATGGGGACACTTAATGTCCGAAAATAAATAAATAAAGGTGTGAAAAGCAGTCTGTCCGAAATATGCTCAATCTTAATGTTTCAGACGATATTAAACTCGATGCACAAGTACCAACCGAGGTTTCATCTCGTACGGGCGAACGACGTGCTGAAGCTGCCCTACTCGACGTTCCGGAGTTACGTATTCAACGAGACGGAATTCATCGCCGTTACAGCCTACCAAAACGAGAAGGCAAGTGTTCGCCGTTCGCCACCATTCAAAGAGATAATCTTTCCCTTCTTCATTTATTTTCAATTTTTTTTTTCTTCCTACCGTCCCTTCCGTTCTTCCTCTTAAAGCTGGAAGTAGAATCCAATATTGACCTGTCGGCGAGAGTCAAACAGCCCGGGGATGAAGGAAGGAGGAGCAAGAAAAAAAGGAAAGCGAAGCTGGGCAGACGCGCGCGGCCGTTTTACCTCGAGGGTAAAGTTTTACGAGACACCTTGGAGCCGTTCCAAGGAGTTTGTACCGCAACTGCGCGTTTCTCGCCGACCACCGCGACACGCTCCACTCAAATTCCAACTTTTCACTCGTTCATATCTCTATATACGTGCACGTTCCCTACCTCCCGAATATATCAGCACCCAAAAACCGCCGCATCGATTCTATTATCTCCCTTTATTATCTCATTTTTTCCTGGACTGTAAAAATGAAAAAAAAAAAAAAAATCGTATCAGTACCGAACTCGCTGAATCACGGGACAGACTACGATGCGCCACAGTAGTGAAAGAAGTCTTTTGAAACTTGAATCAACAATCCATCCTCTTCCTCAACCACCGCATCAGCTAACCATTCCCGTCATACGCGTTAATTATATTTCCATGTATATAATTTAAATTTTATTTATTTTCAGATAACGCAACTGAAGATCGATAACAATCCGTTCGCGAAGGGTTTCCGTGACACCGGCGCTGGGAAGCGAGAGAAAAAGTAAGTGTCGCTTTCAAAACTGTACGGGTTTTATCGTCCGCATGGAGCTATTAGTTATACACACTCTAGATTTATATTTAATTTTATGCCCTGTATTAATTTCACTCTCCCTCCGGCGGTCTCGCCTACCGTGCGGGTTTGCGGACAGCGCGGTGATTATTATCCTATCGTCGGGTCGAGGGGTGGTTTCGCCCGGGCCGTTTTTCAACCCTTCGCGAGGGGGACGAGGGGTCGCGGGTTCGCGCGAAAGCCTCATTTTCACCGGTTATCGTCGAGGGCAACGGTGATGGAGCAAAAGGCACGGCCCACCGTCCATTTGTATTCAATATTGCAAGTTTATGGGCTTATGTCGGTCTCGCCCTCTCCGTCGGGCGGACTATTGTCGGCCCCGGCTCCGCAATGAAACCCATTATCAATTTCGGGAGCGCGTTGGCCGCGGCGTCGCTCTTCAGGGTGCCGGAGCTCAAGTGGATTTTGATGACGTTAAGTTCCTATGCATAGGAACCCCGCGGCGAGTGAGTGCGCCGGTTATACTCCGTGTAAATCGCATTACGCGTTACACGCGATGCGCGTTCGGATATTAAACGAATGCGCGATCCAACGTTGTTAATCTTTCGTTCAACGGCCATCAATCGGGGACTATCGGGAAGGTCAAGCCGCTTCAACATAGGGAACCGAACGATAATAACTTTTTGGAAAATTGATAGTGACTTTTTCTCACCAAATCCCTGGGCATGAAATGTAGGCAGTAAAATTAACCAAAAAAACTTTGTCCACTAAAAAATATGTCAGTTTGAATGAATGTTAAGGAAAATCTCGTAAAATCAACAGCAAACTATGGATGATTGTGGACAGAAATTATTTCTACCAACGAAACATACCGCTGACGGAGTGATCGGTTTGCAAAAAATTACGGGCGATTTGGGAAAATTTTCTTGCGCGTTTAAACATTTTTCTGAAACAGAAAAATGTATCGTTTATTCTAAAAAAAAAATACACGAGAACGTATATTAAAAAAAAAATGCAATTCAGTAAATATCTAAAAAAAAAAAAAAAATCATTGCCGAAGGTAAATTTGATTTTGTTTCACGGCGCGTTCCACAGTGATTTATTAATCCGATCAACCACTTTCGACTGTACGCGATTGATCAATAATCTAAATGAAACCTTCACGATCTAAAAAAAAAATCTTTTTTTCACTTTAATTTCCCTTGAATTTCGCCATCGGCTGTTTTATTTTCTAAACCCGGTCGTTCGTATTCCGTCGAAGCGGATTTTTAAAGCAGAATCGACGATCGACACCCCTCCGGGTATTCTATTAGCGCCAAGATGTGAGAGCGAGTCTCTCTCTATCTCTCGTCAAGAGAACATCCCCGGAGATGGAGACGCCTAATTAGCCAGGGAGGGTTGCTTTTGGCTTATGGTTACGATCACCAAGGGTGGCTGAAGTAGAATCGAAAACCGCGGTGTGGAGAGCGCTCGGGAACTGCGATGAAACGAGCTCAAAAGCGAGAGAAAGATAACCGCACTCTCCGGTGCCGATGCAGAGAGAAAGGGAAATCGTCGGTGCGCCGCGAAGGGATGAGGCTCGAACATAGCCAATCATCGGATTAGCATACTGATGCAGAGGGGCGGTGCTATCGTTAATGTTGAGGGTGCCACTCTTTCTCTCTTTCCATCCGCCGCGCCACCGAGGACCTCGGCGGTGCGGCTTTGAGTCTCCTATATGTATGTATATAATACACTCGCGATACTGTGTGCTTCGTCGGTGGTGCGCGGGATCCTTTACGCGTACCGATAAAGACGAGCATTTTTCGACTGTGCAAACGCTCTCTCCGAAACTCGTCTTCCCGAGCGCTGACGACTACTTCGAGTCTGCCAAACACGCGAAAAAAATTGCAGGGCGATAAACATGAAAAAAAAAAAAAAAAAAAAAAAAAAAGGACGAGGAGTTTGCTCTCTCGAGTGAACGAGATCATGGAACAGCGTCATTTGTTCCTCGTCGATCAACGACCGTCCTTTATCCGTATGGCCTCGCGTGAAGCGCAGAAAAGAGTCTCGCGAAAGAGAGATCGCGACGAGACAAGCCGCGACGAACTTTGTGGGATTCGTCGAGAGCGAGAACACGAGCGCTGCACACAATCGCGAAGACTTTGATGTGATCGGGTTAATTCGTTGCTTCGAGTAGCTCACGAGTGTCCAATAATTTTGCCCGATAAGCGGTAATTTCATTTAAAAAAAAAAAAATTTGTGCATTTTTTTCTCACCGAATGGAATCGACCTCTCGAGCGGATGGGAATCGCCCTGGTCTTCGATCCCCTACGTCCACATGGCAGAAACGAAGGGACTGGAACCCCTTCGGAGAGTGAATTCACGCAGAGCGAACCGCCCATTTCGCGACCTGTAACTACCCCGGGGTATAAGTACGGGAAGAATAAAAAATAAAAAGTAAAAAATAAAAAATAAAAAATAAAAGTTTCAACGAAAAGTATTCGAGCATCTCGATGAGACTCACTCGCGCGTCGCTAGCGCTGTTCAACGTTAGACCAGTTATTTTGTAAATAATTCTACTGAAATTATAACGCGTTATTTAATAAATCATATTTCATCGTTTGAAACTTTGAATTTTCATAAAAATAAAATTGTGTTCGCAGCTTCGCTTGCACACTTTGCAATAACTGGTATATAAAATTGAATTTAGGAGAAACGAAATAAAATGTATTCGATGAAAAATTTGCCCGAGCGATTGTACACTTCGTACGACAAATGAATGTTCTATGAGCTGGTTATTGAATTTCATGCGTAAAAAAAAGACTCATCCTCAGTGAAGTTGGCAGCCACGGTCACTTGATCGACGAATTCACCGTCCAGTCTCGCTCGTTCTCTCAAGTCACGGTTCGTACTATCGATTCTACTCGGGTCTCCGCAGCACGTTTCGTTCCGAGGAACTCCACAGTGCAGCGCGTACGTCGGAGGAAAAATTTGCTTGCCAGAAAAAAAAAAAATGCTCGTTGCAATTCAATTTTTAATTCTGACAATTCCACATCAAATTGAAACCGCGACGACGAGACACGTTATCATTTAAATCCCGTACTCGTGGAAATTTAAGCTGTAGAATTAAAAAAAAAATTAATTGATATTTTTTTTGTAGCAACGATCGCGTTACAAACGGAAATTATCGCTTTTGCTCGCGGTTACTTGACCGGTTAATTGACCGACCCGTCTCGTTCTCTCGTCCCACAGTCCGCGCTATCGATTCTTCTCGTCTCTTCACAGCATGTTTTGCTCCGTCCGATGTGCTCCACGTTGCAAAACGGTTGTCGTGTACCGGCCTACATCGTCTTTACAAGGTAGTAAAAATTGCGGAAAGCTCGCCACTGTCCCGCGTCGGTGTGTGCGGTGCGCGAAAGCTCCCACCCGAGCGAAGGGCCCGTGAAAAGATACGAGAAGCACGCGTGTGAGTGCGTCGGTGTGCAATGATCGCATTACGAGGTATTAGGGAATCGGTAAGCCTCTCTCGCGAGCTGTCCCGAGTGGCAACGTTGAAGCTCGCTGCGTACACACGGCGATGTGAAACGTGTCTGTTGCACGAACAGCAAACGCACCGGCGGCGACAACCGACTTACACGGGACTTAAAATTGTCCAGCTTGAGTTTAAAAAGCGTTATCAGTTTAAAGATTCGCGTCACCAATCGTGTTTCCGGGAAAGCCTCGGGATGGATTATCGCCTGGTATTAACGTTTGCAATTCGTCTCATGCGGTAGGCGAAGGAAGGTGCGAAATTGCGATTAAAGGGAAGCGTTGCCGCGGGGAGCGAGTCGCTGGGATTGACGCAAGAAAGCCCGAAACTCGGTGTGTAACTACAGTGTGGTAACGCATAGGCGGGGAGAAGAAAGGGGATGAATTTTAAGCTTTCGCGAGGGAGACAACGCCTGGAAGTCGAGGGTGAATCTTCATGTAGGGTGCGGCAGCGTTTGTGTGATAAAAAAAAATATGTAAAATAATAACGGAAAGCGTGAAAATTGTGTGAGGCGAATCGGCGGTACTCGAATTCGTCACGGACTACAAACTGTGGGGTAGAATATTGTTAGGTATAAAAACGCAGAGAAATGGTATATTACGTCACGAGGGAGGAAAGTGCATATTTTCACCGAGTGTCAAGTTCAGTTGTCGGGTAAAGTCTTGAACAATTATTTTTATCGTTAAATTGTCGATAATTTTTTAAAATTATTTTTACATAAAAGCAGTATTTACAGGATTATTCAAGATCACCTTGCGAAACTCATCCGCGTTTCACATAGTAAAAAAGACGTGTACATTCGAAAAAAAATTTACCGTCCACGAACTCCAAAAATGTTTTTTTTTTGCGCTTGCAATTGATTATTTTTTGTGAATACGGTTCGTCCGGAAAACGAAAGAGAAACCGTAAAATCAATTAAAAAATCTTGAGCTTTTGTGGAAATAAATTCGCGACTAGGAAATTCGATGAAAAAAGAAAGATACGTATGTATAAGGAGAAATAGGGTCGAAGTCGTAGTAGGTGCATTAGGCGAAGGTAATTTATTTAATACCTAGCGCCCCTCGGGGCAATATCTCGATTCGATTGCAGTCGTTCACCATTTACAAATCTCTACGAAGTATGTCGAGTTAATATTATTGGTACGGACAGGTTTGCGGATAGTCCGAGTTATAGAAGGAGGAACGAGAACGATACTATCCGCGCGCCACGATTACATCGGTCCATAAACATATGTATACGCGTATCTATATATACACATCCACTATAAGCTGTTACCGGCTGCTCTATTAAGTCTCTAAACGTTTGACGTAGCCGGCTATTTGCCGCACTGACGAGTTCTTTTCACCCTCGGGTTATATCCACCGCCGGCTAATAACGAGCCCGGGATGGATAACGACTTCATTAGTCAATTGCGGAAACTCTCGTAGTCCGACACTTGTACGGTTATCGTAACTCTATTTTACACGGCACTGAAAATCTTTCCGACCAACCGAAACTCGCCTGTTTCTGTTTTCACGCTATGTAATCGACAGCTTATATTGGAATCAACGCGTGCCGTAATTACACACGACGTTAATCGCGTTCCCCAACGAGGATGACTTCGACCGTCCGTCGTTGAATTTTATGCGAAATTTAATTTTTAACTTGTATAATAAAACGTTAATTTTCATCTTTCACAATTGCTAACACACAGTCGTTGTTGCAGAAGGCAGGCGCTGTTGACCGTGTCCGGAGGTGGTTCCCGTCTGGGTTCCGGGGCGTCTCCGGCGTCCCCGGACAAGCGCAGATCGTCGAATTCGGTGAACGACATGATGGACGACGAGGACAAGTTGCTGGACGTCGTCGGGCCGGACACGCCGCATCCGGCGCACCATCATCATCGGGACCGGGACCACTCGAGGGATCGGGACGACCGCACGAGCGAGCGCGGCGAGGGCAGCGAGTCCTCGGGATCGGAGAGCGGCGGCGTGCCCGGTGGACCACCTGGATCCGAGGGTCCGAGGCCCGACGTTTCCGTCGGTCCTCCGGTTCTCCATCCGCCCCTTCTACCTTACTTCTATCCGCCGGTACCGGGACTCTACCCCGGTCCGGGACCACTCATACCCCCGAGTCCTCTGGGTCTTCACGGCGGCGTCACACCGGGAATGCTCCTCAACGCTCAACTGGCACTCGCCGCCTCCCAACATCCGGCGCTCTTCGCTCACTATCCGCATCCCCTGTCGAGTCCTCTGCATCAGCTGAAGGGACACCGTTTTGCGCCTTACAGCCTACCCGCACCGTCGCACGGCTCGGCGTTCGAGACCGTCACGCCCGGCAGTCGGACGCTCAGTCCGAGGTCACCGCCCCCGAGGCCGCCGACGGGGTCACCGACCCCCGGCGGTCTCACGTCGACCACCAGCGGCGGATCGGCCACCGGTGAACTCAAGTCCATCGAGAACATGGTGAACGGCCTTCAGGAGAGGAGGAACCTCAAGAGAAGAAGAAGCCCGAGCTTGACGCCCGGTCACAGAAACAACGAGGCCGACGGGGGCGGCGGGAGTCCGTGACAGGAGAACGAACCCGTAACGAGCACCAAGGACGATCCCGAGGACGAGGATCTAGACGTAACCAGCGGCGACGAGTCTCTGATCGACGAACGGGAACTCGCGCCTGACTCGACCTCCGAACCGTCGTAGCCGAGGCAGCGAGGGACGCCGACGGTGTTGCGAGACCGAGAGGAACGTTAACCGGACGCCTCTTTTACGCCTCGGACGGCCATTCGGCTGAAGGAAATTGCGTGTATCCCATTATCGCCATAAATTCTTCTTTTTTTTTCATCGGCTGCCGTCAGCCGAGCGTGAAAATAAGAAAAAATTAATCACGAGGGAGGGAGGAGAGAGATTTGAAAAATCTCGACTCTAACGGGCCGCCCGAATAACGCGATTGTTTTTCATTTTTATTCTTTTTTTTCTTTTTCTCAATTTTATTTTTTTGTTTTTGTGATTTGAAACAAGCGAGCGATTCCGACTACAAAGTGCAATTTAACGAATATATACGGAGAAGATTAACGCGAACTCTCAAACGCCCGATGACGGAGAGCGTTGCGCGCGTGTATCATGCGTGTAAATAACCGAGGTGTTTTATACCCTGATTGGCGATTAATTCGGGCGGGACGGTATATATATTTTAAAAAAACCGCGTGGACACTGCGACGTATGAAAAAAAAAAAAAAAACAAAAAAAAATGAAAAGAAAAAAAAAGTGCCGGTGCATCCCCTGTAAATTGCACGAGTTAAATGACACGACGATTGAAGGATATTGAGAGAATTATTGAGCGGAGAGCCTACAATTTTGCCTGCGAATACTTTAGGGCTTAAGAGAAAAAAAAATGATAAAAAAAAATTAAGCAACGATTAACGATTGATGAATATTGCAATATAAAAGCACCTCCACTCTTTGCAGATTTCCCATACCCAGCCCTGTCGTTTCCCTCAATTACCTCCCCCCCCCCCCCTCTCCTTCCCCTCCCCCAGAACTGTAAATATGTACCCTAGTGATATATTAATATTATTATATACATATTATATATATTACGTATAAATACAAGTATCCCCCTCTGTATTAATTATTGACTATATTAATTACGGTAATTGATTATTAGAGTCGTGCGAGTGGGAGAAAGAGAGAAAGAGTGTGTGAAAGTGAGAGTCAGAATAAATGATAATTATGGGAAGCAGGCTCGCGCGGAGTCCGAGAAAATGTCTTCTTCGAGAGTCATTTGGGTAAACGTAAATGAAAAAAATAAATAAAAGAAAACGACGAGGTACTTGCGAGAACGGACAAGCGGAGAATTCCTTCGATCGACCAGTATTTTCGCGTCACTCACGTCTCAATGGTCTTTTTTTTCTCACCGGTATATTATTACTGATCGGATGATGTTATCCGCTCAGCGTCGCGGGCTTTCGTGGATTCGATCGTCGACTGCTTTAATAAATTATTAAATTATTAAAACGAGAACCGATGTGATGATCGGTGCTTATTTTCTTGTCTTTTCTTTTTGCGATGAGAGTTGCAACGATCAATCGCAATATTAAATTTAACGATCGTCGAATGAGTTTTCCTCTCTCGCTCTTTGCTTCCTTTCATCTCAACCCGTTCATCACACTCTAAACATGAATTGGGTATTTAAATCCAACCAGTCACCCCGACCCTCTCCGTCCTGGCCTCGCACCTTGCTGATTGGAATCTCTCGTTATCGACGACTCAGCCACTGATTGGTTTCTCCAATTTCGGTTCGAGAATAAAGTTTTACTTTAATATCTGGTTTAAACATCCACGAAGATAAAAAAACGAGGAAAACCTCAAGATATCGCTAGTCCAAAAATTTTTAATTTATGCAGTCAAATCGGCCACCAATTTTCATAGAAGATCGATTGTTTCTATCGATCGACATCCCAGAACGAATTCACTGTTTGCTTCACCGTAAAAAAGTAGAAACCGGCGACCAGGTATGAGACGATGGGGAGTGAGGGGGAATGGGGGACAAAATAAATACCAAGAAAACTGATGGATTTATTATAAATATGGAAAATTATATTTAAAAAAAGCAAAAAAAAAGGGAGTCAATGATTCGACGAGCGTTGGGGAAATTAATGTTGGCTTTAAATCGGAGCTGAATTTGAGCTCGGTGGAGTTTGCCGCATAATCACGAATTTTGCCTTAATTTCTCCATTTTTTTTTTTGGTTTCCTCCCGAGCGTCCTCTGCACGGTCTCGAGCTCTCGATCGACCGAGTCCCCCGCGTCAAACTGCGAGCGAATCTTACCCAGGATTATCAATGGACGAGAGAGATTACAATAAAAAAAAAAAAAGAGAAAGGAAAAAAAACCAACTGAAAAGCATAAAAAGCAATAAGAGAGGGCCCTGGGCGGCCTTATCATTCCCGAGAATTATAATTCCTACGGCTTGTATTGTATATTGTAAACCCCTCAAAAACTCTACCCCTCCCTGTCTCCCGGTCCTTCAGTCCGAAAAATACCCATAAAAAAAAAAAACAAAACAAAAAAAGCCCCACGACTAAAAATTATATATTAATTTAAAAATAACAGAGATGCGTGTTTTTCATTTACTCGTCGAATAAAGTGCGTGCAAACCCGGCACGCCGTCGACACCTCGAGCGGGAAAACTTGAGCTGGATACGAGCGAGCACCGTCCTCGACGTAAATCTTTTATTGCTAACCCCCCCCCCCACCCCCCTTCCTCTTCCTCTTTTTTCCATGCCGACCCCTTATTTAAAAAATTTAACTTTTTAACAGCCGTGATCGTGGCAGTTGGCCGGGCGGTAAATTCCGATGATTAGGCAGATAAGTCGTCGCTGTCGGGGAACCTCGTGACGTTCGTTCGAGCGACGACCTCGTAATTATGGCGTGGCGACTACCGCCCGGCATGCGTGTAGGTAACGGTATCTTCCCGGGACGCAAAAGATATCGATAGTATCGAGCAATTAGCCTCGGCCTTCCCTCCGTTTCTCGTGCCAATTATTTTCTCGGAAAGTCGCTGCGCGTTTATTTTTTATTTTTTTTATTTTTTTCAACTTTTGTTCGTCGCATATCGGGGCAATTCTCACGAATGCAATATTTTTTCTTTTATTATTATCTACGGTACATCTATGTATCGATGATCTAGCAGCACGTGGGCGCATAAGCTACCCTTATACACCGCTTATACGCCCTCGTATGACTTTGTTTAATGATTTATTTATTTATTTGTTTGAAGGAAAAAAAAAATGATTAATCTCGATGAGCACAATTAAAGCGTCTTCGTAACTCGCCAGTCGAGAGGCCTTCTCGGTCCGAATATAACCCGTTCGAGTTGAAAGTTCCGCAGGACTAACTGGCATCCCAAGATTAGAATACAACTCTGTAGGAATGTGTGGGCTCCTTTGAGCGGCGCGGACGGTAGATCTTCGTCGTACGAATTACAGAGAGAGCCCGACGGTTTCTCTCGCACTTGCCGTCTCTCGTCTTTGGTATCGACGGCGAGGAGAGAAACAGAGAGTGACCAGCGAGGCGTGGATCGTTCGGAGCCACTTCTGGAGGATTGGAACGAGGATTTAATTGACACCGGGAGGTGTCGTCGCACTAAACTATGCAAAGTGGACGGAGATCGCTCGCCGCGTCTTGGCCGGTTCCCTTTGGCTCGAAATCTCCTCCGGACGACTCGAGACTGACGGCAAGACGAGTGGGCTTGACCGCTAGAAAACTGCTCATCGAGACGCGAACGACAAACAAAAAAATAAAATACAATCGATAGGCTTTCCTAACGTTCATTGAAATGAAGGTTAACCAGCTTATCAAGTCCGCAAGGAAATTAGAAGAGGGCGAATTAATAAAGGTGTGCGAGAATTACGAGAACCAGAAAAATTGTAAATAACGTAGAATATTAAGTCCGAAGAGAAGCGACGAAGAATGAGAGAAAAGAGAAAATCATCATCGAAGACGCAATCACCGCGTCAAGTATCGACTCCATCGAGTATCGAGAAAAAAGTACTAGCTTGTGAGGTCCGCGAGAAAATTCGAAGAGCACAAATTAATTAAATAGTGTGAGGATAATGAGACAAACATGAGAAATAAAAATATGAAACGTCATCAAAGGCGCAAATAACCGGTACAAAATCGATTCCATCGAAAACCTTTCCTGATGAAAAAAAGGTAATTAAAATACGAGTTCGGAGCCTCATCAATTTCGCAAGAAAATTGAAAGGGTGGGAATCAATAAAGGTATGCGAGAAAAAGCAGTGACAAATATAAAAACTCTAGCCCGAAGAGATGCCACAAAAAACAAACAAAAAAAAAACCATTATCACACCTAAAATCACCCGATCAGAAATCAACTGCTTCGAATGCAAAAAAAATACCAGCTTATTGGTTCCGCAAGAAAATTGGGAGAGAGCGAGTCCAGAAAAGTCCACGAAAGTTTAAAAAAAATTGTGACCAATATGCAAAATCGAGTCTGAAGATAGCGCGGATGATAAAATGGCAAACCATCATCGAAGGTGAAAGAACCTCATTAGGAATCGATTTCATCGAGAACCGTTCCCGAAAAAAATAGTGGCTCGTCAGTTGCGCAATGAAATTGGAAGAGCGCGAATTAATCAAGGAGTGCGAGGATTACAATTTAAAAAAAAGAAAAAAAATTAATAAAAAAAAATAGTGCCCGATGCAGAAAGTACGCTCTTTCGCGACGGGGGAGCGGCGGTAAGAGCGGCGGGGAGGAAAAATGCCAACTTCTCGCCGTCGCGGTCGGCGACAAAGGGCTGCTGCTGCTGGGTATCGTCGCCGAGAGATAAATCTCGCTCGGACTCCGGTGGTACGCGCTGCCGGGTCCTGGCGAGAGCGCCACAGCATCGCGTCGAGCTCTTTCGCCCTGGACCGGACTTCTGGAGAGAGCGAGCGAGACTCCGTGGAAACCGTGATCAACGTATATAGCGAACCGGAGAAGCTCGGAACTGAAACAGCTTCTGCTTTCTGTGTGCGTCTCCGCGAGGCGTGCTTGAGACTCTGGCTCTCATTTACACTCGGCGCTCTTCCCTTCCCTCCGTTGCCCTTTCCCACTCTCGCGAGGATTTACTGGCAGCGGAATACAATGCGGACCTGTCCGTGTCCATCTAGCCACCCCCCGTTTCCGTCTCTTCGCGGTTCTCGCCAGCAGAAGCTATTCTCGCGGCGCGAACGTCGTGTAGCCACTTGAAACCGAGGCTATAGATATTCCTCGGCATCAACGTTCACCGACAACTTTCACCCGTAGCGCAAGTAACTACCGCCACCCCCTTTTCATTGTGGAGTTCGGGTGCAATAGTAAAAAAAATTCCCGGAAATGGTTGAGACAATGAAAAATCCAAGTACCTGTTTTAAACCTTTCTGGGGCATTAAATTGGAAATGAAAATTAGTTAACAGGCGAGCGGAGCAAAATGGGACAAAATAGTAAAGTGTAGCAGGATTTATTTCTCAAATAATTTTTGGATGTCTCATTTTGCCCCAATGATTAACCCAATTACGACCCAATTACGTTCTATCTTATTTTCACGTTTTGCTCTTGCAAAAATTATTGGCGACCGTCAGGTCTGACCGTTTCGGTCTTGTCCACTTTTCGAAATTAAACGAAATCAATCAGCGCATCCGGTCGCCTGATATATAAACAAGAACTCCGAAGCCGATCTCGAATAAATGTTACCCTCGCAGGACGAGAGAGAAGAAATTGATTTTCGACACCCAATCCCAATACCGACGGTTGCCGCCCCCGCCCGTCTTCGGAGGCGCGTTTCGGGGTCAGCGAACTCCTAATGAATCGGGCGTAAATCGAGCCGGTACATAAACCTTATAATTCGTACACGCCCAAGGCTTCAATGAGCGAGCTTTATGAGAGAAACTAAACGCTCTCTCGGGCGCGAGAGAAACAAGAAGGAGTCGAAACGACGGGAGGAGGAAGAGGACGATGAAGAGGAGCAGGCGAAGTCTGAGCGAGGGGGTAAGGGGGGATTCCTAGTGAGACCGCGTTTGTCGGCGCGTTTGTGGGACCGACGCCGCCTCGAGGTGTAGAGAACCCTCTCCTCTGCCGAGCAAAGTTCTCCTCCGCCTGCCTCTAGCTAGCGCCGAGGGAGATGCACCGCTACCGAGAGGTGCGTTGATGCTCCTGGCTGCCTGCTCGCTCTTCGAGTCGATGTCGCGTCAGCATCCTCGCGAGTTCATCTCCCTAAGAACGCGTCGAACGGGGATAATCCGATAAATCTCGGTCGCCAAGTTGGTCCGACGAAACTAGGAAGAGCAAGCCGGGAGCTTGACCCCAGCTTTGGCGCGTAACGAAATCGCGTGCTGGTCGCTTTCGGCATTCGCAAACGCATTTAATCGCGTCGCCGCGGCGAACGAGCGACGATTGCCGGCGCCCGGACCTGTGTACGTTCCCAAAGACCGATCGTGTGTGTGTGTGTGTGTGTGTGTGTGGGAGGAAAACGAGGCGAGCGGAGAACTCCGCGCAACTGATTTGCGATCAATTTGCCCTGATTTACAATCGCGGCCCTCGAGCATCTTCACCTCTCGCCGCCTTTCGCTCTTCCTCGCGGCCGCCCCCCTTTCTGCACCGCGTTCTGCACACGCCGGCTCCTTCCTCGGGCGACACCGCCGATCCCCGGCATTCCGACTTACCCGCGGAACCTCTCTCGTTCCTCCGTTCTTGCCTTCGATACGACACGGCCGGAGCCTCTTTAGCGATTTGAAGAAAAAAGGAATTGAAGATAAAAAAAAAAGAAAAGTCTGTACCGTATACGCGTTGCTGGACGCCGGAGGTAAATGCTCGGCCCTCTGAGTCTCTTCACCGTTGAAAAATAAAAATAACATTTTTTTTTTATTCGATAGAAGTTTGTTCGTAAATTGCTGCGCGAATAGTAACATTTTTTTAAGACGTTCTCGTACTGAAAATAGTTCTCTGGCTGGAGCGTTCATCAACGTATTTGGATGAAAATATTTATGTATTTAGTTTACGTGATAAACTCTTCGACTCCCATGAAAGATAACTAATTGAATAGTTAAAGTATCTCTGACAATAAAAAAAATGTCGTCAGATCGCATCTTAATGTTAAACTGGATGAAACATATTTCATCGTTTCATTGACACATTCTTAATTACCACGCCGATTATTTGTCTCCCGAGTGACGTCCACCATTTTTTTCCCGCCAATGCTACAAAGTGACGAAATTTCTATACCGACAACGATGATAACAAACTAATTTCCCATTAACTTTCGAAAAACCGAATATTTCATTGGGGCAAAATCGAGCACCCGAAAATTATTGTATAATAATTCGTCTCGCCTCTCTGTCACATTTCGCCCCGGTCTCCATTATATTTCGCCGAATCAGTTCAATTAAACGAAAAACGTGCCGTTTTGCGAGCAAATGTGCTGCGCGGACAGTCGCAGGGTCGCCGACCACGTTTCCTCGGGTAAAGTTCGTCGAGTTTGAAGAAAAAAAAAAATCATGCTGCGTTGGAAAAAAAAAAAATGGTATATATTAACTTGTGTGTAGAGTCGAGTGCGCACGAACGTCGTTGCGACGTCGCCGGTGCACGGGTGCACCGTTCGAAAGAGAGATCGCGTGGCCTCGTTAACAAGTCGGCGGGGTCTTGTCAGCGGGCACCGTGTCGTCGCTGCGTTAACAGTAGTCAGCAAGGTGGATGCGTGCATCCGTCACGTATCTCTCTAATCGTCTTGTCACCAGCCACGCAGCAACGGCCGCGGCCCTGTTGACGGCGACGGGCGAGCCTCGCCGCGCAAACCGTTAATTGCAGTCGTTTTCATAGCTCCACGACAGAAATCCTAGCATGAATTCTCAGGGCCACGAGAGAGGGAGAGACTGCGTGTTCGACGTTCGCGAGCGAGCATTAAACCGACCCGACGAGCTCCAGGATGAAAATTAGTCGCTCGGATTCTCGAACGGACAGTCGGCATTCCGTTTCATAAATTTGGAAAAAAAAAATAAAAATTCCAAAAAAAAAGCGAACGAATTCCTGGTCTGCAATCGACATTACCGTTATCGTCATCATTATTATTATTATTATATATATATATATATATATATATATATATATATATATATATATATATATTTTTTTTTTAATTTTCGACTTCAGCGATTCGTGACAGGAAAAATAAATGATAATAATTAAAGAGCCGCGTTAGAGAATAGCTTCGGGTCACGGGGGGGTTCCATGACACGCAGCGGAGTAAAGCCGGTCGCCATCGCGGGTGAATCTCGCGCGTAACCCTCGCGCTATTGAGCGTTATGTATGTGGGTATACGCGTGACGGCGAAGCCTCTTTCACTCACAAAGGAGTCGTGGCGAGATGGTAGCCTACAAGATCGGATAATATGGGTAGTTATTTGTCGGCGCCGATGTTGGTTTTTCGGGCCTCGCAATACGTTAGGCTCCGGGGACGCGCTGGCCCGGTCGACGGGGCGCGCGAGCACCGAACCGCCTCGTATATACCCAAGTCAGGACCCCCGCGGTGTCAAACTCGCTGGCTCTCAGCTCCAAGGCTCTTTCTCCGCTTCCACCGTACTTTTTTCGTATTATTATTATCATTATTTTCATCGTCATTATTATTATTGTTGTTGTTGTTTCCGTCATCTCTACGGTTCGTTTTGTGAAACGATAATCGAAAAGCAAATATTGAGTCTATGAAGTTACCGCGAAATTAAACTTTCGTGCTCCGTAATGGGACGTGTCGCATTTTTATACATAATAACATAATAAATTTCCGGGTCGTAGTTGAATTAATTAATTGTCGAAGCTTTGACATTTATCCACGCTAGTTTCGTTCCTAATAATAATTGTACACCTCGACAAAGAGCGAACGACCTGATTCCCAAAGACCTCATATACTTTCGTTCGTTTTGAGAAAATTTCTTTCCTCTCTCCAAATTCACGATTCATTTTCACACGGTCATTCTGTGTTGTTATTATTATTATTATTATTAACGAGTAACTTGCAGATGTCTGTCGTTTGCGAAGGAGAGCCCGCCGTTTGCGTTCTCCCGTTCGCCTCGGCGAAATCGTGTTGATCAATAAATAACCAACGAGCGATATTCTCGGACGGGAAACACCTGCGACCGTGTGTCCGGTGCGTGAACGAGATCGCCGGCCTCCGTTTAACTTGCGACAGCTCGGGGACGCGGCTATTGTAGGTGCGCGAATAGGGTTAGCGCGAAGCTAGTTCGGGACACGAGGAGAGACATTCTCCTTCTTATTTATTTGGATATACTGCGCCGTAAGGTCGCTTCGGGCACATCATTGAAATACAGAGATCGACACACACACACATATATATATATATATATATATACGTATGTATAAGGTTTTTCCTTCTTTTCCGTCGACAGGACTGGCAGTCTGTAATGTGTCTTGATCTATGTCTCAATTTCCCCGAGTGGCTACCTCGCGATAAAGCCGGTGGCTAAAGCAGCCTTCGGGGATCGATTATTCTCGCCGGAGGCACCTGCGATCCGTGATGCTGCCCGACGACAGAGAACTCAGTTTATAGAAGAGGAGGGCAACGGGGGTGGTTGGAGGTGAAGATATATGTGACTCCGGTGCAAAGATACCTACGAAAGAATTTTATTCGCGCAATAGATCCGTCCGACTCTAAATGTACGAGGTATCGCCCATTATTTCCCATCTATATCGCGCGCACTGACCCGTTATTCCGCGATAAGCCGCCCGTGGAAAATCGACGGGTATAAATATAAATGAAATCAAATTAAATATCGTCTCGCGATAGGGTTGATGGGGGGTTTTTTTTTTCTTTTTTTTTTACTCGTTTCTTACGAGGTCCGTCAAGCGACGGTGAAGTCATCGGGGATGCCGTTTCGCGGAGTAAACGCCTATCGTCCCGATGGGCCTTTGACGGTATCCGGCCTCGGAATGGAAGTACCTCGAGGGCATCGAGATCGGTGTTTCCAGCGCTTGCCCGTCGGCTAAGACGCGAAATGACTCTGTATAGTTGTACGTTTGCTTCGCGTCGTACGGTCGTACGGTTTAGTGTTTTGCGGAGAAGCTAGGTGAGCTCTCCGGTCCCCCTTCCGAGTCTCCGCGTTTCTGAATAATGTATCGAGCGGTCTTTCGTTCTCGCCCTCCGTAGCTGTTAATCTCGCGATCGACGACGACCCTTACCGATCTCTTCCCCGTCTTTCGATCTCGCATCCCCGCGTCGACGCCCGCGGTCGCTTCGTCGAAAGAGATCCTGAGGAATAAGCAATTAAACGGCCCGCGTGAGAAAAAGGATTCGCGGGACTGAAACGACCGACGATCATCCGCGAGATGAGGAAGTGGAACGGTTGCAAGATCGCGCGTGTAAGAGAATCGGACGCACAGATCGCGACGACGCATGCTCCGCAGCTTCTGCTGGAGCTGCCGCTCCATCGACTCACGCACAACCATTAAAGGCGACCGCCACTTTTTCATCGGCCCGCTAATGGCACCGGACGACGATGAGGTCATCCCGCCAGTTAGACAACTAGATTCGTGTTTCACGTTTTCACTCCCTCTCCGCTCCGTCGTTCCGATACGTCTCTTCTCCCCACGTTCATCCTCTATCGGCTTCGACTCGCGATATATTTTACGACTTGTCGCCCGCACCTCGCGCGCGCTACAGCGACGATTCTCGGGACGGTCGGAACAGTCGATCTTGCGACGGAGTCCCCGGAAGCTGCTTCGTCAACTGCGATGCACCATCAGGGACAGTCGTTGTGAATTGGGTGGCTGATATTAAATTTATTCGTCATTAGTTCATTCATTTTTTTGACACCTGAGCTCACCTGGTATGTTAAATTGCCGCTGAATACTATTCGTCGCTGTATTTGAGATTCAAATTTTTACCGGTAAATTTTAATCGGTTATCATTGATTTTAACAATTGTACTTTTTACAACTCGTTGTCCACGAAACTCTTCGAATTTTTTATTTTCACATCATCCATTCCGATTGCACAAAATTATTTTTTGCCGATCAGCTTCAATTCTTTATCAGCGTTTTTACACTAATTTACACTTTTTGTTTAGACAGATTGTCGCAGTTCAGTAAAAAAAAAAATCGCTAACCTCGAGTGCAAAGCTAAATAAAAAAAAATTCATTTGCCGATAAAATGCATCTCTTCGCGAGATGCACCGTCATACGTTGCGGTCCGCGCATGCGCTTCTGGTGGAAAAAAAAATCGTCCCGAAGGTGTTAATGGCGCTCGGAAGAGTAATTTTCTTTACGATTTTACGCAAAAGAGTTTTGGCAAGGGGGAGATAGAAGCTTCGGCGTTTTTTCGGGGGAATTTCTTGTGTGTGGTCCATCGACTTCTCGAAGGGGGCTAAGCGTGCCGATAAATCTTGTCAGGGGGTTTAAAACGTCCCTCGGCCTTCGGGAGATCACCACCTCGCTCCTCCTCGCGGCGTGTACGCGGAACCGTTCCCGTGTCTGTGTCTTTATACGTACGATATACTTATACCTGTTGTATGCGCACGAGGGAATATATATTCGAGGCTTTATACTCGGCCACGTAATTAGTGTGGGACCAACAGGTGAGCTCGTCCTCGAGGACAGCTGCCGGTTCGCTGCGCCCGCCGGTCGTTCTCTCCGCTCTTTCTTGTGCCGCTGCTTCTCGACCGGCCGATCTGGCTCTCCCTTCCGTCGCCACCGTCTCGCTTCGCGAGAACAGCCGAACAGCGCGTACTCGATTAATTCTTGATAACGAAATGGAAAAAAAAAAACAAAAAAAAAACAAAAAACAAATCGAAGAAAAAAAATTCTAAAGCCCAATAGGCTAATATTAGCTCCGCGTATATTCTTCGTATTAAATTGATCGGTGGTCGATTTTGCACCGCAGGCCTAGAATACTCGGGTTCCGGCTTCTCTTTAGATCCAAATGTCCCGATATCCGCGACGATGTCGGATCGACTTTTTTCAAGCTACCAGCGGCGCCGGTTCGCGTGCGGGATAACCGTCGTGGTGAATGAGCGATGACTAGACAATTTTTTTTTACTCCGGAAGGGAGTTTCGGTACCGGGTATCGAGGTAGGAGTTGCTCGCGGATTCGCGAACAGCGGGCAAAAAAAAATTGATCGGATGCATGCGCTGGGAAAAAAAGATTCGCTTGCGGGCAAAAATGTCTGCTTTAGATTCTTACGATTTCGTATAATATTGCAACAACGACGGATAGACTGCCAGGGTGACATGTCGTGGTTTCGATACCGCGCGCAATTGTAGGAATTAAAGGTATTGAATAAGAATTTTTTTTCGACAGCCCGAAAACGAATTTTACTTGAGCCACGGATATTTTTTTCGTTCGCAGATTTATCCGTGTAGGAAACAGAAATTCATCGGATGCATGTGTACAGTTTTTTGACGATTGTACTTTTTTTTATTCCCGTAAGATTTATGCTCACTGACACGATTGCGAAAGATTGGATATTAAAACGAAAATCATATTGAAGCCTCGTTCTCGAAGGTTTCAGAACTAAACTCAATTTAGCTTCCAGCGAAGCCTAGAGCGGAACTCGCAGTCAAATTTTATTTTCGCACCCACCACTTGGACCACTCGCAGTTGGACTGAGAAACCCACCAATACGATAGCTTCATCGCGTAACAATTATATTTGTTATCGATATAATGATTTTTTTTAGTCATAAACCTAGAGTCCACTGAGCAGCGTAGAAGATAAATCCCCGATCGAGTCGCCTCGAGTTCGTCGAGTACGTGCCTGGATGAATCCACTTTTTATTTTGTCTGTTCTCCGTCGTGGTGCGTGTCAGGGCATCACGGGAGTGACGCTGCGAGGACGAATGGACAAGGGCTGCGCACAACGTTGTCCCGTACGGATATCTCTGGAGCTAAGTGAAACGTCGCCTGTGCGGAATTGAATGTGCTGCGAGGTTGTAAGTTTTCTCTGTCGTCTTGCTGCGAGCGCACAGCCGGGGAGGCAAAAAGCAGCTGGATCGTTAGACACTGTCCATGACGGTACATCGGGATGGAGTCTCATCCTGAAAGCTAGCAGACGTTTGTCTGTCGCCGAGTTCGTGATACACTCGGTCGGTAAAACAGATCCGACGATCGGAAAAACGCAAAATAATCCCAATAATCATTGTAAAAAAAATTGTTGAATTACGCAAACGCGAAGTTTCATACATTCAAAGGTGGGTTCGGTTGGTACAAAAAAATTGGTTACTTCAATCGAATATTTTTGAATAAATTGAAGAAACTAAAAGTGCAACAAAGCAATGTTTCATCCAAGCTCGAAGGTATTTGGTACAAATGTGCACCAAGCAGCTTACAGCGTAAGTTTGCTACTTTAGGTTTGAGCGACTAATTTTTTTTTTTTTTTTAGTATACATAGACAGGTGTATCTAATATTGTATGAACTAATCGACACAGTCAACGAAGCCACCTTTTACTACCACTGACGATAGTACAATGAAAATTGATATTCGCCGAGACGAAATTGCCCTTAGAGATTTTCGATGTGGACGCAGCTTTATGACGCGTCTCTGGCGAGCGACACCTCGTTTTATAAAGTTGTCCGTTCTTGTTGCGGTTGCGGGAACTCCGTGTGCTGTTACAACGAGACCGTGTTACATGGGCATCTTATCCCGAGCGAGGTTGACGAGTGTGCCGGTTTTGAGCCGCACGGAACGATAGCGATAGATAAAGAGCGTAGCGCCACTGGAGTTCTACTCGGAGCCAGGAGGTGAAGATAAAAAAGAGAGAGAAATAATAAGGTGAGGGGTGAACGAGGAATGGCAGAGAGCGGAGAGAAGACGAGCGGGGTTTCTCTTCGTCGGTCTGACTATATACAGTCGTTACAGCATCCCGTTCGCGTTAATACTTTGCCGGGTGGTTTCCACGGACGGCGAGCGGAATCCGGCGCAAAGCCGGCGGGGAGAAGGCAACGTTGCTGGAGCAAAGTCGGGAAGACTGGCGGGATCATCTGATTGCGTGCGACCGAGCGAAAGATCCAATTCTCTCAATTAAGCTTTCGCACTTTTTGATGACACGAGCTCACTCTTGGTGTTCCACGGATAAAGATGCATACAAGTGTAATGCTTGTGGACGCTTGATACGCCCTTTTTATTTCAGGCAATCGATATATATAGTTGCATCGAAGAAGAGGTTTAAGGACGTCTTATACATCGATAATCTACAGTCGAACCTCGTTTATTCCGACTTCGATTAAATTACTGGACTTGTCCGAACTGTCTATATTTAATGGAGGTGTACTTGGTAAAGATTTTGGAACTTTAAATCGGAGCGCTGTTGAAGCCTTCTTGGAAGGTTTCTGTCTCTTATCATGACCGTGTTACACGTGTATTACACGTACTTGAGCTATTGTCAGTGGTGTAGAAGTAGAATCTTACTTACCTCGACTTTGATTAACCGACGCACCCAACTCATCCAAAAAGTCAGCATTTGATCGAGGTGATCGTAGAACAAGTTATGGGTTTTTCAATCGGAATCTCGCCAGAGCTTTCTTGGTCCTTTTCCGGACTTCATCAGGATCACATGAAAGTCTCTGCAGTTGCTGCAACAGAAACAAAAAAATGTCGAGTAACCGGACGACAAGATATCGGATTCAACAGAAACGGAAAGAATTCGGCTAAGCGAATAACGCAATTATGCCTAACTTGCAGGATGACTCATGGATAGTCTACGTTTCCCTCATCATCCAACTTGGCTCGACCGAATGCCTCAGCTAACCGAAGTTCTACTGTACGCAGCCGTGTCTCGTTGCCGCAGTGCGAATTCTACCCGATCGCCTCGCCACGACAAGAGCCCCTCATCGATCCGAGCCATTAATTGACGCGTGACTAAGATCATTAGAGTTTCCACCACCAGCCATGGAGCGGCGTGAAAAAAATGGAATTTACTAAAACTCCCGTTTAGTCGAAGGGAGTGTGTATCGGATCATCCCCGCATCACCGGCCGGATTAACATTCGAATACATTCGACCCTGCCTGAAAGTCCTTCCACTTCCGCACTACGGCCGCAACGATCTGCAAAGAAAATCAGTCACCGATCCTCGCGATGTAGGATCGCCTCGGCCGTTCATAATCGCATGAGGGAGAAGAGAGCGTGACAACCCTCGGTCATAGCTATCGGTGACTCCGTCTCTTTCTCTCTCTCCCGAGGGGTTCCGTTCCCTTCTGTCAGTGATATGCCGGGCGTCGGGTCTGGTCGGTTGCGAACTGAGACTCCGTGTCTCTGTGCATGTGCACGCTATGTTGGCCTATCGCCTGGCCAGGATGGCTCGCACGTCTCTCCTGCCAAGGAGCAGCAGCAGCAGCAGTTCTCGTTGATGGTTCCGTAGGTCCAAACACGACAAAACCAGCACTAATTTCACAAACGAATAAACGCGGTCGCCCCTGGTCCGATCCAGCGTGTCTCCCTCGAACGAGGCTTTTCGGGGGCGATACACCACCGGACTGCGAACCGACACAAATACGTTACGCGCGTTCAACCCCTATCGTGACCGGGGGATGAAGAGGAGAGGGCCGACCGGCTTCGAGAATGAACGGAACGGTGCAACTCGCCCGACGGAACAGACGGAGTCGAAAGAGACAGGAAGAAGAGGGAATAACGGAGATGTGATAACACATAGGGCGATACCGATACGACCCGCCGCGGCGGAATGAAGATGAGTCAGCTGCACGACGTCGTCGCAGTATCCGACCGACTCGCGTGCGCCCTCGTATGAATTTTCACGAAATTAAAAATAAATAAATAAAGGGAGAAAAAAAGTTGGAGACCGATGAAACTGTTCGGAATACCTCGTTTCCGATTGATCTAATTCGATGTAACTTATGATTTATTTTATTGAGATTTTCTTCTAAGGTTGAAGTGTGAATATCATCCGACCTGATTGTCTTACTCGCCACTTAATAATTTTCTATTATTTTTTATATCTCGCCGCTGGAAGTTAAAAAATTTGATGGAAATAAAAATGAATTACCGAAGGAACTTCAAGAAAGCAATCTTTTGCCGAAGATATTGACTCCCTACTGGCGGTCGAGCCAACGAGGCTAGTATTGGCACAGCGTTGGCTGAGCATCGACCAGCACCGCTCCTGTGACTCATTCCCACCAGGGAGTTTGCAAACGAATTAAGGAAGACGATTTGTTACCAACCGGTGGTTGTTTCGCGTGACCACGACTCGGGATGCAAAAAAAGTTCGTTGCGAATTGAAATATGAAAATTCAATCGTCAGCGTGTAACATAGGCTGTGGCCGTTTAGCATTGAATTGCACGGTATCTTCTCGGTCGGAGGATCGCAGAGGCTGGAAACCGGCAATGATTGCCTCGACGACGACGAGCGTCTTATTTTTCCTGTTAGTCGGCACGTATGGTCTCAGCTCCGACGATGGTAGAGGACCGCGCGAGCTACTTCGGTAGGCGTCGTTCCTAATGTCGTTCGACTCGTATCTCCCGAGTATCTCTCGTGTCTCTCGACGTCGGCGATCGCGGAGTAGCATCGACGCCCGTTCGCCCGATCGGGCGAGAGGAACCGAGAGAGACCTCGACGAAGAAGGACGCTGAAGCGTTATTTCTCTCATTCTCGATTATACACATATATTTATCCGACAGCAGCTCTCCGTGTCGCTCTCTTACACATATATATATATATATATATATAATATTTTTTTTAAGAGAGCCGCTTCCGATGCTGCCGGTGGTGCTTGTGCTCGACCGCTGGTCGATCCTCCGGTGCCGCTATCGACGGTGGTCGGGTGTCGAAACACCTCGACCAATTATCGAGAAACTGGAATCTCTGACCACCCAAGCCCTCTTTCTACTCCTCTTCTTCCTTCTTGTTTCTTTCTTTTCCTTCATTTTTTTTATGTTACTTTTTTTGTTTTTTTCTTCCTCTCTTCCTCGGACGGTCTCTCGCCTTCCCGCGCGGCCGTGTATAACGCTACACCGTGCCAGTCGCCGGTCGCCGATCCGACGCACAAACGAGGCTCTCCGGAGTTAATTAAGGCTGATCCTCAGCCGGCTAAGGACCTTCTGGCTTACGCTTTAAGCCTCGAGCCTCGCACGTCCGCACGCCCGATCGCGACGACGCACGACGATCCGCTCGGGATTACACTCGCCACATGCTTCTCGCGATTCTTAAACCTCCCCCTCTCCATCCCTCGTCGCCTCTTCCACTATTCAGTGTCCTGGTCTTCCTCTTTCTCTCGGTCTATCGTCGCGGGGCGCGCCTTCTCTGTGTCACGAAACGAGGCGAACCGGGTGAAAGAGCCGAGAGTAACGACGATGGCATTTTCGAATCGCTCGGATGCTTTTATCGCCCTGCGCTCCGGCTATTGCGCGAAGATTCCAGCGCCGCGCTCCCTGTTCTTCGAGGAAACTTGGTCCGCCGCTGTACGCATCGGTCCGATGTATGTACGCGTCGATTTATATATATTTGTGTGCGGTTGTAAATCGACTGTTCAGAAACGGAAGGGCAAAACTTTTGCAGTTTAAGGTGAACCGAGAGAAGGTCCTCGGGAAAAACTAGCGAGTCGTTGGTAAATTTCGACTAGGTAGAACGTCGTAGAGCATCGTCACCGCTTGGGTTATTAAGAATTTGCATATGGCTTCGTGAATAAAATGAATAGTTTCGTGAATAAAATGAATAATTTCGTGGACTGAAACTGAGAATTTTGAGACGAAAAATTGAGAATTTTTCGACAAATTTTTTCATATACGTACAGATAAAGAAAATCTGTAGACGTGATATGCCGTGATAAGATAGAAAGCGTAAAAGAGACGAATAATGTTTTTTCTGTTGAGAAAAACTTATCTTCCAGCAACAATTATTGCGAATATTCAGGTAATATCTCCGATAACGAATATTAATATATTTTCTAGCGAAAAATGTTAGTTTCGATACGCGCACTGATAAAACAACAGAACTACAGTTGAATCAACTAAGATTTCGTCAGGGACGTTCGAATGATTTCTAGGAGACTCGATGAAATTTCCATGGAATCCTTGTCTCGCGGCTTATGCGAGATGGGAAAAAAAAATTGGGAAAATCGTCGAATTGCATCCCGCACCTCGCCAACTGTACCGACGGACGGAAGAAGATAATGCGAGCGAGGGTGAAGAAGAATTCCCACGAAGTCTGATAGAGTGAGGACTTCTCGAAATTTTCTTTATTCAGTCGGGTAGATTACGGGAATTGCGGGATAGCGGAGCGAAACAATAATTATCCGTGGCTGCGACGTTTCGATCTTCGGGGAGGAAACCGTACGGGAGATCCCTCGAGATATTGGTCCCATCTGCGCCGGGGTTATCGTCGATCGTCTCCCGCGGAAACTGCACCGCCTAGTCGGACACACGGAATAGACGGAGAATGGTCCAGAGGAGCGGCGGGGAAAGGGGAAGGAAGCGAGGGGAAAGGACGAGATAATAATCTCGACGCGAAGAGCAGGTTTAAGTTTCGCTTCAGTGTCAGTTACACTCGTAGCTGCCGCAAGATCTTAATCTCTTTTCGACACCCCCTCTCACCGCTCCCGTAACCGATCGGCTTCGTGTCATCGCCTAATGCTGGCTGTAAGAGAGCCAGAAAAAAAGAAATCGGCAAGCCTTTTCTGGTCGAACACCAAAGTCTCGTCGTCCGCGGTCGGTAACGAAAGCTGCGAAGAATTTCTTTCGAGATCGCGAAGCACTTCCGGTTAGAAGCAAAGTCTCAGAAGCCCCCGAGACAACTCCGTTCCACCCAAGAATTCGCTTTTGACCCTCGGAGGATCGACGTCGCCGAGGAAATAAATTACAGCTTTCGTTACCGACAATCGTATTTTACTTTCTCTCACGAAAGTCGAAGATTCGAGGTAACCGTCTGACATTCGTCAAATCACGGCTACGCGCCTGTTTGCATTAGGAAAGCGTAAATCAACTCGAAGATGTACGCGCACGCACTTACGTGTAGAGACGAGCGCGAAGGCGTACGGTTATTTCATTTTTATTTTTATTTTTTTATGTATAAAACGCGTTTGTGGAAAAGTCTCCGTAGACGAGAGCTGAAAGAGAGCGAGACACGTGCCCGCGACGGGGTGTCGGATGCATACGAGATAAAGTTGCCCTACGGTTTCCGGTGAGCTTCGTGACCGCGCGACCGGAGAACGGACCGCGGGACGACGCGAGAGAGCGGAGAGAGACCACTCGGATTCCCTTGGTCCTCTTACCTCCCAAGTCTCTCCTGCCCTTTATGACGATCTCGGCATATACTCGTCGTCGTCAGAGTTGAAGAAAAAAAAAAACAAAAAAAAAAAAACAAAAAAAAAACAACAAAAATTCTCGTGAACGTGGCGGAACTACGAAATCCCTTCTCAACTCTTTCACGTAGATAGAGATCTTCGCGCTCTGGGATGCATACGCGGCACCGGACAACGTGCCCCGCACGAAACTCGACTAAGTCGAGAGGCTCCGCCACATAGATACATTTTAATGCTGAGGTTGTAAAAAATAATAATAATAATAATAATAATAATAATAATAATAATAATAATGATAACGATGTCACTGTTTCAGAGTGCAGAGAGGCGGTCGCAAGCTCGATTATTTTTTACAGTCGCACGAAAGCCTCGACGGCAATTGCGTGGAGATTTTGTATTTAATTTTTTTTTTTCTCTCGCGCTCGCGTAAACGTCTTATCTGTAATTGGACGGTAAAACAATAAAGTCCGCGCCAACGCGGAGGTTGGGTTGCAATCGCGAGTGTCGGCCATTCGCACCGCGAAACGATTTTCGACGGGATCCCTAAAAAAAAAAAAAAAAAAATATCATTCGCCCGACGTTTAACACCGCGGCGCTTTGGTAATTGCCGGACGTTTTACTAATCCGACGAGAACGATCGCCGATTCGATATTGTCGTCGCTTCCTTTCGTAATTATCATCGTGCCAAATCGGACGCTCTAATAAAAATAAATTATTATAAATCACGATAGAAAAGTATTGTTATTGTTGTTAAATTTTTTTTTAATTCACTCATCTCGTGGAGAAAACGCTGTAATAAACCGAGCACGGTCGCGCGGCAGTGCAAAGTGATTTCACTCGAGCGGGAGACTGCAATAAAGTTTGCGTGGACTTCTCGCTGGTCACTCCACCTCGTGACCGAATTACTCTCGCCCTACCCTTTATTTAATCTACCTCTCGAAAACACACAGTATCGTTCGGGAATTTTTATTGAAATAAAAAAAAATATAACAAAAATAAAATAAATAAATGAACGAGAGATTGTGTACGTCGGAACACATTCCGATGATATTTCTCGGCGGCACCGAGCTGCAACGAAGTCCATCTGTATGTACCGTTCGTATATATATATATATATATATATATATATGTATATTGACTGTATAAACCCGTTGGAACACACGTGCACGTTTTTCCACGCATATTGCAAATACTTTACCCTGCATGTAGCAGGATAATTCATTTTCACAAAGACCTAAGCGAGATATATTTATTGCATTATTATTATTATTTTGTAAACTCCCACACCGGTAATACGCTTCCTCATTCGAAATTCTCCAGAGTTGGCAAACCGTGAAGATTCTCTGTCGCACGGAGAGTCATGGCCGGCCGTCGAGAAACGTACATAGAAAAGCGCTTCGCATTCCTACCGAATGCTGAGGTAATTGAAAATCGATAGGGCGGAATCGTGGTAAGAGCAAAAGCGCGGAATTTTCGGCAAAGAACCGTCAGGTCTCATACGGTAGTCTTCGTTATCGCCGAGAGGCTGAGAGGCAAGAACAGAAGGCCGAAGAGGAAGAAGAGGAACGGGACGTGCGGTATCTAAAGTGCTCCAGCGAGTGCTTCCAGGAGCGCGCGTTCGCACGAGATCACGAGAGCCCGGGGACGAAGTTTTCTGTCGGATTCACGTCCACGATCTTTACAGAGGTAACGAAACCGATTTCAATTTTTTTATACGTGTTTTTTTTACGCTAGATGGCCGAGAGAACGAAGCTCCCTGCGCGCTTTCTCGCAAACGTTCCGATCGTGGATACATTTTATGCGGTCGAATGAGTCGTGACAACTTTTGCTTGTACCGATAAACTGGCCGATTTTAAATACCAAAAAAAAAAGTCGACGCGGAATCACGAAATTACCCGTTGTTTTTTCGGCAAGAGAATAAAACGTGCTTGTGAGACGTCGCTCCGCTGCAGTCGAGCTCGACCAGCAACGCGAAATTGTCCACTTTCAAGCTCGTCAAACTCGCCCAAGAACTACAAAAAAAAATCCTACATATATTCATTAAATTCTTTTTGATTCTACGATTCCATCCAGGAGTACAATCGGTGGCGAAACGTCCGCTCCCAAGGCATTTCACCCTCAACCCGGAATCGAGACAAAACGAATAAAATCCGTTCGACGCTCGAGGATCCGCCGGAAATGGCGATCGACTTTTCGCAAAACGATCCTCCTGCCTCGAACGGATTTTAGAGTGGAAAATATCTAGCGACTCGGACTCGCGCCTCCGCCGACCGACGCATGGACGCGCGGATGTCAGACTTATTATCCTCGCTCCGTTTCCCGAGGCACAGTGTGCCAGGTAGGTGAATGCGGTCTTCGCTCGGTATGAGGAAGAGACAAAAAGATCGAGGAGAAGGAAACGTCATCGGCGAGCGCGCGAAGGGTTTCACGGAGGTGAGACGGAGAGGCGAGGCATAATGCCGCTGGTGTCGGTCGACACTTGTCCCATCGTGAAAAACTGGATGTCCCCTGGTGCACAGCGGCGTCGAGTCGGAGCGAAATCGAGCCGGGGATCATCCGGGCCCGGGATTCCATCGGGAACCTCGAGTCGTCCGGTTACCGGTTCGGCCGCAAGCCCGGAACTTTAGTCAAACGGGAGTCTCCGAGCGGAGGATGAACGCTGACGCCGTTGGTTCTTCGAGCGGGCCTCTCCATCCATCAGCGAGCGAGCTCCTCGTCTCCTTCCCGGTCCGGCATTTCATCGTCTTTGCCTCAGGACCGCGGACCTTCTTTATATCCACTTTACTCAGCGTACAGCACGCATTACACATCGATGGTCCGAGACCCAAAGGACCGAGCTCGTGCGGAGCCTGCGCGCCTTTACCGAACCAAGCCGTCAGTGTCTTCGGACTGGCGAACCGCCTCGACTCCTTCGGATGCGAGACTTTCGCGCCCAGCCTTACTTAATTTCCTGACGATTCGATCGACTCGGGGCATTCCCCACCGTTGCATTATTCCACTCACCATCGTCCAATTATTTTATTTTATTTTTTTAAACGTATATCCCGATAATCTCATGGCCGAGAATCGCGGCAGGTGACGCGCGGACTTCTGGAGGATTGCGGGCCGGTTTGTCGATAACGGGACGGGGGGAAGTGAACACTATCGCGAAAGGTTATCGAACACCGTACGGCTCCAGCGTTAATCGCGTTAATTTCGTAGGTGTAATTTACAAAAAAAAAATAAAAATAAACGGGCAGATAAATTATCGGCCGCACACAAGACTTTGGATTAATACGATCGGTCGATCGGTTATCGCGGTTTATCGATCTTCGATATAAAATGTTTCGCATTTTATAAAGTCATACATACATTTATGGATATATATATATATATATATATATTTTTTTTTTTTAATGAACGTACTATATACACAATTTATTTATACAGTACAATGACATTTAATACCGTAAGCCACATGATCTGGAATATTTAATTGAAAAAAAAAAATCAGCATTCCGTTGAGGCGTCAGTGTGCGAGAGGGTCGGCAAAGGGATAGAGAACCATGTCGCGCACGCGCGTTGATATATATATATATATATATATATATATATATATAAATATAATAAACGAGTCGACGGTCCGCGTCAAGATCGTGGAATGAAGCGAGTCACGCAAGAGAACCGTACATATATTATCCAATAATAGTGTGTATAACGTGCTGAGCCGACCGAGTGAGAAACCGAGAAGGTACCGAGGGTGAAAAGCACAAGATCCAGGGAGACGATAATATACTCGAGTTTTCTCGCTGCGGGTTTGGCTACTAGCACGCGTCGTAGCCGCCTCATACACGAAGCCTTCCGGTCGACTCACGCCCAACGAATTCACGCGTTCTTCATCGCGATCTTACGTCGTTTTTTTTTTTTTTTTTTCTTTTTTTTTGTTTCTACATTTTTTACATTTTTTATTTTAATTTTTTATGCCAGCGAGGCGCAGCAGGGTCGAAGAGGTAGTCGGGCAAACCAGGGAGCGACAAACGAAGAAAAGGCGAGAACAGAGGGAAGCCGAGGGGAGTTAAAAGATGAGAAGCAGGTCGAGAGAGGGCGTCGGGAATTCTCTCACTCGCGGCCGTCCCGGCATTATAATTCTCCCGTCGTGCGAAGGACTAACTGTAAAGGAAACCCTTAAGGCAAACACCGGCGGCTTATCCGTCGGATCGCTGTGAACACCCCCTTCGCGCCTTCACGGAAAAAAATTTCATAAAAAATGGAAAAAGAAAGGTCGGGTCCGTACGATAGCTCGAGGAATTCTACGAGCTCGGTTGGAGGACTCTCTCGTTGGGGATGACGTAACACGCGACTCCGAAGGTGACCAGGGAGCCGCAGTTTCTTCGAGGATGTCTTTTGAATTCTTTGATATAAAACTTTTTTTTCACCACTGATTATTTTGGTAACGATACCCCGGAAAATACGTCTCAGTGGCTCGTTAATCGGAGCTGTTGTGTCGTTAAAAAAAATTCATTTTACGGGTGCGCCACGAATAATTTTGTTTCGAAGGAGTTTAAATTTTCATATGACTATCTCATGTTTCTTTGCTCGCAAAGTTTCTTTAATAAGAGCGCATTTTCCGTATCGCTGACTTCCCAGTAGAACGGTAGAAATATAAAAATGGACGCCGGCTAAAAATCGCATTTACCGACGTTTCACACTGTTTCAAGTACTCCGACACTGGAAAGCAAAAAAAAAAAAAATTCCACCAAAATGAAGTTTCATCAGAAAATAAAGCTACGCAATCCAATGATTTTCAACGGAATCATTTTATCATTCGAGCTAAAAAAATATTTGTTTCCGATGCGCCCACTCAGTAAATGATTTTTCGAGATCCATTCCTCGAGAAGTGCGCATCCAAAGTGCGCAACGAATCAGCCGCCATGCGATTAATGAGCCGTGTCTGAAACGCCAATCCCTCATTTTCCACATGAAAGAAAAATTAAATAAAATTAAATGTTTAATTTCCACGTGTTTCTCCAGTGAATGGAGCTTTTCACAAAGCGTTATTCTCGCCGCACCGGTGAGCGTACATTTATGTGACTTTATTAATCCGAGTCACACGTCCGTGGCCGCAGTGTTAATTGGCTCGCGCGTTCGGCATGCCATATATCCTTCTAACCAGTATCGTATATACCAATAACGCGAGTGCCGTCTCCGCGCGATGCGAGTCGCTTTTACAGCGAGCGCACACGCACAGCTAGAGCGACGTACAGTGTAATCCTCGGTGGCGCGAAACCCGGAGGAACGAACGAGAGCGAGAACGAGCCAGCAGCGTTTAATTGGATCGGTTTACAGCAGCCCAGCTCCGTGTAACGCTCTTAGAAGAGAGGCCCCTAATTCGTTTACGATGCAGCGTACACACTCGAGCTCGCACACACACGATAAGTCCACGAACAATCTTCCGGAGGTCTTCTAGTCCTCGAGGCGGTATCGTCTCGTTGACGACTGTGTATCCCTCGCTTTACGCTCCTCTGTCCTACAACCACGTCGACTCTCATCTCAAGAAGCGATCCGATACATCGTCCCGCGATCCTAAAAATCGTCGCCCACGTGCCCAAAACTCGTCGCCGACCGAGCAATAAAATCGTCGCCAACCCGACGAGCGTCCACGCCGACGATCACCGATTAATCGACGGCGGAACGAAACTACGATAAATGGTATCGAGTCGTTTGAAGATAATAAAAATTTAAGTTGCAGCTACGGTGACTTTGTTTCTCTATTTTTTTTTTAACCTCTCCAACGATGTAGATAATTTCGAGTCGATCGAACGAAGTGTTCTCTATGCCGGGTTTTTATTTTTTTTATTTTACGGCCGGACTTTTAATTTCGCTGAACAGCTTTTAATAGTCATGCGATAAAGATATGTGGTCTCTTTATTTTGTACGGGCTTTAATTTACGTGGACATTTTTTTAATGCTTCCCATGACATCGTAATTTTTTTGATTCGTTGCTTGTATGATGACGTTCTGTTTCTCCCTTTTGTGAAATTATTTTTCGTAGATCCTCCCGTCCACTCGTCTCCGAGCGGGGACGATGTGGACGGATAAAATGTAACGATTCCGAGTAAAAAAAATAAAAATAAAGTTTCGGATCGCGACGAATCCGTCGTTGGCAAATACCTGCGGCGAGATCCACGAGAAGCGCGCTGCTAGCTCGCGGTGTGAATCTCATCTTTTATTCAGTCGCGGAGAATCCGTGAGCGTTCGCGAGTTTCGGTGCTCGTCGTCGGCCGAGGAGCAGAAACTCGCGTACGTGTAACAACACGAGTAGAACGGCGAGGCGCGAGGAAGTTCGATGTGTGAGCAACAGGCACAACGATTTCGTGGACGGGTGGTTAAAGGCCCCGCGCGGACAGAGACGCCGCCCGCCACTTAGGGTGTGAAACCGGCGAAATGCCATCGAAATCCTCGCCAAACCCGACCGCGGTAACATTCGGAAGATGGAACTATATACGATCCCGCCGAACAACCCTGGGAGCTCGCGCGCGAGAACGAGCTGAGAATTCACTCGACCGGGTCCTGTGTTCGGCGCTCACATGGGATTTCCGATCCTCGCTGCTGTCCGTCACCGGGAGAATCTCTCTTGCGTTTCGTCTAAGATACCAAGATCGAAGCCTTGGATTTGACTGGACAGTAAAACTCTTTAAAGAAAAAAAAAAAAAAAAAATCTACGATAACGAGCTATGTTTTTTTACCAATATTTTATCTTATTTTATCGAGCTGAAGTTCTGAAATTCAAAAACTTGAAATTTTTTGGATAAAAGAAATTTTCTTACAGCGCTACCAATCGAAATTCAACCAGTGCAAAATTTAGCCCACAAAATGAAATAAATTCCATTCCACCACTACGACGAATTATCCCATAAATTGCGAGAAATTTTTTTCCATTCGCAATCGACAGATCCAGGTGCTTCGATTTACACCTACCAAAAATTCCCCCGTGCCCCGTCATATATTTTTTTTTCTTTAATTCCCTATACACTTACCTAACCGCATACACGGTGAAGCGTGCAAGTGTTTATTCTCTCGGTCCTATCGATCACGGGTAAAATTAGAGGTTGCATCGGGAGCTTCCATTAGAGAGATGTACCATGCTATTATAGAGAATTGAAACGAGAGCCCACGTTTCTGTGTCGGACGAGGTTCCGCGCGATCGAGAGGAGAAAGAAAGGGCAACCATGCTGGAATGGAAGGAAAGGATTTCGATCGGCACGTTTAAACGGTACAATAATATTGCGCCACCCCTTTCTCGGTCTTTTCGTCCCCGCGATCGTCAACGTCCGTGCAGAATGGCCTACATAGCAGCTCGGGGCATGAGAAACACCCATCGTTGAAAGCCAAATTATTACGGTGTTTAGAATCCCAATTTCGGATCCGTCAACGTCTCTCTCGTAACTCTTTCCTCCGCTTCTCGCTCGTTCCCTCGGTTTCTCCCGACCCGTTCCACCCTCCTGCCCCGACTCTGCGGGCCTAATTCTCTCGTTTATCGTTTACCGTACACGGAACACAACCGTGACAGTTGGTACCGAGCTCGGTTAGCTTTATTTACAGTTTATCCGCCCACACGATACTCTCGCTCTCCTCTCCTCGCTACCGCGCTAAATTAAATGTCGCGTCACCTGCTTGTTCGGAAGCGGTGCCGCTGTTCCCGCGCACGCACCCTTCCCCCGATCGATTCGTAATCGTCCTTGCTTCTCCTCTCGAAACCAAAAAAAAAAAAAAAAAACAGCCTCGCCTTCCTTCTCTCGCTGTTTCTCGCACTGGCGTCGAAATTCTTTACGCTGTGAAAAAATACCGCGTGAACATCAATTCCAATACGATAGTATCCGGAGGCCTCTTTACATAAACTACTTCAGTATAGTAAAATTTTGAACATTTACCGAATATGTTTTTGAATTTCGAGCAAAATATTTGTATCGATATCTCGTATTCTCATTCAACGAAAAGGGAACATTAATCGTCAATCAATGTGAGCAATGTAAGTGCACTCCAATCACCGTTGCATTGAATTTCTAATTTATTTTTACGGTGCTTCGACCGGCCATCAAAACTTTGGGGTACGAGACATAATATCGGTACATTTCGGACATAATTTTTTTTTTTTTTTTTTTTTTTTTTTTCATGGCTTTTACGCGATTCGGAACATCAAGGCTGTGACGCCGCCGATGAATTTTCACGTATTAATGCGCTCGGGGTGGATTACAAAGCGTCCCCGACGTGTTACCGACCGAGCAACGGTGAGGACACACCGGAGAGGCCGGCAGTCTGGCGGCTTACGGAATTACGGAAGCCGCGGTGATATTTCAAGCATTCGCAGCACTTAAGCCGGGGAGTAACGAGGTGAGATAAGAGCGGGCGTTCCTACCGTGTTGTGTGTGTGCGCCAGGAGGGCTCGGACGAGGGACGGGTTCACCGAGCGGGGCTCGGGCCCTGTGTTGGTTCCTCCGAAGAGTACGCAGCCGGGGCCCACACACGATAACGCGCTTAGTGCCGAGGGACCGTTCGGGGCCCGCATTCGAACGCCTCGTTGGCGAGAGGGGGAACGGTGAGAGAGATAGAACCGGGCAAAAAAGGCCCGGCTATTTCACCTCTGGTGCACGAGGAGCGCAGTTTTAAATTATCGCTGCAACGTTTTCGCCGGGCGCGCTGCTCGCTCACTGTGACTAACCGCGTCCGCGCAAGCCTCCATTACGGCGTCGCGCGCTCGACGAGAGAGGGACGACGGCGGCAAAACTTGTTAAACTATCGACATAGTCTCGAGAATGTCACGTGTAACGATTTATTTTTATTTTTTTTATTATTATTTTGGGGGGTTTTTTTTTTTTTTTTTTTTTCTCCGGTGAAGTTTGTACGGTAGCGAACACGGCAAAGTGTCCAAACGGTTGGGCCGGTGGGACACGACCTTGAGGATATAATGGATACGTGGGTTTTTCTTCATACCCGTTCGTCTTCGAGATACCGATCTCTCGACTCTCTCATTTCGTTGCCTGGGTTCCTATGTATGCGCGTGTTTCTCCGTACGAACCTACTGAACGGTGCCCCTCGCTGTCTCCCTCGCTCTCTCGGCTGAAAGCCATAACGAATGGAAGGCGCGTGGATGAAATGACCAAGTGAAATCTCATTCGACACGGTGTATCGTTGCTTCGCTTTAAATTTTATTTTATTTTTTTCTGTAATTAAAGCAACTTTGTTTCACCCGCGCCGGTGAAACTGTGTGTTTATTTCGGGCGATTAATTTTTTTACGCCATATTGTTGAACGCTCGAGAGAATTATCTCGCGCTGAGATTATCGCGATGGATTATTGTTTGATTGTCCGGTGGGACGGCGTTCGACAAGCTGCAACGATACGATCGGGCCCAACCCTTTGTCTGTCCCGTTTATTTTAATTAAAAAAAAAAAAAATTCCGCGCGCTGGCGAAAAGTTATTTTGTCAAATGTTCCTGACAACCTTTTACGACGTTTGTATCTACTTTTTCGTGAAACGTTTTACGAGAAATCAACAATTTTTCAACGTCCCCAGAACGATCAGTTTACAAGTAAAATTTGCGTCTGAACTGTATCGAGGAAATGCACGCATGCGCTTTTCCGGCTAATTTGCAGCCATTAGTGTCGTTAGTCCTCCTTCGTAACCGGCAAGGTCCTTTCCTGCGTCGTTTCTCGCCTACCCCAACCGGGCACTCGTCTCGCATCATATTTAACAACCTGATGCGCCGTCGAGCAAAAGCATTCACGATCAACGATTCTCGTCTCTTCCTCTTCCTTTTTTCTTTCTCATCGCTTATTCGGCCACGGTCTTTGGCTCGCCGATCGTTCGCCTTTCCGTCACAGACAATTTAACACCTGGCCTAAATGGTTTGTTAGCGCATAATAATGCGAAGTCGAAGAGCCGAGTGCGATCACGCGCGCGCATGCGCACACCGTGCGACAGGATACGGAGCACAGGCCGGGAACGAGGCCTGACCTGCCATGCACATATACATTCTATATATATATACACATATATATACATAAGAATATGGAAATTATTCGCTTTGCTCGACGGGGACGTGTGTGGGCCCACACATCGGACACGGCCAATTTCTGTCACTCCACTTCCTCCCCCTCTCCGCCCCACCCCTATTCTAACGTCATACGCTTCTCTTCGTCCAGGGCCCTAACCACGGATCAGTTGAGGTCAAACGGATATCTCCTTCGAATCGGTCTACTCGCTGGGTGCGTCCGTGATGAGAAAGAGAAATAATATATCCTCGCGCCACTCGAGCCGGTAACTTATAGCTCTAAGCTCCCTCGGGCGTATAGTGGATCTACTATATTTTATTCCTCGCGTTTCCTCTTCGACCCGTGAGCGTGACGAAATATATATAATACACAAATATCCGATGTGCAACGTATGTATGTACGGGTAGATGGGGTAACACGCCATTGGTACAATAATAAAAATTGTGAGCCAAAACCGTTTCCTCTTATTTATGTAAAATATTTTTTTGTTGTCGATGACTTTCAATGCTGAATTCAATAATTCGATTCGATTTAGGTCAAACGACTTTTATCGAGGTTCTCTTAAATTGGTCCAACGTGCCGAGCGCCAGATGCAAGATGACGAACTATAAAATGAAGGATACGAATTGGCCGGAGAGTGGAGGTTTCGCGCTGGAGGGGAGGTGGGGGAGGAAGAGAGGAAGAATAGAGACAAACCATTGATTATAGACCGGTTGACAAGGGGCATGTATGGAGCTAAATACTGTTTTCATCGTTCTTCGATCCGTCTATATATACGTTGTAGAGTGAACGAATATATATGCAATGACAATTTGTCCACAGTATCTAGAGACGGTGGATAATAAGGCGTGTCATGTATAACGCACGATTGTCTATGCACTGGCTGGCGGGTCGTACACTCGCAGGTATAATTCATTGATTTCCAGCGTAAACTCCGTTTCCTGTATAGCAACGGTCTGATACTCAAGCTGCCAGATTATCCATGTATAAAATAATAATGTGTAATCTAATATTTATATTCGAAAATAATAATAAATACGAATGGAACATGGGCGTATTATTATTATCATTATTATTATTATTATTTTATTACTACTAATGGTCGTGTTGACTCGCGCGTGCGGATTTATTTTGTTAATTAACTTTGCTTTTATCTCGACCACGATAACATCTCCCTGAGCTCCACCTAAAAGGAAGCTCAACTGTATTGGGGGGAACAAGCATCAAACCATCCAATCCAACCAACAGACAAATCCACAGTTCCAAAATATATATATATAAGATTATTATTAATAGTATTATCCTCTTGGTCAAAACTTCAAGTTCCATGCTTAGCGGTGTTTCTTATTATTTTTCATCGACTTATTTTCTTGATATTATTTTTTGGCCGGACTTTGCGGCGAGGTCTGGAAGTGACGGTGACGACTGTACAGTTCGCGTCATTAACGGTTCCTCGATTCCTCTGCGAATCGAGGGTCCGCGGTTTGCACGTGCAAGTAGCACGTGTGCCCGGGCGATTTCCGTTCATATTTCCCAAGGTGCATCGTCCTTGAAGGAGTCGGGGTTGTCGTCAGAGTCGTCGCGGTGGCAGGACGTGGCGTTTAGAGGTTCCCGCACCGGATGCGACTTCCTGCGCTGAGACGCGCGTGCACCGCGGTTCACCCACATTACGCAATGCCCGTAATATACATTTCTCACCCGTTCATTACACCCGCGAGCTTTCCGACGTAGCCTGCGCGCAGAGACGAGTGCGTCGGTTTCGAGGTTTTCACGGATTCCTTTTTTTTTTTTTTTGAGCTCGCCTCGCTCATGAGTTCGCACAAATTACATACGTTTGCGCGCCAGGGAGTGTCACTGCCTGCCGGAATCGGGCCGGTTCCCATTGCCACGAGACCCGATAATTTACTGTCACACTATCCCTCGTACCGAATAAGCATGCTTCTTCTTAAAAAAAAAAATACATATACAATTTTTTTTTCCCTCGCTGCATATTAGTGTCTCCATCCGTCCCGCCGATTATCTTCTAGCTGGACGAGTCCACCGAGCAACCCTCCTAATAAGTATCCGGTGGCGTCGTGAGCCGCCGCGTGGATTGCCGGACCGAAGAAAGCGTCCGGCAAAACCTGCACATAAATCACCGGACGCGTGGCTACGGCTCGTACTGTTGCCCGACGGGCAACGATTCAATGACTTTCCACGAAAGGGGAAAATTACGGGGGCAGACGGGGTCCACGACGAGCTATCCAGAGACGCGTACATACGTTCAGATTCTCTTCCGCTCTCTCGCTCTCTCCGCAGGTTGTGTTGGCATTGCCGGTGACACGAACATATTATGACCCGACCGTGTGCCGCCGTCGCTGGTGTTTGACCGGTAGCTTTACCGGGGACGAAGCGGGAGGGGACTGCGGTTGCTGCTGCCCGCGTCGTACACGATTCGCTTACAGTATAACCTCCAAGCGTAGTAACATTTCACGTTTGCCTTTCCGCAGCGATCCGTGCGAGGGAGAAAGAGCTTTATAGATTTGTAGAGGCCATCAGCGGAGAGAACGTTGGGCGACGTACGATTCGACGCTGCGTTTGACCACACCCTCCATCCACGACAAGATTTATCGCCACGTTGCGCTGTTCTGCTCTCTATACGTATACATATGTGTGTGTAAGTATGTATATATATATATATATATATATATTTATGTGTGTTTGTTATATATACGACCGCGTGCGGCCACCCACCGTAACTAGCCTCACTCTATCGCTATCCTGTACCGAACACGCTCGTGTCCTTCCTCTCCACAGCACTTTGGGTTTCTCGTCGTCAACACTGCCCGGCTAACCTCCTCTCTCACGTTCCCGCATCACAGCTACAGCAGCCCGGAACGCCGCCGCGGCTCTCGCTCGACTCTCCGTTACCAATTTTGATCAGCAGTTTCGCTTGTAACTACCAGGCGGCGCGGAGATGAAACACCGATCCCTAGGCTAGTTCGCAACACGTAAATAAACTGCCAGTTCGACTACAGCGCCGCCAGGACTGTTTTTTGGTACTACCTCAGTAGCACGGTTGCGGAGGTTGAGGAGAGAGTACAAATTTTGTACACCGGATCGTAACGATTGTTATTACACGCCGGAGATGTATCGGGAAAGAATATATAAGATTACTTCTTTTTTTGTTTTTGGGTTGGGGGAGTTAATCGTTCGAACGATGAATATGCCGCGAGAACGACGACGACTGTTTACGAGTAACTCGACACTATTTCGAGGGGTCTCTTGGCTGCCGCTGCTGCTGGTTACGCATCGTGAACTCGAGACATACGATGCATAGGATTGTTGTTATTATTGAGTGTGTATATGTATACGGACTATGAGCAGTCGCGAGTTCGTATCCACGACTATGTATCCTTTGCACCCTCGCCGAGGACGAAGAAATCGTTCTTCCGTCTCGTGGCCCGAGACGAGCTCCACCGTTATTTTGTTTTCTTTTTTTTTTTTTTTCGTAGTCGTTGATGCGCGTCACCCAAAACGGTCGATCGACACGCACCGAGTCCTTTCGTCTTCTTTTTGTTCAAGCTCGTTCGGTTTTTCTCGGGACTTTCTCGGCTGTAGGTAACAGGTATGGGTTTGCACTATTTACTGCTCTTTCACTCATCGGTAGGACGAGAGGGGAGTCATGCGCGAAAAAGAGCGAACGGTGAAGAAACGAAGCCACACGGATACATGCGTTCCCGACTTATTGCCTCTTTCCGGCGTTTATAGGTGTCCATTACTCGGCCGTACAACAATACCGACTCTGCTGTTAACGATCCTCGAACTATCCCACTCGTTCTGTGCCGACTGTATCTTTGTATGTTTATGATTATTCTTTCTCAGTTTTCATTTATTCATCGAGCACATCCGTCGGTATTTCTCGCACGGAATTCCATGTGTCGACAGTTAAAGACAATGACTTTTGAACGCCTCTGGCCCCGGTTTCTCCTTCGAACGGTGAGTTAAGAGTGAAGTACTAAAAAAAAAAAAAATGATCACACGTAGCTCTGAGGAATTTCGTAGATTCTTAAAATTCAAGTAATTTTTGTTTCAGGATTTTTAAAACTATTGGACGGGAACTTGATGCACCCGTGAAATTATGATTAAGACAGAAGCAAAAGAAGAGCACGAAAAAAAAACTTACCATCGGAGTTGACGGGCGCGTGGCGTGTCTTAGCCGCGCCAGAAGCCGTTTAACGTTTTTTTGCCGTCTCTCCCTTCCACAGCCGCGGGGCCCTTTTCTCGTCTAAACACTATCTAATTATCCGTTGGGTGTTAAAATATTGCCTAGCGTGACGACAGATACTAACGAGGGTCTTCCTCTCCCTATCACCGAAGGCCAAAGATAAAAAAAAAAAAACAAAATAAAAAAAAATATATATATGAACCTATAGGAAACCTCGATGTACGACATTGGCTCATTTACCGCTCGTTAGATAACACAAGCTCAACAATCTAATTCATTACTTATATATCGCCGATAATCCATGAGAGAAAATTGTCTTCGTCATTAATTTCGTTGTCCCAACACGGGGAAGATATTTTTATGTAATCAACCTGGAGTCACTGGTCTGTCCCGGTTTCAGCTTTTTTTTTTCAAAGCGTCTATGAGCAAATTTATACGAAAAAAAAAACAAGATGTAAGGCTTTAGTGAGACGCCAGTATGGACGAAAATAGACAAAGTGACGGACCAATTTTCTCGTGGATACGTCTGAAGGCCCAGCGGGGGAAGGCGATAGCTCGGTCGCTTCCAGCCGACTACTGCGCTGGGGTAAAGTTCAGCCGAGCGCGAGTACGGTGATCATACAGGACATTGAGCAGGGCGTCGTCGTCGCCACGGTGTTCCCGCCACCGTCAAATTATAACTTATTTTATGACTTTTTTGCACCGACCATTAAACCGAGGCCCAAGTCGAGATGACTTCGGCGTCCGAGTGCAAGTAAGTAAGAAAGAAAAAAAAAAAAAAAGAAGTATATGACACGGTATAGCACGCACGTTTCCACGAGCATGGCTATACGAATTCGGAAATGAAATCACTCCCTAATAACTTCCAGCGTCGAGGGGTCGCGTCGAGCATTGTGTGTGACTGTGTTGGTGCGAGAAACTCTCGCCAGAGAGCTCTGTCGCGCGTCCCGCTGCGCTGTCCTTCCTGAATCGGCGTGAGCCGAGACGGACTGTAATACATCTAGTCTCGATCGCCTTTCCGGTCACTCGGCCACGTGCACCAATTAATTCTACACGGGATATTCCCATGCGCCGAGGATACTCGAAGAATAAGAATAATAAAAATAAATAAATAACAACGCGCGATCAGCGATATCCGTCCCGTTTACCGTGTTCGGCTGACGATATAATGTTCCGCGTACAACAAAAGTCGAATCGTCACGGGACGTGGAACTACGGCGGAGGCGTCTCTAAGTCTGCCTCTAACCAGCTGTAGATGGCCTAAGCATCGAGGGGATACACGCCGCCGTCGTCGACACGGTATCACGCTGCGAGACTCGCTGTTTTATGGTTTTCGACGTTGAAACTAAACTTATTACGCGACGGGGGGTTTTGGCAACCCTGCCGCAAAAGGGAAAAGATCCTTTTTCTCTTTCCATTTTGTTTTTTTATTAAATAAGACGGGTGAGACACTATCTTGCGGTGTGTCTCGCCCGATTAATTCGCAGCGAGATGTATACCCATTTTCACCCTATAATTCTCTTACGCTTGCCATACACACGAATAATATATATTTCATCGATAATTATATATGTATATACAGATAAAGTGTTATCGACCACCGTTGCGAGAAATTCCCTTGCAATGCTTTACACGTTAATTTTTTCGATCGGGACGTCACACCGGAAAAACCTTTGTCACGATTTTTGTCACATACAAACTACAATGGGCCATTTAGGTATTAAATACTAGCCTATATCCCAAAATATCCATCATTATAATGCAACAATCGTCAAAATTCTTTCACGATCAGCAGCTCACAATGTTTCAATTCAAATCGATTTTTCGACGAATCCTCCGACGAAAACCCTGCACCGTATCGCGTTGAAATCAACTAAAAAAAATATTACTAATTCTTGAGAAGAAAAGTATCTCTTCAAAAAAAATTATCGAAACCCATTGAAAAAAATTCCTCTCACGATTACGTATCAACGGATCAGCTTCTTTAACAGACTGTCGCAAAGCCACGTTTTTTTCATTTACAAACCTCCGACCTTTCGGGTGTGTAGAAAGGGGGGGGGGGGGGAGATGGTCGCGCGCTCGCCTTATTCGATTCACTAAACATTGACGATCAATCCTCGAAGCGTTTGGTGCACGAAGGATTACCGTGATCTTGGATCCGCGGTTCAAACGCCGTCGTCGAAGTGGAGGATGATGAAGAGGGGGAATTCCGAAGCTGGACGAAAGTTCGGGGTCGTCGCTGGTTGTTATGGGGTGAGCGGATGAGAACTAAGGAGAGAAGTAAAGAAGGAACGGGTCCTGCGGGGGACGGCTAATTCCACCGTGATCGCATCTGATCGATGTCCCTCGGCCACGGCTACAGCCGAGACCCACACGCACACGGAAAACACAGAAACACATCGGGTGCGTACAGAGTAGTCCCGTGGTTCTTCGGCTCGGCAAACTATTGGCCCTTCGACGCGATATCTTCCTCTCCGTCCGTGGACTTGCCCCATCCCGGCCATTCGCTGAATATTTAAATTCGCCGCAGTGCTTGTGCGAGCGTAAGGCACGCAACGGATGGCCGATTCCCGCGCCGACCTTGGCTTGACCGCCAGCGAGAAAACACACGCCGGAGAGGAAAAATCTTCCGAGAAGTCCATCGATACCGAACAAAATAAAAGGAGAAATTGTAACGCAGCCGGCCGAGAGCCGCGTCTTTGTTTCGTCTTAGAGCGCAGCTCCAGAAGGTCAAAATTTATCCGGTCTCCGTGAAACTTCCCGGAATGGACGGCCAACCCCAGCCAGCATGTTTCTTTTGTTTTACTTTTGCTTCGGCTCTTTGGCCTTTTGAGAGGAGGGGGAGTGGAGAAGCACACTCGAATTTTCGTAAATCCATTCGAATGTTACACGTGTTCTTTTTCTAACACTGGACCCCTCATCGGCTGGTTCATCGTACAATCGTTTTTTTTTTTTTTCTTTTATTTTTCTCCTTGAAACCGCCATTAAACGTTTTCCCTCGTCCGTCGTAGAAAGTCCGCAGAAGCGGAAAAATTATTTTGCTATTTGGCAATATATATATATGTATATATATATATATATATATATATATATATATATATATATATCGGATATGTATCTATATATAAAGTGAGGCATCTAATGTATCTACGCAATGAAGGTTGGTGGGGTTCGATTCGAACGCGGGGGGGACGATAAGAAAACCGCATATGGTCTCCGGACTTTGAAGGGTCCCGAAGACACTTCAATGTCCTCGGTTGTGCGAGAATGGACTTTCTTATCTTATCGCATTACCGATATCAGATTCGGACTTTTGGTATGGCGATAGGCGAAATTAAAGACACGCTCGAGCGCCACTAGTTTGTCGGAAACTAAAAGTACATTTTCATGGCTCACCGTGCAAAACCGTTCGGGAGTTAGTCATAGGGCATTGATCCAGAGAGAACGATCGTGAAACTCTCAAGGAGTCTTCGTCGCTGACTCGTTCGAGAGTAACCAAAGGACCGAGCGACGCTACGCCACCGCCGGCGCACCATTTCGTATTCCTCTCGCATAGACTTTATCTCTCGACCGCGCTCGTATTTTTTTTTTTATATATATATTTTTTATTCCATTTTTTGTATTGTATCTTACGAGCTCCGACCGCGAGTAAGCATGTTTTATTTATGTTTCAGTATTTTTTTTTTCCGCCATTTTACCGCGTGCATTTAGGGACACTGAGAGACAGGAAACGCTGAGGTAATGATAATGATAAAAATTCAGTGCCGGACAGGGCGAAATTACTAAAACAAGAACTGCACGGAACCATGAACGGAATGTTTCCTATAATTTTTCCAATTGTAAAGTATAAAGATAAATTTAAAAATAGAAAAGTTAAAGATGAAATCGAATTTATATTGGAAGATTGTACAAGTCCAATTCACGTACCACGGTGAACTGAGTCAGACACGTGACAAAATGATTTACGATTATATAATGTATTTTCAAATAAATGATAATAATGATAAATTGTATTTTTTTTTTATAATTGTATTTTTATTTTTTTAACTTATGTGTCATGCAGAAGGAGCAAACCGTTGATATAAAATATAATATGCTCAAACATGCTCAATAATATTTTTTTTATGTATTAACTGCTATAGAACGCATCGAGCAAGTGTATTTTACCGTTCAATTTTGGTCAATATCTCCAGAGCACGAAGACTTTTTTTTGTCGATAATCGAGTCAGCTGACTCGGTAATTTTTAGGTCCTCGGAAAAAATGTCCGCCACGACCCCTTGCTCGATCCCCCTCACCAGATAACCTTAAATTAATCTCGTCGTTATGCACGAACGAGACGAGAGGATCCTTAATTACAATCGTATAACTCTCATCTCGTGTCATTCGATTAACACGCGGGGGTAATGACCGACGCGAGGGTGCGGGTAGTACTCGGGGCAAATAGGGTTAGGTATTTCTCTGCTGTACGCTCACCGGGCGCACATACGCGTCGTACACAACGACGGCGCGTGAAAAAAGCGGGCCCCGAATTGGGACACAGTGCGAAAACTATGGAGCGTAAACGCACTCGTGAATGGCAAAATTTAATCCTATACATTCGAGGAAAAAGGGGGCGAAGGGTGTTACACGCAATTTGCCTCGTTTTCGTCGGAATAACTCGAGCCACAATCCCCTTTTATGTATCGAGACCCATAATATATCTCATGCGTCCTGAATACACATAAATCACAGCTCGATGCGCAGTATCAATCGCATGCAATGTGTCGTTCTAAAGGGCTTCGGTACTCACCGATATACTTGTCGGAAGACACTTGGTACGAATAAAAAAAAAGATATGCCAGTTGCCAATTGAGAGACACTGACGTTCCACGAAAAAACTGCTTCTTAGTCCCCGCCCACAGCGTCGGCGTGCTTCACATAGTCGAAGTTTGTATGTGATTAAAAATTAATACTGTTTCTTTCGCTTGGTGGCGCGAATTTTTGAATGAAATGTCGAACTGCATAATAAAGTAAGCCGAACTCATCACGTCAATGTTCTGCAGGCTCTTCCATTCTATTTCTCGTTCTTTTGTTCATGCAATTTTCTGTACACCACTTTAGACTCTAAAGCATTTTATATTTATCTTGCGACACGTTGACATTTTAACGCACAAATGACGTACTGCCATGCTACTTTAAATCGCGTCAGCTTTGTGTACATTTTTTTTGCTTCGTTAACCGACGAAAGACAAACTAGGTTGTAGCGCAAAGTAAACATGACGGCCGACGTATTGCTGCCCGTGCCGTTGAAATAACCGCCGAGAATACCGTTTACTAATTCACAGTCGTCACACTTTTTCAACGATAGAGTAACACGTGGACGTAAGAGCGTTACAATTTTCGGTTCTATCTCAAGAAAAGCACTGATAGGCGATGGCTTTGAATAACCATTGACTTTATAATTTCAACTTACGCCAGAAATAAATCTTTACGCCAAACGCGAGATCAATATTTTTTTTACCACGGAGCTTCGCCGCCTGATCAACGACTACACAAACTGGACCAATTGGCCGTTAGGGTAAAACGAAAGTCACGTGACGGAGCCACGTGAGCACCAGAGAGAGACACAGAACAAAATGTTTCACTTCAACTTGAAAAATCGAGTCAAACTTATCCCGCACATAAACAAATTACCGAATGCAAGCATTATTTTATATTCGTTTATTTAATATTCTACTGTGAACGACATCTCGTCTAACAGCAATGTCATGAAGCGAGTAATAACGATTATCAGTTGTTCGGTGACTTCTCCGGTTGTTTTGTTCCTGACGCCTTTTATAATGGACCAGCGATATCTTCTGGAAGTGCAAATTCACCGCTGGTTCTGCAGGGGCCGCACACACCGCTTCGACAAAGTATCAATAGACGTTAGTGTATGAAAAAAACAAAAGTCCCATGGTATTATTATCGTTTCAACAATTAACGCAAAAAATAACAAGAATCTGCCGCATTGTTATCGACCGACAACGAGCCGTGCCTTTTATCGATTTAGACACATTAATCGAAGATCTTTCCGAGATAATGGTAACACGATCCATTGCGGAGAGCATTTGGTTCGTAAAGCTTCATGATGCGTTTCGTATTATTTTTTTTTTTTTAAAGAACCGTTGATACTCTACGAGTGCGAATTTACCGCGGATCCTGCAGGGGCCGCGTCCTCCAGTTTGATCGAGTGTCAACAGGAGCTAATGTGTTTGCAAACAAAAAAAGTTTCGAGCAAGCGAAAACCCGAAGTCGGTGCGGTCATTCCCGCGCACGAGAATAATCACCACGTTTTCGGGTATGAATAACATCTTACTATTAGTAAAATAAATAATACGAAACCACCGCACTACCATCTACTAATAACGAACCGTCCCGTTTATCATTTCAGGCACAAGCATCGGAATTCGCACGAGCGAATAAACTTTGACGCGAATTTTTGTGTCCGTTGGAGGTTATGCGCACGACGATTGCCGGCAGCGGGACTGACGTTCGTCGATAAATTTTTAACAAATCGTTGTCTCGTCACGTCACGTTTATGAAATGATGTAACTCGTCAGTTCACTTGTGACTACGATCCCTTGTGGAACTATTGAATTTACGACGAATTCTGTACGCGAGAATAACAAGGTGTCTGTGGTAAGAATTTTTCTCTGTATCTATGGAACGGCGTTGGTCTGTGTTGTCATTCCATAATTGCACACTTTTTCTCAATGCCTTATGGTTTTTATTTCAGAATTAAAACGCTCGCTTTGAGCAAAATTACGAGAGGCAGCCTGGAGCTGTCGTGCCGGCTAAATCTTTACTGTCGGAGATTGTGAAGGAGTATTTGTCGATAAGCAGCGGGAAAGTGAACATGTTAAAAAGCAATCCGTACACCGCCGATTTATACTGCGGGGAGTATACCTCTGACGAGGATGACCATGATTCCCCAGAGGTACAAATCATTGAAGAACCAGTCGCCGTGGTGATTCAAAATAACGTGGAGATTGGAGGAATCAAATTGCAGATGCCCGTCAAGCCGTACCCTTGTCAAAGAGTTGTGATGCAAGCCGTAAGTTTGTACCTTAGCCTTGCTCATTTTATACCTGTATATCAGTGGTACCGGCAAGAGCGGGGCAAATAAATTACTTTCATGCATTTTGCCTTTTCATAGAGGAAGCTCTGTGTTATGAGGTAGAGAAAAAAGGGAACTTGAAAGTAGTCTATTTGCCACTCTGTTTCCAGTATTCGATTCTAATATTGACTAAAAAATGATAATGTTGTCAGCGACATCTTTAATAGAAAACACATGTTTTGTTTTTATCTGCTCTTTACTATATCCGATTCGAACATTTAACTGACGGATTATAATATGTTGTTAAAGATCATTGACGGCTGTAATACTGGACAGAATTGCCTGATTGAGAGTCCAACAGGGAGCGGTAAAACTCTGGCGCTTTTGTGCGGATCATTAGGCTGGGTGGGCGACCACACGAGTAAGTAATTCAATGATTAGATTTTTTTCGTTATTTATCATTTTTCATAGCATGAGAGAGATTGCCACTGTGCATTATACAATAAGGCGCGGATAAGCTAATAATGATAATAACGCGGTGAAGGATGGATAGACATAGCGAGGTACGGGAAGGACCGAAGATCCGCCTCAAATTTCGTTGCAGCATAGTTTCGCCCGTTCGCCTTCGCGTTTCTCCGGCTGCACAATCTCGTGACATTCAGTCGTTAGCGTTCACCGACGTTTCGAATCGCGGTCCCCGCCCTGTTCTCTCGGGGAGCCACGACAGACTCGCGGTTTGCTCTTTTCGTCCGAAAGAACGTTACCGGCTCGCGCGCCCATTCCCTTCCCCGTCGGACTCAAAACCATTATCGAATAATCCCCCGACTTCGCGAAGGAATGAGCGAGTAAATACCAGGAAAAATTACAATTTACCGTCACTCTCTCGTCCGGTGACTTCTCAGCTCAATTGCGGTCGGGAGATAAAATTGTGGGACAAAAAAAGAAAAAACAAATAAAATTAACTGTCACATCAACGGCGCTCGCGCTTCGTCTTCCCATCTTTATCAAAGTTTCGAAACTTGGTGAAGAGTTGACGCGAGCAGGGTTCGGTATATTGGTGTCTGTTGTAGTTTAGCTGTTACAGTTTAGCAATGTACACTTTATCATACGTATATATATGTTTATTCTGTTTAAATATATATATATCCTATTCTCTTCAAATCTGCCGGTGGCAGCGGCACTTTTTTTTCGACTTTTCGACTAGTTGAAGACTTTGCAAGAAAAAGAAAAGGAAACGTGTAAGACACGATATGCGTTGCTCCGGCTCCTGGCACTGCTGCCGCTGCTATTCTTTCGGTTAGTAAAAAGAGACGAACGACGAGAGAGTTTCCTCGAGAAACTTGTGGCCGAGCTCTCTTCATCTCACCGCTCAGTTTTCCGTCCTATTATATAAGCTCTCATTCTCTTACACGCGCTGAATATCTTCTCTCCCCGCCAGCTCTATTCATCAACGATCCCGAGCCTCCTGCTTGTACCGTCCGCCTCAATGGACCGCGTACTCTTGATTAGAGAGATAACACAACAAACGTCGGATCAACAAGACTCGTTAATTCCTCGACTTTGCAATTCATCTTTTTCTTTTTCTTTCTTTTTCAGCCTCCTTTGTCAATCGTGAGACACGCGTCGCTCTGCATTCGCTAGCGTATTTTACAGCATACGTTGATTTACGTATGCGCGTTTCTGCAAATCGTCGTCGAGTACGCTAAAGATCCATCCGGGCTTTCTATCTTTTTTTTTCCGTCTTTTTCCTCCGCATATCAAGAATCCTCCATCAGCGTATACCCGTTCGAACAAAGCGTTGCGAAGAAAACGAAGCGGCAATTAGCAATTCCTCGTCGGCATATCAATTTAAATTATTCAACCGTTTATTTCCACCGAAGGGCCCTCGCGAGTGTTCGCGGTATAAAATAGTCTTGTACAGTTGCCCGGCTGGGCTTTCGCAGAAAGCCGCGTGGCGCGTATATATCGTATACACGCCGAGGTCCCGCATGCCGCTAATTGCGCGCACGCCATCCGCGCGCAATTCCTAAACAATTAAAGAACTCTTTCCCGAGGATTGTATTACTTCTGCTCTCTCGTCCGCGTAACTCTCTCGGTGCCGTCTCGTGCAAATTTTTTATCATACGCGAATCCTCCGTCTGTTTGCTCGCGCACTTCTCCAAAACGTCTTCTTTGCTCTGTATGCGAGTAATACACCGAAGGAAGCTTCTGACAGAAATGATCATAAACCGCGAAAATCGACTGAACTTCCAGACATATGGAAATTACAGCGACATCCTAGAAAACATTCGTATTAAAATCAACACATTCTGCTAGAAAATATATTACTCGGATATCCCGTAATTTCTACTCGTATATTTTTTTTTTTTACTAAAAGATGTAATAATCGGCGGTGTCACGATAGCGAACCATTTTTTTAATGATTTAGGATTGTTTTTATGTATGCGAATTTTTGTTTAGTGTATATATTTGAAAATATAGTCGATAACATTCTCAGCTTTTATCCTAGAATGCTCAGTTTTAATCCATTTAATTCTGATCGAGACCTTTGCCGTAACTTTTTGAATTTGTTATACGAATTTTTATTACAATTACACTAATTATGTGTATTTAGGAGGGATTCGTATTGTAGCATATGTGCTTAATCCGGCAAAAATTATTAATAGTGTCGAATTTCCAACATTGTAAAGAATCTTTCACTTTCATAAGGCATTTTTAAATGAATTCAGGGCAACGTTTTTATTTTTCCAATAGCGACCGCATCATATTTTCTATCCGTGGGTGTGTAATTAATTGAAGTCGGATCGAATGTATTTGTACAAACGAATTACGTTTGATTCGTAAATTTTCTCGTTCATTTGACTTTCATCGATTGTTCTTTTCGTTGTAAAAGCAAATCGAAAAAATATGCCCGTTTCTGTTAAATTGTCACATACCACGGGAGTTATTTATTCATATATTTGAAAAAAGTGTTTGTGCCGGGAGCCTCCAGCAACCAAACAGTTTTTTCTGCTGGCAACCATGTTCATGTTTTTGCCAAGTCCATTGCTTCATCTGCACCCAGGACATGTGCTTCAAATCCCAACCACAGTTCGCCTAAAACCCTTCGGCAAACAATTTTTTTTATCTCACCACTAACTCGACCAAGTTCGGCGCGCTCCGACCTCTCTAAGGTGGTGGTACGAGCCTCGTCGAGTATAACCCATCGGGGTGTATACTTTGTCGACGATCGAACGATAGCGAATTAGGTTGCCTCTAAAATTCCGGTAATTCGTAAATGTCTGTAATTTGTCATAGGCAGGCTTAATAGACGTCGCTGTTAGTGTACACGCGGTGTTTCGGAGCGGCGAGGAAGGGGGGGGGGGTCGGATATATAACGAGGATGCGGAAGAAGGGTGGCTTAGGGAAACGACGATTTCGAGGGGAGCAGGGGGATGGGGGTTGAGTGGGGAGTTGTTCGCTCCGCGAGGCATTTTTGAGCAACCGAACGATCGCGTGCCATTTCGGGTCATGTCAAATTAAACGTTTCTCTAACGTTAACGTCGTATTTGCGTGCGGTATCGTTTCCTCCGTCGGTCGCCTCGACTGCGAGCTTCTTCTTTCGAGCGAGTCTCATCGTCTCGCTGCAACTCCCATCGGCATTTCGGAGTCGGGCCGAGTCCTCCGCTCCGTCGAATTGCACAGTGCAACCCCTTCTTTTGCTCCTCCTCCCAAGTCTATTTCTCGCGGAATACTTTTTTGCCATTTTTGTCTCGATATATTTTTTTTTTTTTTTCAATGTTCTCTCTTATTATTTGCAGAGCTTTTTATTTTTTAGGCTCCGAACGGCCGGTCCGCGGGTTACGTGGAACCGGCTGGAACACTCGCAATTCCCATAGAAAGATAGGGGGTTGGGGACGAGAGGAATGTAACGACTGCAACGGGCGAACTGCGGGAGGAGACACCGCGAGGAAGACGCGACGTCCCACGCGCTACGTCACGGCATAATTCATAGCCAGGAGATGTCTCGAACGGCACGCAATCCACGCTCGGTGCTCGCTCGTTGGATAATCAAGTGTGCAAAAGAAATGAAAGAAGAACCGAAGAAGAAAGAAGAAAAAAAAAAAGAAGAGTCCAAACTCCTAACAGACTTATTTCCATGCGACTCTCATCTCGTTTATCGCTGATGGAAAGCGATGCAAAGAGGTCTTTCCGGCTGAACGGTTTTCAGCCGCTTACCGCTCGTTCTCATCGAGATATTAATTTCTCGATCGTCGGATACACCGGCGCAATCGGGAATCGCACGCGTGTACCGGAATTGTGTTCCATTCTCTTCATTCATCGTTGACTCGCTATCGTCGCGGTGTCTCGTAAATTGCCGAAACGCTGTCGTGTCTCGTCACGACTTTCCTCGGTCTCTGCCGTGGAAAGAGCCTGTTATCCGCGTTGCGCATACATCATCGTCCGTACACGATGTACTTTCGAGCCTCGACGACTGAATTTAAAGTCAACCCCGTTCGTCCCACCGGGACGATTGCGCTTCGGCTAGCACAAAACTCTGTATCGTATTTCATCGACAATTATAGACGTCGAGAAGTTTTTCGAGAAGTGGCCTCGACACGCTCGTCGTTCTCTCCGGTATTCCTTGGCCAGGACAGCCCGGTCTGCACGACATCGTGTTTCCTCCGCTGCTCGGCTTCTGTTCTATAATTTATTTTATGCTTTAAAGCCCCGAACTGTCACGCTTTATCCCGGTCAGGGGTCGAGTGGTACTGCCTAGCCCCCGAACTCGAAACTTCGTTAGACTCCGACCGAGGCCCTCTGTGCTCATCGTAGACTCACATAAATTAGAGTCCGTGGAGTCGACGGTGAAAACGAGGTACGAGTGAGGGGAGAAAGAAGGAAAGGGATGAGGAAAACACGAGTCCTTGCGGTTTAATCGATGAGACCAACCCTCGTAAAGAACATTTTAGTTTTCCAAACTACGACACCCCGACGATCGGCTACCTAGATCCGTCGCAGGGGTAAAGGGCGTGTCAACGTGTACACCGCTTGACACCCCGCCTCGTAGGCTGCCGAACGACGAGCCAAAGGAAAAGATCGCTTCGAGATTAACCCTCGTTGATTTGTGACTTTTGTCTCTATATTACCTTTTATTCCCCCTTTTTTTTTCCTTCTTTCTCGCAGCTTTGTCACAGGCTGTCCCTGACAGACGGGCCTCGTTCGGTGTTAATTTATCTATGGAAGGAGAAACGAGAGAAACAAAAAGAACGTTCAGAACGTCTTCGATTCCACACGATTTTTACCTCGTGCGGAGTCGCCGCGTCGAGCGACAGAAAGCAAGAAACGAGCTCGAAAAACATCGGTGACTTACTTAACGCCGACTGTCGTCGATGCGGCATCGAATCGTCTGACTCTTCTCGCATAGAAAAAAAGTATATGCAAAAAGTAAATACAAAATTCATGAAATATATATTTTTTCGTAGAGAAGTATATCCAATATATGAAAGAATATATTTTCGCGCATACTTGTTTTATAAAAACAATAACCGACAGAACCGTCGGTTTGCGGAAGTCAAACTATACACGCAAAGTTCTTCAGCCTTTCCGCGTGCCCGAGGAAAAATACAGAGGCGCTATTCGCGGCGATGAAAATAAAAGGGAAGAAATATGGCCGCTGATCGTTCGCACGGCGTGGCGAGGGCGTCGGACAGAGGGGTGGATGTGCCGGTGAAGGGGCGAGAGTGGCGTGCACCACGTGCATCCCAAGTCCATGTGAGAACGTGCAAGAAAATCGCAGAAAGATCGAGCGACTGGAGGATGGCCGAGCCGAAAAGAAAGTTGTCGGAAAATCGACGAATCGACGTGGACGAGGAAAGCTGAGGAAGACGCGCGAAGCGATGAGACAAGACAGCGGTGGAAGGCAGTAACTGGTGGAAAGAGAAGGATATTCGAGGAGTGGCGTATAAATTTCGAAAGTTTATCGTCGCATCGCATGCCATTGCGAAGTCACTTTATTACCGACCGATGCGGCCATTTTTGGGTCCTTCTGTGCGCCTCCAGTCGTACGATTTAACCCCCGGCTGTGTCGCGATTCTTCACCGTTGTTTCGCGAAGCTCACGCGGACAGCGCGTACTGTTTCTCTATTTACTGTCGAGCATACGAGGCGAGCTCGTGTATCGATGAACTCTGCCGGTTGTTACTTAGGGAGGATCCTTGTGTCGCACAGGTGCATACGCGAATTCGCAGTGCAGAAGCGACGCAGAAACTTGACTACATATGAGAGTCGGGCACTCGCATTTTCTTTTTTTATTTTACACCCGCGGTTCTTCGCATTCCGGAAGTCGCTGTTTGGAGCGTTACAATTGCGGTTTCTTAAAAAAGTTTTCAGTTTTCAACGTGTAGATAGCTTTTTCTAACAACATTGGATAGTGCAACTTCGTCATTGAAAAAATTTAGGTTCTTTTGCGACCGACAGAAGAGAGACGGAACACAGACAGTAAATAATATTTGTATTATTAATAAAACTTTTTTCGCTCGAAAAATTCCAGAAATTTTTTCTTGTTGATATTACAAAACATGTGTGTAAAAGTAACATGCATGTTTGTCGAATGGACAATTGTTGTAAAATAAACAAGGAAAACGCTCCGGATATTTGTGGACCAGAAACGTTGGTAACTTTTTTTTTTTTTTACTGAGTAACGAGGTGCACACCAGTGTTCTCGAATTCGAAACGCAGGAGCGACCAAGGATCTTGACTACATATGAGAGCGAGGCAGCCGCGTTTTTGCTATCCATCGCAGTTAACTTCGTATCCGCGTCGTTTCGCATTCCGAGAGTCGCTGTTACAGTCGTTGCATAAATAATTTTTGAATTTCCTCCCGACTCTTTCACTCACAAAATTTGTAAATTAAGTTGCCGTCAATATTTATAATTTCCACGTATAAACCGCTCCCTTCGAAACATCAGAGAGTCCCTCAATACTAAAAAAAAAAAGTCTTCACCGACGAGCCGAGAAGCGACGAAAAAGCGAAAAAAATGAATTGGAGCGAAGTTAAACCGAGCGGTACGGTGCTTCTCCACGGAGCCATCGTCGGAATTATATGGCTGGCATCGATAAAATAAATTATGCCCGATTTTAAAACCGACTCGGCACAAGCCCGAGGGGTACGGGAGTGACGGTGAACAGAAAGCGAAACAGAGACGGCTCAGCGACAGGCACAGCTCGTCGTCGCATTGTCATGGCACAGGAAGCTCGGGGAACGCGCTCATAATAATTATCGGCGAACGGCGGAATTATATATCGTGTCGCGTATAGCGACCGGTTGGTTTCGCGTACTCTCCTCGCCCGGTAATAGCGTAGACATGCGAACCCCGTTCTAGTACGGAATAATACATGCACCCGGGGTTTTACCATACACACGTGACCAATACATGCATAGCGAAACTTTGCCGGGCGAGCGTACGGGCGACGTTTCTTGCGCTCTGTGCCTAGCGTCCTGACATTAATAATGTCCTTCCTTTCCGACGGAGAACCGCGACCCCCGCGCGTTCGCGGGGGCCCCGCGGTGAAGTCGTAGGAGGAGTCGTACTCGCGCGAGCTGCGGAAAGAGCGAAAAGAGCGACGGCGAACATTCGAACAACGAGGCGGCAGAGGCGAGCGTGGAAAGCGCTGGTGGGAGAGAAACGGAAACCCGGAGCCGAGAATGAGAGTAAGAGAGGAGAGTGGCGAAGGGCGAAGAGAGGGAGGGGGAGCAAAAGGAGGCGAGGGTGGAACGGAGTCGGAGGAGAGGGTACCACATCGTGGTACCAACCTCGAGCATTATTCCCAGAGGCCGAGAAGCTTTTAAATTGGAGTGTAATTTCAGTCCCGGGCGTACGTACACGTGGCGGCAGCGGTGACGGCGGCATCGTAGCCCCAGCAGCAACAGCAGCAGCGAGAACGTCGCATCGATACCTCTCGTGCCCGTTCGTACTCTCTGCACTTCCTCTTCCACCTCCTCCCCGTCCTTGTTATTCTTTACTTATTTCTTTTTTTTTTATATTTACGTCCCTCCATCGACGTCGTAGTTTTCCCTTTGTGTTTCGTTTTCTCTAGTGCGCACGTACCTATCATACGTGGATCAGCGATTCTTTCGTGCATCGGGCTGTCTCAGCGCAACATCGCGGTGCATGATGCATAGGATCGTGGGTCAGTCACGCCGTTCTTCGACTGATCGATGCATCGGGGGTTTCCTCCTCCGGCACTGGTGATGATCCAGATCGCACTTGTTACGCGGTGGATCAATGAGGGAAAGAATGTAGAGATGAGACGGTGGAAATTGCAGTGAGAAATGGACCTGGTGACGATCATCCAAAAAAAGAATACCCTTACATAACAGGAGGGACTAGGGCGCCCCTACGTCAAAAAGTCTCAGGTTATCCATTTTTTAGCATAATATTTTAGAATTTTTTTCATCCGGCACTTCCTACCATAGGTCGCGCCCTAGCGCCCTGCTACTATGTGCTTTGGTTACATCCCTAGAGGGAAATAGTCATTTTTACTGGATCCTTGTCACAATGCGGAGATAAACCGCTGGACCGTTGCCGTGGGGAAACGGACGCATCCAAAATAAATATTAATCATATTTCTAAAGGATTTTGGTCGATGGCCAAATGGCAGTATATACACTGAGAGAAGAGGCTAAAAAATATATATATATATATTATTAGAGAGACATTACAATAGCACATAGTGGGGAAAGAAGGGCACGACTTACGGTATGAATATATTAGTATAATAAAGATTTTTTGTGGATATTATGATAAAAAAATTTCAATAATCAAAGACTCACTTCTATGTCTTATGGTAATTTGTCTAATGATCAGTTTCGATTATATCGTTCTCAAAGTGTAGGTAATTCCAGTTTGCTATCTATTGAAAACCGTTCCCCGCTGTCCATCGCCAATAAATCCACGTTTATACATGATTTTTTTAATTTGAGTAAAAAATTAGTTGTCTCAAGTAATTATTTAACATTTTCCGATCGCGATGTTCGAGCTTCCGTGAGAAAGAGCCTGGAGTTTCGCGTGCAAGATACCCGTTGAGAGTCTCGAAGGCCGTCGGGAGCGTGGACAGGGTGGTGCACGAGTAGCCCGGACACGTAGGGTACGGCTCGGAACTAGCTGGCTAGGTAGTTCTGCCCTTGCGGTTAATCGGTGCACGAGAAGGGCTACCCGCAGTGTGCCCCGTTTCGCTACCGCTGCGTACTCTCGCAACCGCGTTTCTTCGTCTCCCTCTCTCGCTGACACGGACTCCCCGGTACACGTTCTCCGGTCTGTGGACCGCTGGGCACAGAGACAAAGGGGCGGTCCGTGCTTTCATCCTGCCGACATTAAGGTACCTACTGCTACGTAGGCCCCGACTCTCTTGCTCGCGCGCGTTTACGTCCGTCCTGGGACAATGAGGTCCTCATGCGGGTTCAACGGATCTCACGTCGTCCTCGGCCGCTGCCGTTCGTCGTCGTCGTCGTCGTCGTCGTCGTCGTCGTCGTCGTTGGTCTCCGCTGCTACTGCGCTTAATTCACAACCACTACGAATCGGCTGTGTGCAACGCGTTGCGGTGTGCTTTACCAGTAGCCAGCGAGGCCCTCCAGCCGGGCCATTGCCAGGCCGGCTGTCCTTGCCTCGGCGACCGCGAGGATTATAATTCGCTGAATCGTACCGCGACCACCTCGCGGATCTCGTGGAAAATTGCTCATCGGCTTCTCTTGCGCAATCGTTGCCCGTTGGCTCCACTCGCGGCTGATTCGCGAATTCGCCGTGAAGAACACCGCCGAGGAATACGCCGGATCGAGAAAACACGAATATGTTGTGTCGCCGAGGAGAGCGAGAGAGAGAGAGAGAGAGAGAGAAAGGTGGAGGTCCTCGCGGACGGGGGAGTCTCACGAGGGCAATGAGAAGATAAGAGACCCCCCAAAGGCCTCGCCGGGCGCCGGCGGTTCGCATCGAGTCCTGAACTTCTCTCTCGGGTGGTCCTTAACGTTCTCCACCACCGCCTCGCTCCTCTTCCTCCCTCTCTCGGCGTCTCCCGCTCGAGCTCGCGCGCCCGCGTCGCGCGCGTTTTTCTTTTATAGTATGCGCCAGGTTCTCTCTCTATACTCACCCTCGATATCTTTCTCCGTCCTGTACCTGCCTTTTCGCCCGGAGCGCCCATTCTCGTCCTCTCTTCATTCGCGGCTGGCCCGGACCCCGCCCGGACCCCGGCCGGACCCCGGCCGGCCCTCCTCTTCTCTCCGTGAGAGAAACCGCCGCGATCGCCACAAGCTGCAGCCTCTCGATACTCGGTCGCCCTCGCGGACCAGCGCGATCTCCCCTTCCGAGAAGCAACGGCCAGAAGCGCAAGAGGAGCTGCCGTTGCTCCCGCTGAACCGCCCGATTCGGAAGAGGGCGCCGCGAGAACGATGCGCTCACGGGCGCCTCTCGACGATCTCTCCTGCATGCGGATACCTCGCGGATTCCCGGACCCCCGGCTACTTACATAATTCGTCGCTACCCATCGCCCGCTCGCTTCTGGCCCCCTCAGCAGATACTCCGCGGATACTTCGCTCGTGTATCTTCGCCGTTTCGGCGCTACCACCGCCTCCGTCTCCCAGCCGCGAGTACCGGGTCGATCTCGATCCGATATGTCCTTTTCTTTCTTTTGTTTCCCTCCTCGGCGAGACTACCTTTCGCTGCTTTATCCCGGGCGGCCCGCACTGGTCACGCTGGGACGAAAATCATGGAGCGCACTTACCCGTGGCTAGGTCAGCCTCGGGACCCACTCCGAATTGAACTCATCGATGTTCCGTGATAGAGGAACTTAATTCGTACTTTATTTTTTTAATTTTTTAATTTTTTTTTTCTAATAAGAAAAAAAGGGACATTTTTTCGAAAAGCAGTTTTTGGTGTTATCAATGATGTGACGTACAATTTTTTCGGGAATCCGATGGTTCTTTGAGGAGAGATCCAAAAGGTATTTAGGATTTTGTGAAATATTTTTCTTTCCAACATAGGAATGTTGTTACATTCATTTATCGGGGGTCCGAGTACACGCAGTACAAATATCACTTGCTCTCGATACATATCGAAAGTACACGAAGAATTGCAGACCGTAAATGGATCTAGCAGTAACAATGAAATTACATGATCGTCCAATTAACTGATAATTCTAGTTTGAATGTTTGTTGGAAAAAAGAAATCGAAAAAAAAGGTTGTTGAAGAAAAGCAACCATAAGGGAAAAGGGAACGTTTTTTAACACAATTAAAATACTCCGTGACGAATAATCAATTCTGAGGGGATTTTTCATAAAAATTTTTTTCATCGAAGAAAATAATTCAAAGTTTTATTTTTTGCCACTAAAATCAATGGTTCCGCTATGGACTCATTTTGCGCTCGTGCGTCACGTCTAATATCGTCCATTAAATTATTTGAAAAAATTCACGACAACTTTGTGAACTCGTTCGAGTTGGTTGGAAAGTATCCAGCAATAGAGGTAATAGCGGGGTGAGGTTAGCGTACACAGATCATTACGAAACGTGGCTCATAAGGTATTTATCGGAGCAGCGTTCAGGCTAGCCATGTAGATCCGTATCGATACCGTGTTAACTAGGCTCTCCGGTTCGTGTTCTCCCTGTACGCGTACAAAATCCCAAGACCATCCGAACCGTGTAAGACTCGTCGTGGAATATTATCGGCGAACGGAGATCTGTCTCTGGCAAATGGAACCGCCTCGACTCTCTTACTTCTCTCTAATTGAATGAATCTGTTAAAAGTGTAGCAGAATTACCGTGACCCCTCCGAGAAAGCACCGCAAAATTTTCACATAAATTCCGTGAGTGGCCAAACTTTTTTCCCCTATTTCCCGGTGCAGTTATGTTAAAAAAAAAACAATTTACAATACTACTGCTATGAAACTTTTTCTGACGATTGTTAAAACTCATATAAGTGCGTTAACGGAAAAATTTCAGAGGAATTTTTTGCACGAGTATCGTACCGAATTTTGTTGCACGCAAAGCGTGCGTAAAATGGGCTTTTTCGCACGGAGTGTAATAAAAAATTAAACATTTATACCATTTGTATTTTCAAGGAAAATTCTATCGCGGTGTCGGACAAACGACGTTTAATCATCGATCCGCGGAAAGTTAACGAGCCAATGTTATATCTGCGATCCGCGAATCATCGGAACGAGCTCGAGAGAAAGTCAATTGCGGGTATTAGTAAAAAAAATAAATAAAAAAAAATCGCGGTTTCGAATCCGTAACCCGAATATTATCGTCGATCGGAAATCTGTTCCTGACACAGACAACCACCTCGGTCTCACCCCGCCATCCGTCCCGCCCTTCCCGTCTAACTAAATAAATTTATTTAAAAAAAAATATAGCAGAATTACCGCGACTCCCGCGAGTCACGCCCTGCAACATTTTCACATAAATTCCCTAACCGGATGGATTTTTCTTCGCTATTTCTCAGTAGCGGGCACGTTAGAAAAATATATATATATATATTTTATTATCAGGAAAAAATTCTACGCTCGCGTCCGACAAACGCCGTTTAATTGTCGATCGGCACAGATCGGCGCAGAGTTAACGAACCGACGTTATCTCTGCGGTTGGCGAATCGTCGGAACGGCCGCCAGGGAGAGAAAGCCGATTTCGAATCCGTAACGCGAAAATTATCGACGAACGAAAATCCGTTACCGACACAAGCTATCACCTCGAACTCTCCTCCGCCCCACTGATAAAACAAACCTCTCAAAACTCCATAAAAAATGACCGAAAACGCTGCTAGACACGCATCGAAAAATTCCCACATTCGCCCAATTTCTCAGCCGCATCCATGCTATTAAAATAATAATAATAATAATAATTCACATGAAAAAAAAAAAAAAAAATGAAACAGCTGTGTCCGACAATCGACGATCGATCGATCCGGCGCGGCGTCAACACCGCAACGTGTACATCCGCGATCCGCGAATCGTCGGTACGAGCCCGAGGTAGAGAAAGGCGATCGCGGGAAATACTTAAAAATTCCGCGGTTTCGAATCCGTAACCCGATGAGAATCTCGCCCCACCTCCGTGCGAGCGTTTAAGTGCAGAAAATCGTTTCTCCGCCGCATTCCCAGCCCGGCCCGTGCGTCGGCGAGCTAAACTTCTAGGTAGCATACAAATTTATAGCGCGCATGCATACGCACAATGCACGTACGCGAGACCGCGAGCGGTACCGGGTTGAACAAAGCCACGCTGCAGTATGCGGTAGCGGACTAGCTATAGAACGCACCGCTACGTAAAATCGTCGCGAACGTGTGAGAGCGTGGGCGATACGAATATCGGGCCGCGTGCGCGCATGCGCGACCGTGTGCGTGCAACGTCGGAACCGACGCATCTGTGTACCGCGCACGCATATTAACCCCGCGCGAACGCTTACTCCACTCCACATGCATGGGAACAAAACGATAGAGTCCTTGCGCGATCTCATCGTGTGCGAATTTAACTCGGGCTCCCTCGGCCTTACTCGATCCCTCTCGGTCGCTCCTTCGGCCCCGCGGGATCCACGCTCCTCTCGTCTTACTCCAATGCCCTACGCGGTTTTCAGAGCAAAAGCGCGACCGAGTGCGCGAGAGATCAAAGAGTGGTGCCGCCTTCTTCTCGTTCCGCACCCCCTCTCGCATCCCCCCTACCAAAACCACGCGTGTACCAACTCACGCTCTATAATCTCGCTCTTTCCCTTCCGCTGGAAATGTTTTTTTTTTCCCCCTTTTTTTTTCTTCAGTCGTTTTTTTTTTTTTTTAATTTTTTTTTTGCTTCATTTCCTCTCTATTCGCGTTACGGTGGACAAGGGGTGGCTTGGTGAGGACGACGAGACTTGCGAGGCGGGAACTCTGCCCGATCTTTACCAGATCCGCTGGAAATTGCCGGGTAACCTTGCCCGATAGTGGATCGAGAGATTAACGCGGTTATATCGCGGATAGTATCGTGCAGGGGGAGATGGAAGGGGGGGGGGGGTGATTTTAAATTTATCGGGTCAAGCCACGTAACGCCCTGCTTTCCCGTGGGTCGAGGGAAGTTGCCGGTCGAGTACGTCGAACCGCCCTTGCCTCTCTCGCCCACCGACGAACCCGGCCCTCCCCAATTTATTATTTAATTATTCCACGTACCCGGACGGACTCTGCCCACTTCTCGATCGTCCGACACCGGTGTGCGTTAATTAACTCACAATTGTGAGTATCACATTTATGCCGGCCGGTCGTATTAATTAGAACAAGACCGTGCTTCTTAAACTCGCGTGTGTGCCCTCGAAAAACAAAAAAAAAAAATTCTTTCCACCGCTGTGTTGTGGCACGGCGGAAGAGATCGGCGCAACGAGGCACTCGTAATAAAAATAATAAAATGATTATTCAAAAACGTGACTAACCGTCGCCGAATATTGAGAAAAAAAAATTAGTTAATTTTTTTTTTTTTTTTTTTTTTTTTTTTTTTTTCATTTTTCCGTGCAATTCTCGATCCAGTCCGTGAGATGGCGACAAGTGGCGGCGATGCGAGTTCAAAGGCTCTCAGCTCCGGCAGGTGAGAAAATCGTTTCAGGAGCTCAACGGCATTAAATAGAACTAAAAAAAAAAAAAAAAAAAAGTGAGAGAGAACGAGGGCGAGCGAGTTGCAAAAAAAAAAATCGACTAGCTGAGGCCAACGCCGGCGGCGGAAGTAGCTCGGCGTGGTGCGATCTCGAGTCTCGTTAAGCGAGTACCGAGAACGAGAGAAGTCCACCGGGCCGAATAATGTGCCCACAGCAGAAAGAATTTACCGCTCGCGCCCGCACAATTATATTCCTCCGATTCTTCGTACGCACTCGTTGCTGTCGGTATTAATTTCTCTACTCGAATATCTCTGCTGCCTCCCCCGTTCCCCGATCACCCCGCCGCCACCCTCCGGTCGCCCCTCCTCGACCGACGTCTCGAGGAAGTGAATACTAATTAATGACTCTTAATTTTCTTAATTACCGCGCGCTGCGAACCGGCCGATTGCTCGGAAGCGCCCGCTTCCTCGTCCTCGTCCCGAGAACGTGTTGTGTGCGAGGCATCGGAGTTGTAGATTCAAGTACGCGCCATCAACACATCGGAGCTCGTACCGCTGTAACGTATCAACAACCGGGAATCCAGCCGCGACGGTACACATCGTACTGTCCTCATCTCCTCGGGTCCTCGTGCAGACTCTCCTCGTGTTCTCATTACCGCGAGATCGTCTCGTTGCGATCAATCGACAATACGACGGAATATCTGTTAATTAATTGTACGGTGAGGACACAAAATCGCTGACGGACTTACCGTGTAGGACTTAGCGTGTAGGGTAACAAAAAAAACGGTTGCTTCCGAGCATTAAGGTACAGGTGTGTGAACGGAATGTTTCACGATGCACGTGGCTGGAAAAAATGAAGAACTCGTTACTCGAAGATTTTGCGGTGGTTTAGGATTCGGCGTGAGCCCAAACCGCGAGTAACGTTTTTTTTTTTTATTTCAATGAATTTGATGTTGTACCGCATTGGAAACTACAGTGAATTTGAAAGTGGCTAATTTCCAATTTGTTGCAAATGCATCGCAGATTTGAAACTATAGGGCTGAAAATGCCTGAGAAATTCGAGTCCTGTAGGCTGGCGTTTTTTATGCGTGTAAAAGGAGATAATTCTTGTCGCGTGTTTACATTTTTCACTAAATACTTTGATTTGATAAACTTTCGGGGAATTTTTTTTTTTTGGGGGTAAAAATGATTCTGACTCGGGAAGAATAAAAAAAGCAATCCGAAAATTGTTTTTTCTTCGATACGATTTTTTTTACGTCGAGTACGTTCCCGTGCGAATTTCGATGATAAGGAACAAGCAAGGATAAGGAACAAGCAACCCCTATGAATTGCGGGGGGCGATTTTGAAGACCGGCGCCTCCATCTATCGCTGACTCGGTGAAACTCGTAGCGCAACGCGCTGAGTGTCGAGTAGCCGGGACGCGAACCCATATATACAGGGTGTCGTAAGAGTAAGAATACACCGCTTATGGTAAAGTCGGTTGCTTCCCGAATCGAATCTCTGATCTACCGATGATTAACGCGACTTAATTTTTTTTCCTGTCAAGTCGAATCCAAGATGCAATAATAAGTCGTGTAACTTGGAAAGTGACACAAAACGTCCTAAATTACGCCTCTTAAATCCAATGCGAGCGTTAATATTTATTAATTTTTTTTTTTTTTAATTCTGAGCCGCTGGATGTCCGCTGCAGTACGATTGCCTGTTTTAATTAAAAACTATTATTTAAATATAACACTCGAATTACATATATTCAAATGTCTATTAATCTGATGGATATCGATGAATCGAATTGATGAATTCCAAAGAAAGTTTGTTGATTTTATGAATTTCATAAAATTCATTCTTCCTCTCGGGGCTGAGAATAGAGAAATCCTGATTTAAGAATCACTTAATTCTGTGAGAATGAGAAAAATGTAACTCGGCGCAAAGGAGACTTAGTCGTCGAAGGTATGAAATAGCTGGCGCGACGCCATTTTTTTGACGACGGAAGGGATTATTCAAGCCGACCGACGTGACAAAGTTCGATACACAGGAGAGGCTACCGGCAGTGAAACCGTAAAATCTCGCGGCTATTCCTGCGCCGTGTATCTCTTCCTTCCTCGTACAATAGTTCCGTCCCAACCCCCACGAATCTTCCGATAGGCAAATCGTCCCTTTTTTCGCCAGAAGGCAGGGAAAGAGAGTCGTCTCGGAAGGGTGAGCCGTAGCCGGTAAACGGCGAAAGCCAATCCCGATTGGTTTTATTACGTGCTCCTTCTCTCCTCCAGGCTCTTTGCCTCTTTACGCTTTGCTGTTTCTTTGTAACCCGCGGATGTGACCCAGCGAGAGGGCACGAAGGAGGAGGGACACCGAGGGGGTTGGTTTTATCTTGAGCCGCGCGGTGACGGAGGGCGCGCAACGGCGACATTGTGCCAGGACAGCACAGTGAAATAAGAAGAGAGTGCTGCGATGCGGAGCAAAGTCCTCACTCTATGTATCCTCCCCGGTGTACATACACAGGGAAAAAGAAATGAGAGGAGACTCTTTCCCCGTTCTGCCCTCTTTCCATTATTGCCAGGAGCTCCGAGCTCCGTACCACTGAAAAATCCTTACTTCAGACGGAGCACAAACAGGCGGTACCCCGCCTCGATGTTATCCTGAGTGAGATGATCGTCCCGTTGCTCCATTCTTTTTTTCGTCTCATTTTAATACTTTTTTTTATTTTTTCTATTATCATCATTTGCGCTTTTCCATCAGGCTACCGTGGAGTTCTCGCATCGCCACGACACTCGTACAGCACCCGGCTCGAATCAGCCTCGTTTCTGTCGTCATTCTCCCGGCGAGAGATTCGCCCGAGCCAAAAGTAAATGCCGGAGATGAGGAGAGCGACGCGTTGGCTTCGCGACTCCCGCTCGCCCCACGAAGGATGCGGAGGAGAGAACGAGAGACGATTCCGCAGAAGAGAAACGACAACGTCGGTGGGCATTGTCGCGAACCGGCATTGTTTTCCATGTCGGGATTCTCGCGGCAGAGGAACGGGGGACTCGGCTCGCTCCGCGTTCTCGCGGGGTTGTTCATTTTTGTGTGTTTCGGCTTCATCCCTCATCCCCAAGCCGTGGCCCCATTCTTCGGCAGCGCTAACTTCCTTCTTGCTTATTTTTTCAAGGATCCCTGCGTCCGGAGAAGCGCACGAGGAGTGTCGGCATCGAAGATTCGGAAGGCAGGTTGTCCCTTGGCCGGGAGACTTCTGGGAGGTCTCTTTAGCGGCTTCTCGGCCCTCGCATTCGTGTTCATTCTGGTGGTGGCTCAGACCGAGCGGGGATTAACTCCAGTCGTAGAATCCACCTGCATCTGCGTACAGCGGGACGTCCTCACTCCGGAAACGACCGCAAATTTCCAGACTGGAGTGAAATTAACGGAAACAGCGGAGGCAACGATACAACAACCCTGGATAGGATTTCCTACCGTCCGGCCGGACGGTGATGGCTCGGATAATGGAAGCTCGGGAAAATGGACAAGGGCAATTAACCGATGCATTATCTCCCGTTGCGTTACCGCGGGGAAATTTGGTCATTCGCGAGTGGGAGACGCACAAAGCTCGAGTTACATCTGCAATATCGTTTATGTCGTCTCGTCTCCGCATTCGCCGACTGCTCGGCGCATCCAAAAACGCACGTACCGTTATGCATCCCGACAGATATGACGATATCCGTGCGCCGAGAGCTCAGTCGCGTTGGTTATGCATCGGCGGAGAACGAGCCAGAGTCATCGGCGAGCTATGTCCCGAACGGTTCTAATTAACCGATTCTCATTACGTAGTCGCACGGCCGCGCCGAGCTCGCCGAGCTCGCGTTTAATGAGACCACCGCGAATCTCCTCTCCGGCCAACACTCGCACTGCTGTGATAGTGGCGGTCCTGCTTCCTCAATAATACGTGTGCACTCGCAACGATAATTCGCCGATGTTGACGCACGGTTTCGCTGACCGTGAGGCACCTTTCCTTCAAAATTCCTGTTTCTTAATTCTTTTTCGTTTTTACACTCTTTTATGGATAGACCGCTAACGAAAATTACAATTCGTTTGGAAATGCATGTAACGGATTAATGTGGGAAACTAAATGAAAGTTTTTAACGCGCCATTCGTGGCATCGATGGATAATATGGACGGTGATTGAGGATTATACAAATGCGTATCGATTTTTATGCAATATTCAGTCGCGATATTTCGATATACGAGTTTCAATAACACTGTCATTCTTTGTATCGGGAATTGAGGGGTTTCACTATCCACCAATTTTGCGATACCAGTGATTAGAGTAAGCTCGTCACCGAGTCGCCAGTCTTTATCTACAAACGTACATTAAATTCCGCATACCAGCAAAATAACGTAAATGTATGGTATATCATATATTTGCAACAAGTAAATTCCCTTTCTTTATAATAATTTTCTTTCTCGAATTCTTGTCAATCGAAGCTTGCAGATATCTAAAAAACGACAACAATCGCTGTTTGAATTGACACACCGATAATGTTCAACTCCACCTACTAATTCAATTAATTTACCTCTATTCGATCACTCGTCAATCCGTTTATTGACATTTATTTTCGAACAGTCTCGAGTGTCATACCGGTCGCAAACGTGCATTTACAGTCCTCCATTTATCGTGCTCGATCGTAGCCTCATCGGTATATGAAATTCCGACCTTTAGCTCGTGACTCCGCGGGGTAAGGAATTCGCGGGATCTCGAGGTCTCGGTGGATGGCGGATGGCCGCTCCGGGTATCGGCATCGGGGTGGCGGAAGCAACGAGGAGCTTTAACAATATTCCAGTCGAGAGTCTCTTTGTCCAGAATCCATGTACGATCGGGCCTCGTCGTGTATCCGGATGGCTGCCGCTTCCGCACTCTCCGCGGCACGGGAGCCCACTCTATTCGCGTCTGTATAATCTATCATCTGTGCGAAGTTTATTGTATACAGATGCGCGGCGCATAACTCGAGAGGATAGTCGAGAGAGAGTAGATATCCTGGCGACGTATCTGACGTCCCCTCTCTCTCCCCCCCCTTTCCCCCCCTCGACGACGTACATTGTCCTTCCGCCACCCGAGATTCCGGAATCACTATTGGACGAAACCGTCCCCGTCGACCACGCCCATTCCGCTGGATTTCTTCTCTCCCCCTCGCTCTCCATCCCGATGGAACATCCACCCACACGTTTCGCCTCTCTCCCTCGCCAGGGCCATCCGCGTCTCCCACACTCTCGACGCGACTCCCATTATATATCCGCGTCTCTCCCATCGTACGCGTCTCGGGGACTCTCGCGAGATAGGAAGGGAGAAAATTCTCGCTGAGAATGGAACGAGGAAACAAGTTACTCCGCACCCCTGGAAGCCCCTGAAACACTGCGAGGTGGAATTCACTCCGACGAAATTTGCACCCCTTTGCGTTACGTGCTTCTTCAGTGAATTTTTTTAATTTTTCTGTTGGCGAATTGCGCACGGGGTTGGACATGACTCGTGCAAACCCTGTGTCTTTATCAGGGAGGAAGAAACAAATTTATTGCGGACGAGATAATTTGTTGGAAGCGAATACTCCTATCGGACTTTGGAATATCGAAGGTCTCGTTACAGTGACCTTGATTCCCGGGACGCAGCTCGGTTTCAGATCGTCTCAGAGCCCCGGAGAGAATTTACTCCAAAAAATGTTCATCCCTTGACATAAATTCCATTTTTTCGTTAGTGCATTCTTCAATTTTGTTTGGCAATAACTCAAACAAACTTGATGTCTACACTGCGAATTATTGAGAGAATTAATTTGAAAAATGATAATTCATCGTACCTCGAACACCCCGATTAAACGTCGGTCCACCGAAAGTCCCACTGGCCGTCATACTGACCCCGATTCCCGGGGGCGCAGCTCGGTTTCACATCTCCTCAGAGCCCCGGTAACTTCGAAATCCCGCACACCCTCGCGGATTCCGATCAGCGTAACAAGTCCCCGGGGGTGGGGGAGCAGTCGGGACGTGGACGTATCTCATACCCGGCAGGCGAATTCTATGCGTTACTCGTCGTTCCTCGCCGTACCGGCGCACGAACCGCACACCCCATTTGCTTCGCGTCCCTCTTACCGGCTCATTCATTTTATTATTCCCTTTCAACCGCCGCCCAGGGAGAGCCGATCCTGCGGACTGGTATTTTGTAACTCTATATAATCTCGAATCGCTCCTCACCGGGTTCTCGCTCTTCGGATCGGAAACGTGAAATCGGGTAGAGAAAGGGCGCGATACTCCGAACAATCCCCGCTCACCTCTCTCTTTCTCATTGAGAGGAATCTCATCGGAGGGGTGGCGCGATTCTCGATCTGGCGGTTACCATCGGAAACGCACAGAATGGTCCGACAGGCGGCGATCGCCTGGGTCCTCGACGGGTTATCCGGGTAATCTAGAAGAGGCCACCGAGGAATCGACCGGCATTATATTTTCCGCGGTATTGTTCGCCGGCGATGATAGAGACGGCGGTGAAACATCCACGAATTGTCTCTCCGGTCTCTCCTCGATCTGCTTTCCCGTCTCTCGCTCCCTTCGATTTTCTTCGGGGTTTCTCGCGGCTTCCGCTGTAGAGGCGCTGCCTCTGCCTCCGCTCCTCCTCGAGTGTTTACGCAATAGCGGGCTTTGTCCATCGAGCGATGAGCGGTATTGTCTGTCTGTCGGGGGGTCCGACCCCGGGTCCATCCGTCCGTCTGTCTGTTTACCGAATAGATCGTGGGATCTCTCCTCGAGCACGGGAGATGTACTTTTGTGCCTTTACAAGAGAGAGGGATGGACGGGACGGTGAGGAGAGCGCAGCGTCGAGTACCAGTCCTGGGCCCCGGAGAGTTCGTACTCTTTTGTTCTTTGTGCTGCTCTCTAAACTCGCGCGGGCTTTACGGTTTCCGAGGAAGGAGATCCATCGTCGGGGCGCCCCCGATATAAATAGAGCGACGAGAGAGGGTGAGAGAACGAGGCCCGAAGATGGAGAACCGTACAAGAAATCTACCACGGATCTTCGCGAAGCCCTCGGCGAGCATCGCGCAGACGTTGCGACCATCAGAATCTCGTGCAAGCGCCCGGACCATCGCACCTGTGTACTACGGTACGCTGCAAGCGGTCGGGACCGCGAATACCTGGGCTCCGTTTTTTCATCTCTTTTATTTTTACCTCCCTTCGATATCTTGCATGACAAACGTTCATCCGCAGATGTTTGCTGCGGCATAAAAAACCAAATGGCACACAATGACCGTCCGCGGAGAGGGAGAAACCTATCGGGTATATTGTTTTCGAAATTTTCGAAAATTCATTTTATTCGTTCGATGGATTATTCAAAACGCCGAGGGTTGATCGGCAAAAATGTAAATGTAAAAACGGAGCGTAGAGTGCAAAAGGGCTCGCGCTGAGTTTCGACGCCATTACGGTGGCCATATTTACTACCCCAGCGGGAGCAACCTCGACCACACAGGGAGAGTCTCTCTCCCCCATGGTGTCGGAATACTCGCCGTGACAACGCCATCCGACCCCCCGCCCAACCCAACCCCGCCGAACGTGCGCGCCTCGTACAGCCGGGACCAAAAGCGCCCCTCATCGTCCGGGCCGATTACTTTTCTGACTCCTCCTATGCAGTCTCTGCGGACCCGCGTACTCGGTATTTATCCTATACTCCTTACAAAAAATACATGTATTCCAACCGCTTTGTACTCCTCCTCCACCCCTCGCCAAGAAATAGCAGCTCTTCTCTCACCCTTGACGATCGTTGTTTCCTTTTTTTTTTCTCTTGTAGAGCGTCACTCGGCCGACCAACTGGACGTCGGTCGAGGCAAAATAAAATACAAATAGAATGGAGCTTGTTAGTAGTTGGGGGTAAAAGGGGTGACTTGTTAGACCGGATTGCACACTCCCGGCAAACTAGAAGACTCAAGGTGCACTCTGGAAAAGAGTCCCTCATCGTGGCTTCTCGGTAGCGAGAGCAAAGCACTGTTACCGCTCGTCCTCCATCTCCTCCTCTTTCTACTTTCTGCACAAGCCCCGCGAGCTCTGTACACCCCCGTGAGACCTCTTTGCTCTTCGCTCTTGATGCACCGGCGCATAGCTTATACTCTTACACAGAGAGCTACTTGAGTTACTGGACTTCGGGGCAAGAGGGTCAGAAATGAGAGAAAAAAAAATGCAGAAAAGCGTAGAGACGAAGAAAGAATCTCTCGTCTATGCGCGTGGGGCACACACTGGTGCATCAAACAATGCGTCAGGAAAATAACTCCTTCTCACGAATGGCAAAGTCTCGCAGAGTTCTCGTGATGCTCCCGAAAAACGGGGACGAATCGGGGGAAAATGCACTTTTTCCACTACGTTCAGCGGAGTGCAGGTGAATAATTAACTGCACTTTCCACGTAAAAATCCAGCCCCACGGCGAACGAGGGACAAGGACGAGCCGGCGACGCGGGCTTTGAGGAAAGAGGCTGTGAAAAAATAAATGCGGAAGAAAAAAAAAAGGAAACGGGGAGAAACAGTGCGATGGCCATTAAGCATGTGCGCAAACACGATGTAACGAGGCTGCATATAGTAATGCGGCTCGTTTCCGTACCGAAACCGACGCGGCCGAGACTAAAGTCGAAAAAGATTGACGTTAAAAAAAGGTGTAAGTAAGATAAAATTGAGCTAAAAGGAAAGTTAAAAGAGTGCAGGATATTGGAGGGATTTTATGTCTCTCCTTTATCATGCTCTCTTTCAACTCTTCCCGTACCTGAATTTTATCTCACCCATTTTTTTTTTTTTTTTTTTTTTTTTTTTTTCATTCAATAACTTTGACTTTCAGTTCGCGGTTGCCTTTTATAAACTACGGGTTATTGGATCTAGGCAGGATTTTTTATACCGCTTGTTTTCTCATGTTCTATTTTTCCGAACGGTGTCACTCAGGAAGCATTACAGTACGGAAAAACCATTCTTATTTCGCTCTCTCTTTTCGCCGTTGTTATTATTATTTAATTACGATAAATAATATCACTATAATTAATCGATTTATCGCAAGCTCCGGATTCTTTTTTATTGTGGCTCAGCACGAAAAACTTACGGCTTTCCCTCACCTCTTTCTCCCACATTATTATTCATTACAACAATTGCATCGAAATCAACTTATTGTGAGCCGTTTTTTTAAATCGTGGCTCGGTTCTTCAATCGCAATTAATTATATTCCTCGGATTGTCCTCAACTATGATTTATCGTGGTTCGATTTTAGAAAATGCAGGCTTAGAAAAAAATCGCACAACGATCGACCAAAATCAGTAGTAAAGGTCGCGCGATGTCAGACAAAATTAGAACCCTGACGCGTTTTCCTAATTTCTCGATAGATTCATCGCCGTGTGTGTCATCGGAAAAATGAATATAATATAAAGCGAGTTTCAGGAGTTAGAAGAAGGCAGAGTTGAGGACGAGCAAGTGAACTATCCGGGCGCGCGAGCGCGGGCGCGAGATCGAGCCAAGTGTGCTCGGAGAGGCGGAGAGGCGAGGCGGCTAGACGCTTGAAACCGGAGAAGCCGCTTGCTCACGTCGTCGCCGCCGCGCTCTACTGAAACGAACAATTCCTAATTTCAAAGGACCGACCCGCGAGATTCTTCATCCCCCCCCCCCTCACCCCTGCCCGTAACCCCCCCTGCCCCTTTCTCTCATCCGACCCCGGTACTCGCTTACACGTCTCAGCTCTGACTTTATCTATTATGTATAGTCAGGACTATGAATAAAGAGCCGACAGAATTCACCGACCAGCCGAGGTCGAGTAACGTTCTCAGGGCATTAAATTAACCGATCTTTCCTTTTCATCAATTAATTCCGGCCGCGGAATATGTACAGTGTTTACGGTCGAGTAGATCGACGTCAAGTGGCGACCAGCCGATTTGACGCTGATTCGTCGAGCACGAAAACCTAAACAAGTTTGTTCGATAATTCGACTCGTGAGGAATATTTGGTTTTGGTCGGCGATTTTCGCTAAACGGACTGAAGCCGGGTCAACCAGAGTTGCCCGACGTCCTCGCTCGCCTGACCGCGAACGAACGCGAAATTATAATGTCCGAGAACACCTGGTGGGAATTTAATATTTTGTAAATACAGGTGTGATTTCTACCGTTTTTTTTTTTTTTTTTTTTTTTCGGAAAATTTGAGATCGTGTCAGAAGAGTCATTTGGAAAAGTACGTTCGAAAATACGTGTCGGGAGATGGAAATTTATTTCGTCAGTTATTTTAGCGAGACAACATCGAGGAACAAAATTATGGATTCGTCAAAACGGCTTGATGCATGTTTCATTGCTCGAGCCCCGTTCACCGATTTTGGGTAAATTCGTACGAAAAGTCGAACACACGACCGAACGATTCTCGGCTTTTCGCGTTATTGTTTCGAAACGTGCACGAATCATCGATACAGACAATAAAACATTGACGCCATTCATCCCGCCGTTTTAGTCACCGTACAATTTTTTTTTTTTTAATTTATTTTTCGTATCGAGAAAATGTCTATAAATTCACCTGGAGTTTCATATCCAAATAAATGTCTCCAGTTTTTTTTTTTTTTTTTTTTAGATTCCATTTACAGTACCTCAGGCAATTTATCGTTTGCGCGCCGATAGTCGACGAAACTCCCTCTCTCTCTCTCTCTCTCTCACCGTGGATAATCTTTTGTTTCCCGGGTGTGTGAAAACTCGCTCGAAATTTCAATTTCATTGTCGGTGTAAACGCCACGACAACGCGGTCGAAGAGGGACGAACGGAGTGGCGTGGGAATCCACGGCATTGCCGAATAATGGTACACAGATCGCTTTTAATGAGGCAAACTCTGTGGCCTTCGATGCGGGAGTGACGCGGCCAAAGAGCCACCCCGCCGAATCGAGGGTAAACATTTCGTTGTTTCCAATAGAAAATTTCACCTTCGGCCGCATTCCGATGATTGGACGCGTTAACTGCGAATCGGTCAACCCTCCACACACACACACACACACACACACACACACACACACAAACACACAGCGCTCAAACGGATGGAAAATGTGCGCGTTGCTGATGCCGCTGAAAACGAGCGAGCATTCGCGGGTTTCCCTCTCGGCTCCGGCTCGCGCGATCCGGCAATGCGAGCACCGCACCTAAATATGGGTAAAAGGTATTTTCACAATTCCCCCCCCCCCCCCCCCCCCAATTTTTTTCTACCACAGTCGCGCGTTTATCGTTATCCAGTGCAAGTGTCGAAAAAATTCGCGAGCACCAAGTACAACAGTTCCATTGGAGGCTGCGAAAGGGGCGGGGTTAGGAGAGGGAGAGAGAGTTGCACAAGAGTAATTTATTATCACGAGTGAACTATGCCGAGTTGCATAACACGGGGGCGGGCGGATATAAAGCCGGACGCGCGAACGAGAGAGTCTATAAAAGCGTGTGAGATCAATTGGGTCGGTTGGCCTGTAGCGATTCGGTACGGTTGGGAAAGTTTTGCTTTGCCCGCCTGTTCTTTTTTTTTTTTTTTTTTTTTTTTTTTTTTTTTTTTTAATATACTTCTCTATAAAACGCCGTGTGCAGACCAAAGCCCTACAAAATTGCCCGAGGCGAGAGATTAAACTCGTGCGTGCGTGCAACTACGGGCCGTAGGTTTCTCTTTTCTTTTTTAACGATGCACAGCCCGCGGTCTGTTTGTACACCTGAGACACTGCGCCCACCCGACTCCAATTTTCGTTTTTCATCTCTCACTGGCCACTTCCCCGACATTTGTTTTTCGCAACCCGATGTAATCCGAAAGTTTCGCAACGAGATCGCGACGTGATCGACCCAATAATCGCGGATCTCTCCCTGACCAATTGTCGTTACCGCCTGAGTAGGAAACGTGTCTTCCATAAAAAAAAAAAAAAAAAAAAAAAAAAAAAAAAAAAAAAAAAAAAAGCCACCTCCTCACAGAAGAGGCGTTTTCGGCCCGGAGGTCCGCAACAGTGGAGAATCGGGGTATTCCGGGGGGAGGGGGAGTGCAAAAATAAAAAGAAAATTCTGAAAAAAAAAAAAAAAAAAACCCCACCGTCCAAAGGGAGGCTGCAGCGAGAGAGGGAGCGGAAGAAGTGATTTCGCAAATTGAGTTGGCCAAGCCACGATGTCGACGTTCGCGGCGGAGAAGTCTCTCTCTCTCTCTCTCTCTCTTTCCCTACGGTGTCGGTGCGTCTGTCCACCATATTGATCGCGGACTGAGCAGGCGTAGGTAGCAAGGTAGACAGTGCCGAGGCTGCACCATCGCGTGTACGTGAACGTGCACGGGACCAACACGCCCGTCGACTTTGGTGGACGCGAGATGCGCGACTATGTACTCGGTCTGTGTAGTATGCGTGTAACACACAGTGGATGTGGGAGGGGGAGAGAATGGGTTTCGAGAGGCGGAGAGGTTGATAGCTTGGTGGCATCCGGAAGGGCAACGGGAAGCGCGGGGTGGATGGTTCGGAGAACGCCACCCTGGCGAGAGGGTAGCTCTGACTGGCGGCTGGTGCTCTGCCTCGGGCGCGGGTGGTTGGTCGGAGGAAGGGGGGGGTTGGTTGGTTCTCTTCGTCGGCCGCGAGCGAAGGACCGCGGTGTACGGGAGAGAGGTGCAGGGCGGGGGTGGAAGGGTGGATCGGAAGGACGGCGGAAGGACGAGGGTGAAAAGCACGAGGGTAACGGGCGACGGGAGAAGCTTCGTCGGAGAGCGGCGCACGGGCTGGTTGAGAGTCGAGGGCGAGGGCCGAGGTGGAGGAAACGGTGGGGGGCGGAAGGGGAGGATGGTGAAGCAACGAGAGGGATTCGGGCGGCGTTGGAGCCGACACTCGCGGGTGCCGCCGTTACCATGGCTACCCACCACTCTCGCTGTGAACAAGCCCTCCAACGTCATATTGGCATAGTATATTCACCGCGCCATAAACCCAAATAATCTACCGGGTGAGATTCGTTAAAGCGCGAGAGCGAAGGCCGAGGCTATAATTGCGCACAGTTTTATCGTGTAAAATCGCTTTTCACTTTCCGCGCTTTCCTTTTTTATTTTTTATTATTTATTTATTTTTTTTTTTTTTTTTTTTATTGTTTATGCTTCTTCGTTTCGAATGAAATTCGTTATCGATTGCCGTGTGAACGGGGTTGTTTCGACGGGACGATTGGCGAATTCGTGTGTCGAGGCGTTTTCGAATTCTCCCCGATGGGACGTTGATAATTCAACGGGGTATCGTTTGATGGGAGACGCCGGAGTGAGATTCATGCTTGGCGATGGTGTTTTGCCATAGTCGATAGTCCTCATCCGCAAGTCACGTGCAACACCCTCTTCTCCAGGCAACCCCCTCGGACGAGAAATTTAGCGATGGATAGATATCCGTTTTCATTATGGCGTAGGGTGAGAGCGACCTTTGAGCAGTTTCCGACAGATTTTAAGACACTGCCGGTACCACAAAAATCAACAATAATAATAATTATTAATTTTATCATTTAAGGCTACTGGACGAGCCATTGAAAAATAAAACACCGATGTGAGAGAGAATACGGTTGCGTTTCGTAAAGTGTATTTAAATACACCGCTCTAAATGCGAACATATTTTCCTACCAAAGATTTTCGTTCGTTCGAGGTTGAAATATTTGCAAAAAAAAAAAAAAATGTAAAGAATTTGTCAGTTCGAATCGTTGTTCGCGGAGAACTCGAGTTGAGAATAATCTTCGAACGTAACAGTAAAAATCCATGAAACGGCATAAGAATATAGTAACAAATACGAGGCACAGATCCATGTGACAAAATAAATAAAAATAATAGAGACACGGAGAGTTAAAAATGATTTTCCAAGTGCTCGAGTAGTGACTTCTCTTTCCCCTCGAGCGACCTCCCGCGTGCAGAGGCTCGCAAACTCTCGTGGGCGTTCTTGGCGTATTCATGCGGCAGAACGTCGATGGAATGTCGAAGGGTAAAAGAGGCGAGTTTACCGGAGGAGAATGAGTCGTTGGCTATGTTACGTCGGAAGAGGCGCGGGTGGCGTGGGGTTGAAGACAAAAAAAAAAACACATAGAAAAAAAAAAGGAAAAAAAAAAAGAAAAATCGAGATTGCATCGGCGAAAAAGAGCGGCCGAGAGTGGAGGCCCCGAAGAGAGCGAGGCTCATTTTGTCGGCGACGGATGGCGGCTGGCTTTCACCCTCGTCGTAACACAGCGGAGTCGGAGGTGGGTGACTGGCTTCGTCACCGTCAGCGCACGATAACGCTCGACTCTCTAGCCCCCTCGCGAGAGAGGGTCGCGGAGATTCTGAAAGCGGCGGAGTGAATGTATAGAGGCAGAAGCCGAAGTAGAAGCGGCAGCAGGGAAGCGACCGGGACCGGCGCGGGGGACGGCAAGCCGTTGCCTGGCGTGCCGGGAACGAGAAGAACGCCTGGCTGGCGACATTATTAGACGCCCCCGGTGAGAGTGGGTGAACAGAGTGTACTAAGACCCGGGGGTAAACGCGGGGGAAGCGGCGAACCGGCGAAGGGTGTACAGGGAGAGAAGAGAGGAGATCCACCGGGGCTGAGTAATGAGAAGAGAAGATGGCCCGATGCTCGGCGTACGGTTAGACAGCCGACCGCCTCTCTCTTCCACAGCCATCGCACCGACTCCGACGGTGAAAAATTCTGTCTGCGTCAGCCCTCCGCAACCCTCTCATCTACATTATCTCTCTCGCTGACACACACACACAGCAACGTTTAACGGCGGAGCCAGCGCTACGATCTCACTCCGTTGCCTCATTCTTTTTTTCTTTTTTTTTCCACCTTTTTTCTTCACTACTTCGCCTCCTCGTTGGATACGTATAACGACTCTCGCCGTACCTCGGCTTCGTAAAAAGGACAATTTTCACCGTTGACGGTTTTCCGCCTTCTTCCGCTCGCTGTTGCATTTTTTTCTTTTTTTTCTTCGTCTGTCTCCTTCGGCAGACGAAGCGGAGCTGGCTTTTTTTGCACTGCGAAAACTCCCCCGTGGACATAAGCGGAGCTACCGAGGTGAACGAGGAATCTGGAGATAACTCCTGGCCCCGGGATGAGATACGGGAGACTAGAAAGAATAAAAAAAAAAAAAAAAAAGGAAAGTAAAAGCTGAGCGAGAGAATGGAGTATGACGGGAGAGACTCCGAGGCTCTGGGAGGATGAGCAGAGAGAGAAAGCCGGAGCGACGAAGACCGTGCGGATGGAGGTTTGAGAGAGCGAAGGTCTCCTCCGTGCCCGGAGATTTGACGACAATCGAGCAGTTTATCTGAAACGACGGAGGTCGAGAGTCTTTATATCACCCAGACTCTGCAGACTATGAGAGAAATCGGGGGCACAGTCGCTCCTACCGTTATCGCAAACTCGCTTCTTCCTCGATTTTTTTTTTACCTTCTTTTTCTGCATCTCCTCTCCATTCTTTCTCTCGGTATCGGACCGAGCCGGTCGGAGGCGATTTTCGCCTCGGTTCCTGGCCAAGTGCCCGGAGCGACGATTTTTCCTCATTTTTTTTTTGTTTCCCTCGTGAAAGAAAAAAAAAAATCGTTCCGATATTCGTTCATTTTGTGCGGAAAATTCCTTCGGCAAAGACGACCTCCCCGATGATCCGCGACCTCTCCCTCAGGCCCGTCGTTACGAGGGGAATATTTCATCCCTCGCACGCCTTTCCACGCTCTCGAGCGCGGAGATACCTTTACAAAATCCCACCGACATCGCCACTCGTGACTATCTGCATCGGCCAGCACCCAAGCAGCCTTCCTTTCATTACCGTCCCTCTGTCTCCTCCCGTATACCTGGTTATTACGCTGCGCGCCTACTCGTTGCTCTTTCGAGCACGGACCCCACATCCATCCTTCCGTTCTTCATCCCCCGTGCGGAAAGCTCCCGGGCCTTCGGATGAGACAAAGAAGAGCCGTAACCATCCGCGTCTCTCAGTTTCCACCCTCGTCCGACGCTCCGCGCGTCGACCCCACCTCCGTTCTTGCGACTTCGCGGCCGCTATCGTCGTCCTCCCGATTCTCGCAGCCTCCGCGGCTTATCCCGAAATTAAACGCTGTCGGTTATGCCGAGGCTTTTATTCGATTCTAGATGCGACCGCCGAGATAGTCGGCCTCGCCTCTGTCGCCGCACAATGAACAGGGACGAGCTGACACACGCGAGCTCGTCGCCCAGCCGCGCATCCGAGCTTTCGTGTACAACGAGGGGGAGGAACGAGGGATGATTGGGGTCGCCCGCCGTGAAAGCCTCCGCGACGAAGAGAGATATCTCTCGCTCGACGGAAAACCGAGCGAGATTATGGAATATATCAAGTTAGAGGGTGGAGAAAGGTGGAAGCTGGCGAAGCTCGACGTCGTACGGGGAATAAAAATCAGCCGAGGGTGAACCCCCAAGGGCGAGGGGGACGGGGGTGGACTTGAAATTAAAATGGCTGTCACACGCAGCCGAGAGGATTTGCTCTTCTCCACGCGGACTCGCCACCGCCATAACCCTCCCCCGTTCCTCTCGAACCCCCCGGCGAAACGTACGCGATAACGAACCGATGAAGATTACTTTTTTTTTTTTTTTTTTTTTTTTTTTTTTACGGTTTATTCGACGAAGCGCCCCGGAAATCAGCCGTCGCTCGCCGTCTTCGACACGATACGATATTCGTTTGATACACGGAGTTGCGGAAACGTTCGATTACAGAATTCACGGAATTTAGTTTATTCGCTCATTTATTTTATTTTATTGTTCGGTGTACGAATGTGAATAAATAGTACATACGGGAGAATCCTTTATCAAATATCGCAACTCGACGTGAGGTGAGATAATTAAATTGAGTAAACATGCGATACGTAATAGGGAGTCAAAGATAAATTGTATTTATTTCATAGGCACATGTGAATTTCGTAACGCGAGGAAATAATAAGTCAGATGAAAAAATCGTATGTTTGTATCGTGAAGAAAACGTGGTTATTATTCGATAGCGCGTATTACAGAGTCGTCAAGGCGTCAGTTGTCTAAAAAAATCGGTGGCTGATAGTCCATGTTTATTTTTATTTTTTATGGAGAACCGGAATTCATCAGTTGGTTTTTATGCAACTTTGATTACCTCGACCTGTGCACGTCGATCGGATTGTGGTTGTGGAATGAGTCCGCGAAAAACCAACGTCAACATTGGTTTTGTCATTAGTACGACTAATTTACTGATGCGATCAGTGGAATAATCCGTCGATAACGGAGCTGTATGCCTATTTAATAATAAAACATTGCGTACGATCAAATGTAACAGATTTTTTTACCAAAGAAATAAATTTACAAAAATTCCACATAAATATCAATTCATCAGATGGATCTAAACATTGTTAAAAAATAAAAATAATACCATAAAAAAAATTAACACATTGGAAAAAAAATGCTCTATCAGCCCATGAAGGAGAATTAATATTTTTCTTCATCCGGAGTGAATTTTCATTGATTGGAATAAACCTTTTTCTAGGTGTATTACGGAATTATCGTGGAATGTGAAAAAAAACAGTCGTCAACATCGTTGACGAAAAAAAATGATTCCTTTTTTCCGGCCACTTCGTCAGCGCTGAATTATTCTCGAGCACTGGAGGTCTCGTCCGGTGGAGCAGGATTTTTTCCACCTTCCTCCGTGCGTTTGCTTCACGGTAGTTTCATCGCTTCGACCGGTTTCATGTCCTCCGCGAGTAATCTTCTTCACGCACGCTTCGCGGCAGCCACTTTTTCCCGTTCGATCGTCACTCGTCATGCCCCCGAGGGGTCGTTCGGAGGGGGCTCGAGGGGGGTTGAAATTAAAATGACAATGAGGAAGGGCAGATCCCTGGGAAGGGTGGCTAAAAACGTGTTCCCTCGACGAGTGGAGCCAATCGGAGAGCCGTGAGGCTGCGGGAACGCCGCCATAGTTTCTACCCTCGGGCAAGTTGCCGCTAACCGGCACTCGGAGCCCCCAAGGGCTCCGAACAGCCCCCTCGTCGTCATCGTCGAAAGAACCGAAGGGAGAGAAAAAATAAAAATGAAAGCGCACACGACGAAGAGAAGTGAAAAAGAAACGCGAAAGATAGGCAGGCACTTGCATGTACCACCAAAAAAAAAAAAAAGAAATGCAACTCGGTACGACGCTCGAGCCGTGAATGCGCAGACCGAGCGCTGTATCCTCTTCATCTTCAGCGAGATTGGAGTAAAGCAGAGAAAAGCGGCACGCCGAGACGCCTCTTCCAGCTTCGGTAATTAAAATCTTGGGCGTGCAATTATTACAACAAAAAAAAAAAAAAAAAATAGGCGGACGCTGCCGAACGTTGAATACACGAGCCGCACGAGAATTCGGATGGAAAACCCTCGAGCTGCTGCGCATATTTCGTTTCACTTCTTTTTTTTTTTTTTTTTTTTTTTTTTTTTTTTTTTTTTTTTTTCAATTATTCACTTTCTTTCACTTCTATTTTTCGCTTCCTTCGCCGGAGAGCCACCCGCAATCACGCATCCTCGAACGTTCCCTCGTCCCACGTCGTTCCTTTCGAGGGGCGAAGAAAAACCCGGAAAAGATAAAGCCGGCCCGAAGCGAAAAGCTTGAGGAACCGCGGCAAAAGAGACGTAACTCTTTGAATAAAAAAAAAAAACGAAAAAAAAAATAAATGAACGAGCTCTCGGATAAACCGCGGTAAGGTGAATTATCGGACGGCCGTCAGCGGCTCTTCAGAACCCGATCTGCCGATCGCTCGGTTGCCCCCGCGGCGTGAGAAATAATAGACGAGCGAAATCCGCGCAAAACCGAGGATCCTCGGAAGATTCTTCGGTACTTTGGACATTCGGGAATATCTCAGTCGAGGGGGTGGAGGAGCTCGGATATCGGCTCGGCTGAATAGCTCCCCAGCGTTGAATAATCTTCGCCCGGTTTAACAACATAAACGCCCGCATTGTTTCAATCAACGGATATCCACCGTTTATGCACCTGCCCACGAAAAAATATCCCCGGTAAAATAATTATTATTTCCCGACGTCGAGCTAATAACGGAGCTTGGACTATCGGTCTCCGGTGGACCGATTGAAATTAAAGTACCATCGGCAATCGCTGAAAAAAAAAAAAAAAAAAAAAAAAAAAAAAAAAAAAAAAAAAAATTACTGCACACACACACATACATAAATTCATCTGCAGTCCGTGATTTCATTGTATCGCGTCGGCTTTATTGAAACGGCCTGTAACCATCCCGCCGGTCGGCGGGCTTCGAGAGAGGGCTTTGCCGTTGCCGCCGTCGTCGTCGTGCGGTCTCCCCGTTTCAAGGTACAATAATATGACGGAAACGTCAGTCAATTAATAAGCATAACGAACCTGACTATAATTTCCGCCCTCGCCCGGTCTCGCCGAGGGAGAAAAACCGAGGCCGGCCGACGCGAGACGGAGAAAGAGGACGAGATGCAGTGACGAGAGCCGAGGAGTCGCGAGCAAATGGGCGGGGGGGTCGAAGGGGGCTGGCAAGAAGGGTACACGATGCGAGGCTGTTCGCTCTCGACTACTACAGCCGCGGGAGACCGCGGCAGCAGGAGTAGGAACGGATGAATGAAGCGCCGGGCATTATGCGGCTTTATGATTGGTCAGATCCGTATCTCGACAGCCGGTTTCCGCTTTTCAATTCCTGCCAAGAGCCTCACGTCAAAACTTCCCGAACGAGACCTTTTAACGGCGTGCACGTGCCACGGTCTCTCCGCTCCTCTATCTCGAGCTGCGTGCCGCTTCATCCAACACCAGGCTGTTTGCGCCGCTCTCTCAAACATACCTCGAACCTCCGAGGGATTGCGCCGAGGAGCGCGAGAACCAATTTTTTTCACGTCATCGATGACGCTACCGAGAAAAAAATAATTAAAATTATATTTTCGTTAATATTCGTTATATCGCGGCGAGGGAGAGCTCGGATCGGGCTTTTTAAAAATCGTCGACGATTCACCTCGGAGGGTGTGTAGAAAATATCTTTTTCTTTATAAGACGCTTCGATGCTAGACATTTCGATGAAAGAACTCGGATGCAACATTTTTTATAGAAGAATGTAAAAAAAAAAAAAAAACCGCAGTCGTTTAGATTGTCCGAAAAGTTACCGGTCAGGAAAAAAAGAAATGCTGAAAAGAAAATCATTTTTTCAATAAAAGTTTCGATAATTAGTTGTTACAGAATGTAATCTTCGTAGCAATTCTCGATTCAAAGCGTGCTGCCGAAACAGATTGATCACACGATGCAGAGGTAGAGCTAGTAGAAACAATTATTTTTCGTTAATTTAATCCCCAACAGAAATCTCGGATATAACTACAAAACACTTGTAAAAACTTCCCCTCCGAAAATTTTGAATTCCGAAAAAAAAAAAAACAATTAATTGTTAAAAAAAAATGTTTAATATTATCGCGACCCTCGTGACGATGTATGAGCGATACAGCCTCGAATTCTGTTAGCGTTCGGACCGCGATGCGTATCGCGGCGTTAACGGACCCTCGATTCGAGAGCCGCGGGGGTGCCGAAACGGTTTCATTACGCAACGCACAGAGAGTGAGGCTGGGTGTATAAAATACCCCGGGATTGTTGCCGGTATCAATCCCGAAGAGGGTTGGGTGAGATCGAATTCGGTGCTCGTCGTCTCTCACGAGGGACGAAAGCTATCAGTTTCCTCGGATAGCCACCCTTTCATCCCCGAACTGCGCTTCCGCCCTCTCGCCAATTTCTCTCCGCTCCCTCGCCAGTCGCCCCGACGCGGATACCTCGAGCGAAAAAATTTTTTTCGGCTCCCCGGGCAAAGGTCTCCTCGAGTACCGGAGATTAAAGTCGCTTCCTACCGAATCAACGCCTGTCCGCGAGTCTTTGGTTTCACCGCGTAGTTCTCTCCTCTTCTCCGTCCGGCCAGCGTGAAAGAAGTCTCTCGTGAACTCGTCGACGGCGGGTGTTCTCGAGGCAAAACGCCGTGCCGCGAGCGGCTTCTTTGAGCCTCGCCGCGTTCGAGCGAATCGCGGCTTGTATTATTCGGAGCGCACAACGAGTACGAAAACAGCACCGTCTGCACCGGGTAACGTACCGTGGTACGGATGACGGTCCCGCGCGTACGCTCGCGCATTGCGATTAGTATTAAATTCAGACATTGTAAAAGGGCCCTTTTTCCCCGTATCAGATTTGCCCCCGGTGAAGCCTACCGAGACCAGTTATTAGCCCCTCTGACAGGCCCATATAATCCCGGACTCTCATAATACAAACTGAAAAATATAATGGCTATTAGCCGAGGTTCCTTTCATGGCACGAAAATACATACGTGTCCGTGGGGATCGGTTTGTAATCGACGTGGGTTTCGCTCCTCCCTCCATGGGTCTCTCTCGGAGCCGCGAGCATCGATAATTCTCATCGGAGCGCACGTGAGACATCCGACGAGGATTCCCATCGCACCGCTCAGCGATACCGAAATTATTAATAATTCTGGCGCCTCCAATTTTAATACGGTACCATCGGTCTGCGAGGGAGAGGGTGCGTTGCATAACCGAACAGCCGGGAAAGAAGTGCACGGTTGGCGGCGAATGTTTCCGGCTTTTCGCACCCATTGTCCGAGCCTCCTGCGAAACAACTGGGAGCCGAGGGGCTGCCGGATGGACTGCGTAACGAAACAGTGTTGCCGATCGTGTTACCGATTCATTGGACCGCGAACAACTCCATGAACGGAGCTTCGGATATATTAAATATAACTGTTGAATCGTTCGCAGGATCCAGTCGCGATTATGCGTCTCTGCGTCGCTCCCGAGAACAATACGATCTCTGGGAGGTAACTCAACGAAAGTCCCGAGGGTCCCGCGGAAGACGCGAAGCCCATTCGCCATTCCAGAGACGAATAAACACGCGGTGAATCGCTAATACAGATCATCGTCACCGTGGGCTCCCGCATCCTATCGGACGGCGAAGCGACGCGGGAAGATGCGTGCATCGAACGCTTAAATGCAGAGACGCGTTTACGCGATGCAGACGCGCCGGCCGGCAGATAAAGCTCGAGAGAAGCCTGCAGAGAGGCAGCCGTGTAGAGAGCGTGTACATGGGACACGGAAGGCGAATTCGCGGCTCGCAGAGGCCAAGGGGTTGGGCAACCGTTGGTCGTCATGGCTACCAGCTACCCCCAGGATCCTCGGAGCCCGTATCGTCGGGGTTGGCTGAAAGGGTGGCCCAGAGCAGCTGGACCGGGTAAGGTTGGCCCCAATGAATGTCACACGAAGGGGACACAAGGACGGGTATTCCTACCTCCTACCCTCCCACCCTCCCCCACCTTCGCCACCCCCTGGTCGCTCGCGAGAATCTCTCTCCGGCTCACCCTCTCCGAGCGCAATCTCTCTCCCTCCGCTCGCCAGCCAGCCGGTCGCCCAAGATGGCCGACTCGACACCACAATGTCAATAACACCCTCTCCGAGGATCACGCACGTACCCTCCAGCGTCCCCGTTCCTCCGCGTCCTTCGCTTTCCCACTTTGCAACCGGCAAGCTCGTTCGTCATCCCTCCGTCACCCAGGAGCCTTTCCATCTTCTCCGTGCAGACAGAAGCGCCGGGAGGAAGAGAGGGCATCCGGCGATGCTATCGGGAGCTCGCGGGCAAGTGTGCACGTCCTCTTCATCCTCGGCGATAGGAGATAGCGTGTCGTCGCTCCACCATTTTGCTCCTTTCCTCGACGCGCGTAATTAACGTCGAACCTCGAGGGCGAAACCGAGCCGGAGGGAGACGAAGGTGCGGATCGAGCGGGACGGCGAGAAGATTCTAACGGTAGGAGATGACGCGTTTCTGGTACGTCGAGGAAGAGGATAGGACCATCCGACGACGGGGTGAGCGAGGGTAGGCTTCTACCTATCTCCGGATCCAAAGGGCCGTCTACTCTTGGCCTCGTTCGCAACTGCCGTAACCTCGAGCGCCGGGCGAATATCTTCGCCCGGTGGTAGTAGCTTGCACTCCGATGGCAACGCGCCGGGAATGTTCTCCAATAATATCCTCGAGTGTCTTCGCAAACTTCGTTAGAACGCTTTTAGCGAGACGATTTTCCGTACCGTCACCTTCGGCCTCGCTTCCGAGCTCGCGCACGTTTACCTGCTGACGACGAGCCACCCTGTGTCGCTTCGAAACCCAGCTTTATTTACTATTACCGGAGGCGAACGGAGGACCGAACAAAAAATGGAGAAGCGAATTATTTGGCGCGAAATAGCGGGATACTCGGATGGGGCGGAGGAACGAGGCTGCGACAAACGAACTCGGTGATTGTTGCGACCATCGACCGAGAGCTTTCATTGTACGCTGTACCAGTTGCTTCCGGTGCGCTCGGGGAGCGAGGCGGAGTGATTGCGGGGAGAGAGAACTCCCGTCTATTTAATTATCGGTCGGGAAGCGACGCTCGCTTCGAGAGTATCGTGGCTTCCGGAGGCAGAAGCTTTCTGATTGACATTAAGGGCCCGCGGTCATTCAATTTGCCTTCGCGTCCTTCGTGCACGTGGCCGCGCAGTCTCTGTCCGCTACTTATCTGCCGACGAGTGCTGTGGCTTGGAGAAAATAAATTGTACCCCGGGACAGAGAGGAAAATGGGGGAGACACTGAGAGGTTCGGGTGCGGGGCAAAATGGGGTGGCTGAGATTTTTTTTCGAAACATATAATTGGAACAACCGCAGAGAAAATGGAAAGATTGGAGGTGACGAGCGTGGATGAGATGGGTTACCTTCTGAATCAGGGGGGGGACTGGACAATTGTCAGATCTTACGGTGACGAAGAGGTGACTCGCCATATCACTCCGAGAACAAATTTTATTTCTCGAATGCACGGAATTATTATTTTTTTTTTTTTTTTTTTTCAAACAAGCTGTTGTTTCGACTCAGGAACGGCCATTAGCCTCTCCATTTTGCCCCACCTCCACCCTGCTCGCATCGAAAGACGATTTAGACTCCAGGCACTGAGAATTGGTGTTTCAAAAATTATTAATATTTTTTTTCTTTACAAAACGCCATCGCCTATGAAATTAGTGTTAATTAATTCCTTTTAAAAAGTCGATTCCACGTGATTCATCATTGACCTTCCCATTTTACTCCATCCTCGCCTTGCTCGCATCGAGAGACACTTTAGACTCGAGACGCCCGATGTATGAATAAAAAATGAGATACACATTAATTTCTCAAAGAGACTCCAACCGTTTCCGGAATTATAAGTGAGGCCCGCACGATCGCAGTCCGTAAGAATACGCCATCGAGTGTCGTCCGACTGGCTTTGACGAAAAAACGTTAAGGGATGAGAAATGTATATTCGATTCGATTGAATTCACCATCGATTCCATCCGAAAAGAACAAAGAACCGAGACGTTCCCTCGGCAAGTTGTACTCGCGACAACCTTTGTTCCCTGACCCTTGCCCTCGAAACGCCAATTCCGTCAAAGATATCCTCGTCGGCCTCTCGAAGAATTTATTAATTGGCTTTCGCCAAGTTTCCACCGCCCTCTCCTCGACAACCCCTATAATCTTCCACGAACCGCCCCCCCCCCGCTAAGCTCACAAGCCTCAGACATATTTCTAATCACTCCGATCTAAAAGAACAAAAAAAAGAATGAAAAAAAACCACCATATTCTGCATGGACTTCCGGATGGCCATCGCGGATGTTGCTGTGGTAGCGCGGAGTAACCGAGCAAGGGGCGTTCACACTTGAACGCCGGAGCCTCTCAAGGGTGCGATAACTTTCGCGACGGACTGTATTCCGGGGGGAGGGTGGGATGAGACCTCTGTCGGGGTTTTCTCCCCTCGGGTGTTCGGGTGTGTTTCGTTGCCTGGCAACGACACCCTCGAAGTCCGGACGCTGATTGGCCCCGTTCTCTTTCCTGTCTTAGTCGAGCCTCTCCACTGTACAGTTATATACATGTGTATATATATATATATATATATATATATATATATATATTTATGAGTGTGTGTATATGCATCTCATTCTCGCTCACTTTGCGAAAACTGCTTCTTTCTCTGGGTCCCCGGATCGCACCCTTCCACCAATCAGCCACCCTCCTCGGCGCTTCGTCACAAGCCCTTCTACCTCACCCTCTCTCATTCCGCGTATGCACACAACACGCGACCGCTATATTCGTCGAGTACTCCTCTGTGTCCTCCAGCAATATATGTATAATCTTCCCCATGAATCGAGTCACCCCCTCGCGTTAGTCACCCCGGCCACACGTGCTCATCGACTGCATAAAATCGTTCGTTTCCTACACGAGACCCTCGAGGACTAATCTCGCACCGATAGGAGGACAAAGGTTTCTGTAATATTAAGCCTGACACGAAAAATAGCCTGAGCACGACTATACAGTCACATCTTTGGTAGTTTAAGGATAGGACGAAAATCGAATTTTGAAAATTCAAGTTCTACGCGGATCTCATTCCAGGTTCTCATTACTCCAAGTACTCGCCAAGAGACTGCAAGCGTTCTTAGGAGCAGAATTTTTTTTTTAAATTCGAATTCCACCAGGAACCAGCGTGCAATTATTTCGAGTACTCCCTGAGCTGACGGCGTCCGAGATTAATGCAATTATTTGTGAAAAACTGGCTAGGGTGTTTCTAGCAGCAGACAGGAATTAAATCTTTTTAATCCGAGTCTCACGAGGATTTTATTTCAAAGTCTCTCCAAGAGTTTGGCCAGGCGGTTTGTTCTATCGACACCCTCTCGTCGAAATCCACCAAAAATACTTACGACCTGTTCGCATGAAAGGAAATATATGTATTTTAAAAAAAAGTCCACTTGCTTTTTCGGTATTTAAGTTCCGGTGTCCTCGTCCGTTTGCGATCCGTTAAATCTCGTCATTGAGGGATGGTTAAGATGGAAAAAGGGTCGTGTCCATGGACACACGCGTCATTGACGACTCACTCGGGTATAATGTCTGACTGAGGAAAAGTCGGTCGGTTAAATGGTTCACGAGATGTCGTCGGCGACATTCCCCTTCCAAATCCCTTAAACCCGTGGAAAAAAAAGATTCCTCGTCGCAGCGGTTTTCTTCTTCGAGGATTATAAGGCCTTTGCAATCCCATTGATGTGACCCTCGGTGGTTTTTCGGCTGAGCCGGTAGGACACTGCTTGTTGTACATCCCTTTCTTGTTGACGTGTGTTTTGACGTTGTGCGCCACTCACGAGACAATAAGAATACGCACGACACAAAATAATATAATAATGAAAATAAAAAAAAAATCTTTTGCATTTGTTTGCTTTAGAAAAAATAGCGCTCATCGCGGAGGAGAAGAGGGAACGTGAATACGAAGCATCATTGAATCCTTCACCCGAAAGGTCTCATGGAAAAGAAAATGATGCAAATCTGACTGACGATGACCTGCTCGAGTTCGGCGAGGAAGATTGGGCGGACGATGCCTTCATAAATTATCAACCGTGCGTTTGTATGAGTCGTTGATTCGAAGAGTGTTTACATCGACGGCTAATAATAAAAAAAATTGCCAACCCTTTCGATTTTTAGTCGTTGGCTTGTTGAACAAAATGTAACATTGAAAAACTGAAATTCGATAATTATGCTGCAGGTTGTCCACGACGGTGCCGAAGGTGTTTTATTGTTCGCGAACGCACAAACAGCTCGATCAAGTTGTGGGCGAACTCCGTCGAACCATTTACAGCCAAATAATCAAGTACGTTCTAATTATCGATTTAATATTTCGTCGAGACTTGATTTTTTATACACGTATGTTAGCTTTAAAATGTATTTATTTATTTTAGGACTACAGTACTAAGCAGCAGAGAATTTACGTGCATACAGGAAAGTAATGTGAATAAAACAAAGCTGTGCGCAGAGCTTCTCGATCCAGTGAAGGTATACATATAATCTAAACGGTCGCTTCATCCATAAAAAATTCGGAGTATTATTTTAGTTATTTTTTATACAAATGTAAAAATAAGCTATAAGTGAGTTTCGACCGTGATGTTATTTATTTGTTTACTAACAGATGGTTGGGACACGGGTGCTTCCCCCTCCTCGCTTTAGACCACGGAATTTAGAAACCAGAAATTTAGTTTTCTTGAAATCTTCATGTCGCTTCCGATTTGAAAATCTCATTTTTAGAAGGAAATTGACGTCATAATTGAAAAGCGGTCCTTCCAACTTACAAATCTTATAAAAATGTCTAACAAACAAATAAACAACTTACAACTCTCCAAAATATATTTTAAATGTTTTATTTCTCTTAGAAAATAGGCTGTAGATACTACACCGATGCAAATAAGACTATCCTTGGGACGTTCCACGGCCTCAGAAACTGCGGCGTTAATGGTCCATGGGACATTGAGGATATGATACATCTCGGCAAAGAGCATGGGGCTTGCCCATATTTCGCCGCGAGAAATCTCATGCCAGAAGCGGACTTGATACTGTGTCCTTACAACTACATACTCGACCCGAGCATTCGTGAGAGCGTAAGTGATTTTTTTCTTCTGAATTTTCCAAAGTTTCAACACAGCCGTTTAACATTGATCAACTTATTCCAGATGCAAATAAACATTTCCGGAAGCATAATCATACTGGACGAAGCTCATAACATCGAGGACTTTTGTCGTGAGTGTGGCAGTTTATCACTTTCAGTTAAGCAACTCGAGACCATAATCGAAAATTGCAATGGTCTCATGAATTTGGGAAACAAAAAAAAATATGAAAATTGTGACTTTAAATACGCCAACACAATTCAACACTATTGCATGAAGCTCTTCGGTTTCATTGTCGACGTCGAAATGAAGAAAGAGGTACGCGGTATTTAAAACATCAATTGATTAACCAGGTAATCATAGGCTGCGTTCCAATAAATCCAGAAATATTCGAGATGCATTCACACTGTGAAAAAAATTGCCTTGATAATGAATAAAGGATATTAAAAGATTTTTTTTACATAAACTTTTCCTGCAATTTCAAACACAAGTGCTTTGAAATTTTTTAGTAAATTTTTTGTATTTAATTTAATGAACATTTAAAAAAATTTCGGGCATAAGATTTGTAATTTTATTATTCACAATTTCAAATTCACGAATAAAAGAACACAGCTGAGCAGATCCGCATTTAAGAGCGCACCTATAGTTTTAGTGACTAATTGACTCGATTATCCATCTCAAGAGCCTCGAGTCGTTCAGCGTCAGTCGGTGGACGGGTTTCGAATTCATCAGGGCTCTTCAGAAGAATCCTTCGCTGTCTGCAGAGGCGACAGCCGATTTCGTAACTGCTGTTCGCAACGCCAATGCGGCGAAATTCGCCGGAAAGGAACCTGCCTGGCTCGCCGGAAATCCTACACCTACGCTCGATAGCGATAACGCGAGAATCCTCGAGAAGATGTCATGGGCTCTGGTAACGATTGGATCCGAGAAGTACGGGAACGATTACAGAATGTTCGTTAAGCAGTCTCACGGTGTAAGTTGTTGTCTGAAAAACTAAGTTTTTCAGAGTTTTTCACCCATTGATAAATTGTACATTCAATTTACAGTACAACAGCGAATTGTCTCTCGAATTCCTGTGCATGAATCCATCCGTAATTTTTTCGCCGTTTTGCGAAATGGCGAGAAATGTTATACTGGCGTCAGGAACTCTAGCACCTATGAGCTCTTACCAGGGCGAGCTAGGGGTGAAGTTTCCATACGTTATACAGGCAGATCACGTTACACCACCGGAACAAGTGTTTATAAAGTGTGTCGAGACGAACAGCGACGGAAACCCTCTCAAGGCGACTTATTCAACCGTAAATACGGTGGAATTTCAGGTACAAGGAACAACTACGAGACTATCTACTGACCACGTTTATAATTTCCTTCATGTTTATAATTTGTCTTGCAGGACGATGTAGGACAAATAATCATGACCGCTTGCAGTTCCGTGCCTCACGGGATTCTCGTTTTCGTCTCATCATACAACGTCATGGAAAAGCTTTGCACGAGATGGCAGAAAAACAATATGTGGGACAGGTTCGCCAGCATGAAGGAAATATTTCAAGAAACTCGCGGCAGCGGCGATATAACGACGTTAATGGAAAACTATCGCGATGCCATTCGACGCACTTCCGAGAGACGCCTGGGTACAATAACTGGAGCTTTGCTCTTTGCAGTATATCGGGGAAAAGTTGCTGAGGGTATCGATTTCAGTGACAATGAAGCACGATGCGTTTTGACGGTGGGCAAAAATGCATTATCTACTTATACAAATATTTGTTATACAACTATAAACACTATTTATATTCAAAACAGTACATAAAAACTTTTTATTTTATTCTTTACATGTTTCGGTGGAAGTATTTATCACCGATAATCATCGTAAACGACGGAACTAAACTACCTCTCGTTTTCGTAGATCGGAATACCCTACGCGGTTCGACAGCATCCTGCAATAGACTTGAAATGGCGGTACAATGATCTGAATCGAAAGAAAGGTTTACTCAGTGGAAGTGAGTGGTACACAGTCAATGCTTTCAAGGGATTAAATCAAGCTCTCGGACGAGCAATAAGGCATCGAAATGACTGGGCGGCTATTATCATGATCGATGCGCGGTACGTTTTTTTCTCTTTTTTCCTCCAATAAGCTGGCAATCGCAACAATATTAATCTATTTCGATCGTGATTCTTATTCAGAATTGTGGAGCCTCGACATTCAAACCTTTTGCCGAAATGGGTGAAATCCATGGTAATTTAACAACCACTCCTAGCAATTCCGAACCACACCGCACGTATTTTATATTATTATTTGTTTTTCAGTGGTTCTTAACAAAAGAAAGAGAAACGGATTTAAGGGCGCTTCTCAACAGATTTGTTGCAAGTCAGATTCGTCGAACGGCGTCGAAAGAGCAGAAAGTGCTGATGGAGAAAACAGTGCCGATAGAGCAAAAAGTGTCAATAATGAGGAAATTCAATATGTTGTAATGTGATTATAAGTTATTTTTTGCAGAAAAGAATTTTGCAGTGTATATTACATATTGTTTGTGTCTCGTTTTTCTATAAGCCTTAATTGTTTCTTTTTCATTCGCTTTATTTTTGCAGTGTTTTTTATCTGAAAAAAAAATAGTGATTGAAAACTATGTCTTGTGATATTTCTCATACGATCGACTTACCACTTGCACAACTTCGCTCTTTTTTCTGTTCTCCTCCGCACGTTTTAGATTGTCAATGCGTCGTTGTTTCTTGGCTTCCTTGGCCTCCTTGCGTTGTGCGATTATAGCCCGCGATTGCTCCTTCACGCGCTTTAGGTCTTCGCGCAGTTTTTGTTTCTTCTCAAACGAGAGACGAATACCTCGCGTTTTTACGATGGACGAAAATCTACGGAAAAAAATGTATGCGTAGATTAATTGACTCGATCGAAGCAGAGTACGTGAATTCATAGAAAAAAAATACTACCTTTGTTTTGGCTCTTTCCAAACTCTACCGGATTTTGGCTTGCCCATTGGAATTTTTTTCTCCATCGAATTTTTTCCTTTCTTTTGCGGTTCTGCGCTCGGTGTGGTCTGAGACTTTTTCTCGGACAACAAATCCTCCATCGTCGTAACTGTTTCTTCTTCCTCGGACATTGTGAAAAAAAAGGTAAATACACTAATAAAGTTGCAAGAGTACTGCTTTGTGTACAACGCGACGGGAGAGGTTATGTTATGGATCCAAACACGTGTAGGTTGGCGTGATGTCGGTGCAGCCAACACTGAAGAATCAAATAATGACGATGGTTCGTCGGAATCGTGTAGATTCGAAGGCGCCCGCCCTCTCGTCCATTGGTCGACTCGGCCGGCCGGAGCAATATGTCCGCTTCCGGCGCAGCAGCCGCTGCGCACGGGACAACAAACTTGACAATCTTTCCGATCCCGTGCTCGTTTGCACGTGCACGCTGCGACCGTTGTTTTGGTCGCTTTTTCCAACATTTGCGGAACAATCGGCTAACAAACTCGCACCAAAATGTCGATGTACAACTTCAAAAAGATCGCCGTCGTGCCCACAGCCAAGGTAAAAATTTTCAGGACATTTCGTCAACGACGAATGTTGTGTGCACAGTGCGCAATTATATTCTAGGTTAAGTCGACGTTGACACTGCTTCTCGATGTAATTCGCATTCTTGACATTGACACATTGAACTTAACACGAGATTTCTCTTTTATTAAAGGACTTTATCGATATAATATTATCGAAGACGCAAAGAAAGACACCAACAGTCATCCACAAGAATTACAAGATATCAAGGATCAGGGCGTTTTATACCCGCAAAGTAAAGTTCTCGCAGCAAAGCTTTCACGACCGGCTCACACAGATTATCCAGGAATTTCCTAAGCTCGATGATGTTCATCCCTTCTACGCTGACTTGATGAACGTTCTTTACGACAAGGATCATTTCAAATTGGCTCTCGGTCAAATCAACACAGCGAGACATCTTATCGACAAGTGGGCAATTTGAAAATCTATTACTTTAACAGATTTCTCATCTACAATTTGTATATAATAGATCCTAAATATTACGTCTTCTGGCTACGAATTATAAATGTGGAAACTCTATATATACAAATCAATTTACAACTAGCATTAATTAAACTGAAAAAATTACAAAAGTTAAAAGCACTTAAACTTCTAATCTAACGACTCAACCTGAGACTAGCATCTAACTAAATGCTAGCTTTCTCATATCGTATTATTACAAATGTCCTCACGACTCAAATCCTCATGATTTATTAGCGTTCGTAATCTCAAAATATGTCTGTTTATTTTAGTGTGGCCAAGGATTATGTACGTCTCTTGAAGTACGGAGACTCTCTCTACCGCTGCAAGCAACTGAAAAAAGCTGCGCTCGGTCGTATGGCAACTATAATGAAGAGGCAGGCAGCGAATTTGACTTATCTAGAGCAAGTCAGACAACATTTGGCGCGTTTGCCGAGCATAGATCCCTACACACGTACTATAATAATTTGTGGATTCCCGAACGTTGGAAAGAGCAGTTTCATCAACAAGGTACGTAAGAAATTTGCTGAACTGGAAATAATATTTTAACTTGTGCCTAATTTTTATATGCTATCATTTTTTAATCCAAGTTTTGGAGTTTACGTTCTTAAACTGTGCATTAATTTAAAGATCACCCGTGCGGATGTCGAAGTGCAGCCGTACGCATTCACGACGAAGTCACTGTACGTCGGGCACACCGATTACAAATACCTGAGGTGGCAGGTCGTGGACACTCCAGGAATTCTCGATCATCCTCTCGAAGATCGCAACGTCATAGAGATGCAGGCTGTAACGGCTCTGGCGCATCTTCGCGCAGCCGTTCTGTATTTCTGCGATATTTCCGAACAGTGCGGACATTCGTTGGAGGAGCAGGTGAGTCGGTCTTGCTCGATGGTATTTGCATTAATCAGTCACAAGCCGCACAATTATACGAGAAGCATCGAGAGTTAAATTCGAATAAATGTTCTCCACAGGTAAAACTATTCGAATCCATAAAACCGTTGTTCACGAACAAACCGCTCATGGTAGTGGTGAACAAGGTGGACGTAATGCGTCTCGACGATCTTTCGCCTGAGAAGCGCGAGGTTCTCAAGGATTTGGAAAACGACGCAAACGTTCCTGTGATGGAAATGAGCACGATAAACGACATCGGCGTTATGGAGGTAAAAACTGAAGCGTGCGAGCGTCTTCTGTCTTTCCGAGTCGATCAGAAGATCCGAACGAAGAAGGTCGACGGTCTGTTGAATCGTCTTCACGTCGCCATGCCCGCTCCGAGGGACAACAAGGTCCGAGCCCCTTGCATACCCGAGAGCGTTATGCTGAAGAAACAAGCCGCCGCAGTCAAGGCTGAACGAAAGCGGAAGCTCGAACGTGAGATCGAGGAAGAGATGGGCGACGATTACGTTCTCGATCTCAAGAAAAACTACGACATCGAGGGTGATCAGAAGTTCGACGTGATACCGGAAATGTGGGAGGGCCACAACATCGCCGATTACATCGATCTCGACATATTCGAGAAGCTCAACGAACTCGAGAGGGAAGAGGAATTACGCACTGAAGCCGGTCACTACGACTACAAGATGCCCGAGCTCACTGAAACCATGAAGGAGATCGCGAATCTCGCGAAGCAGATTCGCGAGAAGAAGTTTATAATGAAGGACGAGGCCAGAATTAACAAAGCATCGACGAAGCCCGTCATGCCTCGTACAGCTGCGGCGAAGACACGCGGCAGATCCGTTACACGACTGAAGGAGCAGATGGAGGATCTCGGCCTCGATATGGAAGACACGGACAATGTAAATATTTTACCTATTAACCCGGATAATTTTCTTTCTTTTCATTAATTTTTTTCTAAGTACCAGGTCGTTAATTTTTTGTAATAATTTCAGGCTCACTTCACGAAAACTCGAGCCCGGTCCAGATCGGCTTCCGAGCCAGCGAAGAAGAGACAACGCGTGCAATCGCTCTCAATGTCGAGAGCTCGAAGTAGTTCCAGGCCCGCCCGAGATGAAATGGGTGTTAAAGATGTCGTCGTGAGTAGATATAAAAAATCGGGCGCATCGCTTATATTACTCGGATTTAGTAATTCTCACGAATCACATTGATCATTCATTTATGTTTAACTTAATTTACAGATGAAGACCAAATTGAAGAACATCGCACACAAGGCTATCAGCAAGAAGGTTGGCAAGAAGGGTCTCAAGGGAGAGGCTGATCGTTTTATCGGTACGAAGATGCCGAGACATTTGTTCGCAGGAAAGCGCGGAGTTGGTAAAACCGATAGGAGATAAGCACAATTGTTCATACCACGTGTCAAAAAAGAAATACATCGGTTTTAATATAAAAAAAAAGGGAGCTATCACGTTTAATTCCTGTGTACATTGTTGTGAAATAACCGGCGACTAATCGAAATTTCGCGCCTGGGTAGCCATGTTATGTTCGAGAGCGCGCGCGCGTAAATTAACTTTGTGGCTATTGCGGGGTGTGGGGAGGGTTGGGGCGCGTGGAGCCGAGATCTTTTCCAAAAGAGTGTAGCGCCTGTCACTGAGAAAAAAAAAAACATAAGTACGCCGGCGATGTTTCTCAAGTTCCACTGATTGTTCATAAGTCAAAGAAAATTTTCTTTTCCCATGTATTCGTTGCCGGACGAGAATATCTCGTCGGACAAAACAGCCCATACAGTTATAACGGCGCGGCTTGCGAGGTGGCATTAACGTGGGACGGTGAATCGAGCCAGAAGAATTTCAGAGACCGAGTGGATAGGTGGGTCCTCGCGGAATTAACGGAAAATTTAATTTTGTGAAACGGGCGAAACAGGCAGGGGTTGAGCCAGAGAGAGTGCCGTGTCTGTGCGTCTTCGCGCGCGGTAGGGTGCGCATTGCCAAATAAGGTGTTTCACAAGGGTTTCCGGTTTTCCGTGTCGCGTAGCGCCTCGCCGCGGTCGTTCGATGAATTATCCATCACGCAGCTTTGTAAGTCGACGACGATTGCGTGCGTTTAAAATTATAAATCGGCCGTTCGCCGCGGACTTGTAGTTGCCAAAAATACGAGATGCAAGAAACATGCAAAATTGCAATGGAATCTTAAATTTTGTGCGATCGCGTGTTTGAAACGGTGCTTTATGGATATATTTATCTACGTTCTCTAGACCTATCCAGTCGGGATATTAATAAGTATCCAACAAAAAACTCTCCAATAATTAACCACTCATACTTCTGCTACTCTCGGTATCAGGTAAGTTTATTACGAAAAATGAGAAAAAAATTCATTCTCTTCCGACAATTTGTAGACTCATCATTTTCCATTGACGTCTTCAACGTTTCCAGTACTAATAATACCGTAAAGATAAATTCGTGATAACTGCACGGCGCACGGACGTACGGTGTACTATCGAAGAACGAATGCTCATGCCTTTCCTTGTCCCATCTTGTTGTGTTTGTACTACCTTGTCAGATCCGAATAAACGGTTTTATTAAATATAATCGGGTGAGCCTATCGGCTCGCACAACCCAGCTGTACCGTCTTATACGTACATCAAAACAGCACGTCCCATTACAATCAAACATATTCGTCAGTCGAGCTACATGCACGTTAGTGACAACTTTAGAATAATGAATCATGAAAACGTACGTAGACGTTCGTGCGCGTTTAATTAATCGACTAACAAGAAACTTTCTGGAATGTATGAGATCCGTCGATACGCAGTAACGCATCACGATAAAGCTCGGACAACCGTTTCGGTCTCATTTCAGTCTGCCTGCCCGCTTACCTTTTTAGGGAGTTTTTTTTTTTTTTGTGGAAACGCTTATGAGGACATTCACGCATAAGAAAAGCCGACCCGATTTTACTGTGACGACTAACCCCCGGCTGCTCCATCTCTCATTTCGAAGACTACTCGAACGATCGCGCCCAACAATTGGCAACGCCGTCTAAAGCACATTCGCGCTTACTCCACGATCCTCCGGTTCTCCCGTTCACTATATTACGGACCCATTGGAATCTCGGTGATTCGAAAATATTCTGATTTTAGTCGTGTCCGTTTCGGCTTCGAGGGTGGGGAAATCTATTTATAAAATTTTCGGGGGATGATCCACGCGACGCCCACGCCCGAAGTGGCCACGTAACGATAATTTATTGAAATAATAATGATAATAACTCAGCCGGCATAGACGTTATTGCGGCGAGAGATTGTAGGTTAAGCCTCCCTGGTTTAATCATCGAGTTATATATATATATACACACACACACATACATACTTATATATATATATATTATTCCCTCTTTTTTTTTTTGTTTCTCTCTTCATTGTTGCAACGTAGGTGCAGGTGCAGGTATGTCTTTTCGTGTGGTGCGCAGCAGCAAGTTCCGCCACGTGTACGGAACTGCTCTGAAACGCGAGCAATGCTACGATAACATAAGAGTATCGAAATCATCGTGGGATTCGACATTCTGTGCTGTGAATCCAAAGTTTCTCGCTATTATCGTCGAATCAGCGGGAGGCGGTGCCTTCATCGTATTACCCCATAATAAGGTAAGCTCTCCGACCGTTTACGCTCGCTTCTTTTTATTTATGCTCTTCGATGTTTTCTCTTCAGCCTCGAATCGAAGCTGAAACTATTCGCGTATTGAGCGATGTTTTTTTTTGTTTTTTTTTTTTTTGTTCTACGTGTGTGATCCATAGATCGACCGTCGGATGAATCGTTTGGCCTTCGTGGGACATAACCGTAATTTTAATGCGCCGACTGGCGCATTCCTCTGTCTGCTCTTTTACGCTCGCGACGATGAATCACTTTCGCGGTGTGCATACCGGATACGAAACGATAAAGAAACTCGCACGAACGGATACAATAAAACGAAATTCACGTGTAGCACATAAACGACCCGACCGGCCGTTATCGCTCAGTGCTAATATTTTACTGATAACGACTCGGTTTCCCGTTCAGCAAACTGTTCTATGTCTAGTCGTTTTTTTTTGTACTATTGGTTTTAATAAATCTTCCGAACTTTGGTAAATCAATTGGGAAAAAAATCTAACAACTTTTTTTTTCTTTTTCGTACAGTATTAATATGATGCATTATTCGATTTACTCAGGTGGGTAGAATATCCGCCGATCATCCATTGGTAGGCGGACACAAAGGCCCAGTACTCGACATTGCATGGTGCCCTCACAATGACAATGTCATCGCCTCTGGTTCGGAGGATTGCGTTGTCAAAGTATGGCAAATACCAGACGGTGGAATATCCAGAACCCTCACAGAGCCGGTTGTGGATCTTCAGCTCCATCAGAGAAGAGTCGGCCTGGTACTATGGCATCCTACCGCTCTCAATGTTCTGTTGACTGCTGGCTCCGATAATCTTGTTATTATTTGGAATGTCGGAACGGGAGAGGCCCTTGTTCGTCTAAACTGCCATCCGGATGTTGTATATTCGGCATGCTGGAACTGGGATGGCTCCAGATTAGTTACCACGTGCAAAGACAAAAAAATTCGTATCTTGGATCCAAGATCAGGCGAGGTGCTTGAAGAGGCCGTTGCACATGAAGGGAGTAAGGCGACACGTGCCATTTTCCTCAGGTATGTTTAATTTCATATATTATCTTTTTATTCAATTTCAAATTTCTGGCCAAAGATTTGCAAAGTTAGAATATACTTATTTGTTTAAAGATTTTATTCTAATAGTTTTATCCTTTAAACCTTGTAGCAATACCTAAATCAAAATTCAGAATAATAAAATATAAGCAATAATAAATAACAAGTTAATATGAAGTTTATAAAAAGCCTAGAAATTTTTTACCATTTTTTTTTCTAATTCTGTATCACAAAAAATAAAGAGGATTTTTATTATACTTTCGGCCTATTAGTCCGAAGCTTTCTCAATAACTCTCGTCGAACTGTTACAGGGGTGGCCTCATATTTACAACGGGCTTCAGCAAAATGTCGGAAAGGCAATATTCGTTAAGAGCCCCGGACATGCTCGGAGAGCCTATCGTGATGGTGGAACTCGACACGAGCAACGGGGTGATGTTCCCACTTTACGATCCGGACACGAGTATGGTGTACCTGTGCGGTAAAGGGGATTCGGTCATACGTTACTTCGAAATAACACCCGAGCCGCCCTTCGTTCACTACATAAACACTTTCCAAACGCCCGATCCTCAGAGAGGGATCGGTATGATGCCAAAGCGTGGCTCGGACGTTAACAGCTGCGAAATCGGCAGATTTTATCGTTTGAACAATTCGGGATTCTGTCAGGTTATCTCTATGACCGTTCCGAGAAAGGTGAGACCATTAACGGGGAAACGCCTAACAGTTGCCACTTTCGAAGTCAGTGTCATAAAATTAACTCGGTTATATCCGCTTTTTTTTATTATTACAGTCGGAACTCTTCCAAGAAGACTTGTACCCAGACACTCCGGGAGATACGGCTGCTATCTCCGCGGAGGAATGGGAAGCGGGCGTCGATGCCGAGCCAATCCTTATATCGTTGAGAGACGGTTATCAGCCGACGGCATCGAAGAATGAGCTCAAGATTAATAAGAAAGCCAACGTTCTTGGCAAAGGAGCCAAAGTAGGCGCCGGTGGACAGAACGTTGCACAAACGGCTGTAATTTCCGTAAGTCTCGGGAATTAATCGACGACGGTTCGACCTTGAAAAAGATTTTCTTTCACTCCCTTTTTCTTGTCTTTTCCCCATCAGGAGGACATAATAAAGGAATTCGCCGAAGAAATAAGAAAACTCAAAGCGGTGATTGTCAAGCACGAAGGTAGAATTCGTGTGCTCGAGTCGGCGGTCGCACTTCAGATGAAAGAGGAGGAAAGAAACGAGAAGCAAGCATCCCCAAATCCAGACAAAGAATTTTTAGCTTCCGACGAAGTCTGAATCTATTCGGAATCGTATTTTTATAAACTTATATGACGAGAACTTCGAGTCCTTCAATGAAATGGAAAAAAAAACTATTATATTTTGATATGATAATTTGTGTAAATATTAGGTACTAGCAAAGTTGCCCGTTTTGATCTTTTTTTTTCTTTTTTTTTTTTTGTTTGTTTTTCGCTATACGAATCTTTATTATTTATTGTACATCGAATCATCGCGTATCCTTCGTATTTTTACCGACTTTACATTTTTCATCGTAACTCACTTTTAAATCGTCTCCTCGGAAGCGTACCGACGTTTATCATATTAACATTACCTGCTAGGTATATAACGGTTATTATTTTTTTGAGACTAATGCATATTGTACTTTACAACAACAAAAACAATAACTTCATAACTATGCGAGTGCCTCATTTGTATAAAAAAAAAACAAACAATATTCAGATGTAAAGTAACAACAATAAGAGATGAATCTATTTGAGTATAAGACTTGTGTGTTCATTTTCACGCCAAAACTGTGTCAACTATAAACGTAATTAATGTAATTTATACCGCATTTATTTGTCTTTCATTATCGCACGTAATGATTTAACTCCCGAATAAACATCGAACCAGAAAGATGTATTTTATGGGTGAAAAGCGACGCCAATACGCCCGCATCGCAGGACAATTTGAATAACATTACCGAGTGTACAACATAAAACTTCTATATTACAAACGACGCGGACATTACATCTCTTTCACAATATAGTCGGCGGAAAACTTCGCAAGTGTTCGGAACTGCTGGAAGACTTCGGGGTCGATCCACACGTACGGGTAAATGTCTAATATGCTTCAGCTAATTAGTTAGATTGGAAAAAATATTAACTAGTACTTTGTTATCTGTGTATACATGCTAGTTCGAGGCTACACTAATGCATACCGTAATTTAGAAAAAAAAGTTTATTACTATGAGAGTGCCTCATTTCGTATTGAAAAAAAACAAAACATCCGACAACAGTGTGCTGATGTATAGTAAAACCAATAAGAGATAAACCTATTTGATTAAAATTCGTGTGTTCATTTCTATGTCAAAAGTGTATCAAGTATATACGTAATTTGCAAATTTTATCCATTTATTTGATTTTCATTGCTGTACCTAAACATTTATGTCCAGAAAAAATATCAAACCTATTTTGTATATTCTAGAGGTAAAGACCGACTCCACGTCCACGGGCACTGCAGGGCGTATGTAATAACAAACAGGAGTGTGGAACGTACAATGTCTATATTACAAACGGGGAGTTACACTTCTTTCTTAATATAGTTTGCAGGAAACTTTATAAGTCTCGGGAACTGCTGGACGACTTCAGGTTCAATGTGATCCAGACGTACCGGTACATGTCTCAATTGCTTCAGCTGATTGCTTACATTGGCCAAAATATCCTCCGGCACTTGGTCATCTTTGTATATATGCAGACGTTGCATTGTGTGTCGACGTTGCAGATTTCCCTTCAAAGCACGGTAAACTGCCTTCCAAACAATCTGCAAATAAACAAATAAAATTGATCGGTACCACCATTCATATCGATATAAGATTGACAATTTATATTTGGAATACCATGGTAGCATTTTTCCTGTGCAGTTCCCAGGCCAGCGTCCACGTAGCTCCACCGGCATAGCCGGTGTGATGAAAATAAACTCGTTTGGTCCAATCGTCACCTCTGAGAGCAATGTCCATGCTGTTTATCACGACTACATGGTCGCCGCAGTCAGCTGCAAATGAAAATTCGATTAGCGCACACGAATACAGAATCTCGTGAGTACTGCGCCACCGAAACACTCACCCATGGGATGATATATTGGTTTTTGTTTGCCCATTAAATAGTGACTGATGTACGGAGCGCTCAGATAAGGGTCTTGCCATTTGGCGTCGAAGATGTGCCATGTACGCGCGAATGTCCCCCATTGCTGCAACGTAAAATCAGAGCGCAAAATAGCGAATGAGCAGTGTCGAGCAAGGGGTTCGTTGCAGGTTACACTATTCGATGTAAAAATATCACTCGTATGTTTTAACGACATAGGTTGGAAAAGTGGCCGACTAACCTGCGTTTTTCGGAGCAGCGACATGTAAGGTTACGTTCTATGTCGTTCCTTATGTATCTATAATTTGTTTTACAAATGCAATTACGTTTTATACACAATTCGGCAGTATCAAAATCCACTGGGATGAAAATTCGGTGAGCTTACCGCGCACGCGCTCTTGCAACGCCGTACAGAACGGTGTTGCCTTGCGGAATTCTCGAGTGCACGCAAGTTGGCTAGCCTGCTGAACAGAAACTCTCTAGCCAGCCACGTTTGCTTCATGACGGAGTGCAGACGTTTGTTGTTGTTGTGCTGTCGATATTAACGATGCACGGTTTGTGAGTGAATCACGTGCAAAGGATCGTGAAAGAGAGGATCGTGTCCTGGCACATGAATACAAGGCAAAGATGCAAAATACCATTTTATTCTGAAAATCTGTTTCTTAAGGTATGTTACGTTTAACAGGAGAGAACGCGCGTCCGGTCGGGTTTCGGACCCGCCGTCGACGCACGTTAACGACGCGAGTCATGGATGGAGACCGATGTGAGTTGGGAAACATTTTGTATATATAAATACAATGTATAATCTTCCGAAGAGGAAATTAATGGAAACACCGAAATTCGCAGCACGAATACATGTGTATTATGCGTATTACAATGTAACTCGACAGTTCGGCCTGGGGCGTTCCGATACGATAAGAATTGCAACTGAAACGCACCACACAGGCTTTGTGGGCCGAAACATCATTTCGGTTTCCATTTACGCCGTACTCTAAAAACTATACATGTAGAATATAAAGAAATTGAGGAACCAAAGGAATACGGCTTTACCGGTCGAGTCGCATCAGTCAAAGTAGTACATGTATATCGTATACATTAAATCGAGCCAAAACGACAATCAGAGCGATTAATGCGAGTCCGCATTAGATCCGTGTGCCGAGCGTAATTTTTTTTTTTATAAATTAATAAATATGTACGCGCATTTCGATAAAGACAATAATGCGGCATCGTAGCGCTACGTGAGAACGCGGATTACCCGAACAACATTACTTTCTTGTACACGACAGTAACGATTACGGATAATATGATACTTATATTAAGGGTAGCGTGTTACAATGGCGTCGATGCGTGCACGTCGGTAAAACAGCGAGTAGCGTCAACGACTGTTGCAAACTATGCAAGACTAATTAATATTCAGGCAAGATACAATAACCATTGTTTCGGGAAGTGAGGGGGGAGGGGGGTAAATGTTCAACATATGGCACTAGAACGTTATAGAGCCTGAGGATTGACAGCGCACTTTCACGTTGCATCACATTGAACGTTCTTTGTTGTTATTGTTGTTTGTTTAATCTACAATTGGATTCGTAATGCGATTTAAATATTACAACGAAAAACCGATATAATAAACGATTATACACAGTGCGCAGCGACAGCGATCGTTTTACATAAGAATTAACAATTACGATGCGTGATGGTGGGTTGTACGAGTATAAGTAGCACAGCTGTGATGGACGAGTAGAATAGCAGTAATTATAGGGGTACAAGTGCGGTAATGGCGTGCAGCGAATCGGCGCAAGACCAAAGACGCTTTTGCCGCCTTCGAGTATATAGCGCGAGTTAATCATTTATTTTTTGTTAATAATTTTTTTTTTTTCGTATTTTAATATCACAGTCACGAGAGATTTAAGGAGAGATAGAACGAAGAAACTAATAGAAATATATAGATATAGTAGACGAAGCCTGAAAGGCGTACATGCTGCTTCCGTGAAGGTAAGAGATAACAGCACGTCGAGGCGGACACGTATCTACAACTTTTTTTTACGCCCTCGTCGTAATTTGAGGTCGAAAAATATACATCGATAATTTATATATATTTCACCCGCAGAGATTTTTCCACGGAGAGTCCCTAACTGCACACATTTTTTCGACGCATGCCTCATGCATCCAAGATTCGAAGATTTTTATAGAAAGAAAAAAAAATAAAATAAAAAAAGAAATCAGAAATTACAGAGAGGAATCTTTGGTGCGTAAAACTCGCAGAACGATCGAGACGCAATTAAAAATAAAAAACATAACCTAAGAACACGCGCACTCCAATACTTTCATATTTTTCCAGCTCGACACTTTGAGCTTCGTAGGATCGTTCTCGTCGAAGTAGAGAATCTCGAGTTCGTCGAGTTTGCTCGGTGCGCAGCAGGGACGCGGTGCTTTTCTCTTGTCCTCCTTCCATATTAGGCTTTGCAGAAGTGCGTGATGATGCGCCGGATTATAACGCGGCGGGCATCGACCCTTGCAGTAACCGGCGTCAAAATTCTTTGGTTGTACGATAAACTCGAAGCCCTTCAAGTCTTTGAATATAACCGTCATCTCGTGACGGCAGCATTTCTTGTTGTCGCCACGGCACTCGGTTCTACGTCCTTTGTGCAGCGACATCAGATGCTCGGGTCCCGCCCGCCGCTTCCGTCTCGACAGGCGGGCGTCGTTTTCGCCGTAAGTGTACGTCGTTGTGAATACGTTCATGGCCGGATGCGAGAACTTTGGCTGTTCGACGTCGCCTCGGCCGTTTCCATTGTCGAAGCTGAGCTTCACTGCGAAGTTGTCGTCGTTGGCCTCGTGCGAGAGACTCGCGAGGTCGGTAACGTCGAGTTCGACCCACCGCGGCGCCCTCTCGCCGGGCAGTAAACTCTGCCGTGACACGAGACTCCACGAGTGTGCCGTCAGTCGATAAACATAAATATCGCGTATCTCCTCGTTGACAGTGGTCGGATCGAGAAGGAACCTCAGTGTTGCGTGATCCACTCTGACATCGTCGTCCGGAATCTCAATGGGAAAATACAGGGTCCGAGAACGCCTGTGCGACTCCCGTCGGTGTTTCAGCTCACCGTCGGCCGTGAAGTTGGCCGCGCTCCGGCGTGTCCGATTGACGAGTGTCACTGGTAGTTGTTCTGAAACAAACGTATGAGCATAGTTGATTCAGTCGTTTTGCCGAGTGAGGAAAAATAAAACAATGACTAATAATAGAAACGATATTAAAAAAATAAAGAGTAAAATAAAACAACGAAAAACGAGAAACGGACGGAAGCGAAGAATGAAAGAGCGACGCCGAAGTCGATAATACGAAGGGGGGGGGGGGGGGCAGCTCGAGTTTATCTCCGGCGCCTGTAGTAGAGACAATAGTCACGTACACACGCAACAAACTTATAAATGGACGATACATAAAACAGTTTCGCGCGGTCCCTCCGTGTGCACTCTCGTCGGGGAATCGACGGAATCCGTGGAATTCGTGTTTACTCGTGGAGGCGCGGGCGGCCCGCGATGACTCGTGGCTCGAGAATTGATACACGAGGGGTTATGTACGTGTAGGCGGAGAATGTTCCGCTTCTGGCTTGGGCCATTATCTGGCAGAATCGGTCTTTGATATCTCAAATAACCCGGCGTTATAGCGCCTCCCGAGCCGAGTATAGCTTTATCACTTGGCATTCGATCGAAAATAGATAGTGTGGGTTGAACGCGAGAGAGAAACGGAGAGGTGGCAAGCGTGAAAGAGGCTTCCCACGCGGACCATCCAGAGAATCCGTGGTATCGCCGACTCTCGGCATGCGTCTCTTCACTCGTAATGGCGTGTGGCGCTACGTTTATAACCTGTACACAACGTTATATATATATACGCGATATTCACGTATCTCTCTCTCTCTCTATATATATATATATATATATATATATATATATATATATATATATATATATATATATATATAGAGGTAATTTATATCAATATATTTAGGATCGCGGCGTTCCAACGTCGGTGGCTCGATTCGCTAACATGTTTCTCGTATAGTTCTCGTGTCTTTTTCCCACGCGCCTAATAGGCCACGCAATAATACAACCGATGGCACGCATCGTACCGTAACGTCACCCGCACATTCCTCTCGCTCAAACGCACTCTTGTTTTTTTTTTTCTGTGTCTTTCATAAATGACGTTTGTTAACAGGCTATTAGATGCGTTCGGGAACGTACTCGGTGGAGAATGAACGAGACACAGCCGCATCTATAATACATATCCGTCGCTCGTCGAACAAACGAGCCGCGTCGGGCGCGATGTCGCCAATGTCCCGTATACATCGCCGTCGCGACAACCGGACGATGAGACGACGATCGACCGCGACGTTGGACGAGAACCTGGTTCGTCACCGCCACCACCTTTTCTCCAGCTTCGTCTTCTTTTCTTTATAAATTTTTTTTTTTTTTTTCCTCCTCTTTTCTCCCCGCTGTAAATCATCCTATGCACGTACCGATAGACACACGCTCCGAGTATTATTTTCTTATTGCATTCGGATAACGAGGAGAGAGAGAGAGAGGGACTCGTCGTTCGACATTCCGCTGCGGTCGGAATTTCTATTTCGTAACTTAACGAGTATGAGGCTTGGAGTTAGTAATTTTTCGATATTTATGTTCCACGCACGTTGTCGAACTTCGAAAAATTGTTTTCGTTGGAAACTATTTTTTTTTTCCTTTTATTTATTTATTTATTTTTTCTCACTTTTACCCAATTTATTGGTATTCTTACAATGCGGCAAATTGGTAATTGAAATTTTCATATTACTCCTTTGGTGTTTTTTCTTTTTGCAAATTTTCATGTGTGAGATAACATTTTTTGTATTTTTAGATTCCTCATAGACTGAGCTTCGTGAGTAAAAGGATATTACGAGGAAGCGACACGAAAGTTTCAAGTTTCAGCGTTCTTCATCGCCAAGCACTTGACATTTAGTAAAAAGGTAGACGAGTTACGCGCTGCGTATTTTTTTATTTTTTTTTTTATTTTAGATGTTTACTCATGAAACCGAAATGATACCGTTTTTCCGTAAACGGCAAATTCATCATGCTCTGTTTTTCTGGCTGGTGAAAAAAGATAAGCACCTGGAAGTTCCCACCAAATCATCGATAATCAAAGAAATCGGTGTTTGAAAACATGTAAAATTGTGCTTTGCAATATTGGTTATAGAAAAATCTCGATAAACTTTTTTCATTAATCATCCCTTTGAGACCACATCTGATGAATCTACCGTTAATTTCATTCAGTGATAAATTTATTAACAGATCAACGTAAAGAAAAACTAATTTTCCATAATTAAAAAAATTTCAATACGACATAAAATTCAGATCTTTTGATCGATTTACGCTTTTCAATCGTTTATCTGAAACTGCGAAATGTTGCCAAATTTTAGAAAACATGGTGATTTTCCATTCCACGCTGCATCTTTTATTCCCGAAGGAATTATAAGCAAACCAATTGCGTATCGTTCTACACATTGAAAAAAAAAAAACAAAAAATCGATGTTCCACTGTCCCGACCTACTTGTCCCAATAATTGCCACGATGAATCGGCCTGCGATTATTTACGTTACAACTTATCGTTGGCGCATTAAAGAGGCTCCGCTTCATCTCCGCCGTCTTGCACACGCCATGCGTCCGCATCCCGCGAGTTTATCGTTGCGTCTCTGAGGTCTCGCCGATAGTGCGAAGCTTACTATGCATTTTCGTAACCCGTCCTTCGCTTCATTCGCTCCTATCTTCTGTGAGATGAAGCGGCTGATAGGAACGCCTCGTAATGTACCGTTAAAAACACTTTGTATACTCGTGGCTCGTCTTTGGAGCGTGTAATATGACCCGCAACTATGCGACACAAGAGAGAGCCCGTGGCGATTAGATATCCCGATGTGGCCGAGAGTTCGGTGTGAAAACCGATAACGAAGTATAGACTGAGATGAACGGAGAATAATTCCCTCTATCTCCGGTTTGTTTGAGAAATAAAGAAATAAAAAAAAATTGCTTAGAGTTCACTCCTAGTGACACACAATGTATCGACTACATGTACTACAAAGTCTATAGTTTCTCGGAAAAGGAGGTCGAAACTTCCGCTCCCCGCGTAAACTTAAGCATTGATGAGCGAGCAGTCTATAATACCGTTTGAACCACGGCTTAAACTCTGCGCACTGCCGTTAAAGAGCACTTGCTATTACCCCGGTCGGTAATCGAATCTGTACTCAATTCTTTTCGCAATCAGTTGCTCGTACGATGGAATTAGAAGTCGCGTGCCATTCAGTTGTCCCGTCGGCTTTTGTTGAGACTTTTTAATTTTAACGTAAGTTCCACTACTTGGGGAAAAAAAGCTGATAATTCATTCGCGTTTGAATCGTAGTTCTGGCAATGATCGCGAGAAGCAAACATTTTTTTAATTTCATTCGTGCAAGTCTATCTACATATTCGTAGAGAATTGTAGATATTAATTTGAAACGTTGATCGATATATACGCGAAAATACAAAAAAATTACTGAAAAAAAAGTTTCTATTTTTTAGCGCCCAGTAATATTCTGGGAAAAAGGAAATAAGGTTTTCATGAATCTGTAGTACAGAAAAATCTATCTTTCCTTTGCCCAAAATATTAATAGTCGCGATGAAAAATAAGTAAACAGATTTGTTACCGACCGACTCTCAATCACAACACCTTAAGGGTGCAAAAAAATCAAATTCAACACCTACACCTTAAGAGCGCAAGGGACCAAAAAGAAAATTGACTGTAAAGCCAATTATCCATCGACATATTCGCGAAGCATTAAAACAATTCCACTTTTAATTTCTTTCGCAGTTGAGAGCATTAAATAAATTTAATTTCCACACAGTCACCTTTACCATTGAATGATGACTCTGAAAATTAAATTTATTCCCAGACGGTGTTTTCCGCTTTGAATCTTCATCCACGGAATTCTCGTCGTCCTCAAGTGTCCAATAAATTGTGCGATTCTCAACGCTCCGGTATAGATCCTCAAACGAGTTAGCTATTATTACTGTCTCTGTCATCGATTGAAACATTGTCGAAGCTTACGAAATGAAAAACTAGTTTTAATGCGCTTTGAACTTTGACGTTCCGCAAAAGAGCTGACGAAGAGTCGCCTCGGTGTAAAAGCGACGGGAATAAAGATCATTAGGGCCATCGTTTGCGACTGTGCGCCGATGATGACGATCTCGCGACATCGGGGCAAAGCGCGACAAACATCCATCGAGGCTCACCCGAGAGACTCGTCGTCGGGAGCGCACGCGAGCATGCGCACTCCTTCGGCCCAGACTCTCGGATAAGAGTAAACAGGATGCGAGACATTACGCGAGACTCACTCGCGGGTGTCTCTATATAACGTCGTATTTTACATCGCGGCATTCGCGCTCAGAGATCTCACTCTTTTTATACCCCACTCTTACTCCGGACTCTCTCTCTCTCTCTCTCTCTCTGTACGTACATAGTAGCGAGAACGATACCGAGGAGAGATCCATGCAGACTTTTCGGAACGAGTGGGCGCGCTTAAATTCCGAGCGGGAGCCCACATTACCGAATTATATTTTAGATTCCGGCAATCCCCGTCTCTCTCGGGACCATGCGCCGTCGTTTTACACCGTGCCGAAGATCTATGCATTCTTTACGGCTATCAGATATATTCGCGTAGGCAGTTTGGATACCTCCGGCGTGAATCGGAAACGTAATTATAGCGATGCGATAGGTACGCTTCACCGTCGAAATCGGAAGGTTTTTTTTTTTTTTTTTTTTTTCAAATTATTATTTCGGTATAAAAAGTGCGTGTAATAATTTATATACGTCATAGAAATCAGCTTTACAATTTATGTTGAGGATAAATCAATTATCTTTCGTTTTGAGTTTTTTGTTTGTTTTCAACACCTTACAATTATAAAATAATTGGAAATTTTTTTTTCCACACTTGATTGGTAGATTAATTGTGACAGTGAAATAATTAATTGGTCATATAATAATTGAGGCAAAAAATTATTACTTATCAATTTAATGATGGAGAGAAAAAATTAAATGGCCGTATAATAATTAGGGCATTGAATTGATATTTAACGAATTAATAATCGAGGTGAAAATTGATTGTGACAGGCAAAAAATTAACTTGCCTTGTAATAATAAGCGCGGTATTATCGGCTGTTGCTTCGAAATTGTCTGTGGTTTTTAATTTTTCTTTTTTATTTTTAGAAAATATGATGCAATTATTAAAAATGATTGTACATCGTTGATGAGTATTGAGTATCGTACCTGCCGGATGAAACGTATGAAGTCTCCTCTGTCTGCCGTCTATGCCGGCTCGGGAATGCTGAAGCCTCGTCAGGTACTCCTCGTGGGCTCTCCGGTACTCCGTCTGACTCACGTTCGCCTGTTAACAATGTCGTGGTTCGTTATATGCGTATGCCGGTTAATTAGCGAAAATTAGTCCGGCCCCCGCGCGACGGTTCATCAACACGACGCTCTTTCTCTCAACCGAGACGAATAGGACGGAGAGACAGTTTACACGAGGAATAAATGACGAAAATGAAAGAAAGAGGAAAAGAAAGAGATGAAAAAAAAAAAAGCTCTCGACGGGTCATCCAAGTTAGCTCGGATTGGAGACGCCTCTCCCCCTTCAAACTCCTCATCTTTCTCTGCACTTCAAACTGGAGAAACCGTGTTTTTCGAGGAGTAGAAGAAAAAAAAGGAACGGAGAAATGCCGGATTTTATATATTTAAAAAATCGTGTTTGGTGCGAGAGGTTGAGTTGTCGATGCGCAAACATTTATCCATCGTCGAAGCACGACGAGAGTTGTTAATTCATCTGTCTCTGTTAAAATTTCCGGCTTACGCTAATCGTAAATAGGGTAAAAGTGAAAAATTATCCGGTCCGTCCACAATCGAATTTCTTCGTTCGGTAATAGGGATGGAAAGTGTTCTTAACAACGATTTAATGTGGACAAACGACCACATTATTTTATTCGTTAATTTTCGATACGACAATCCGGTTTATAGTATTAGAAAAAAAAATTGCAAACTAAAATCCCTAATGATTCGGGAAATAAAAGGACAGGTTTTTATATTCAGACCTTAACAAACGAGTTTGTCACTTTTTTGAGAAAATTGCTCATTTGATTTTACGTAATTATTTTTTACTCTGTTCGTTCTTCCGATAATGGTCGAAATTAATGGGAAAGATTTTATCTCAGTTCCGTTTTTACATTCACGGTTACTTCTGATTCGAAAATGACCTATTTTTGGCATGACGTCACGTTCCCGTAGAAAAATGGAATTTTTAAATCGGAGATGAGGCATTTTTTTAGTAAATCTCCGGAAATCAAAATCATCGGTTTCGTAGTTCCATAAATTCCATAGGGCTCGAAGCGGACCACAACAACCTTGTTATATATAATAACTATATAATAACCATATATTAACCCGAGCGATAATTTCATTTTTTTCCCGGGTGCCCAAACAGATCAGCGAAAAAAGGAGACGAGTGGCCCGCTGAAACACTCACAATTTTAACCGAGAGTTAATACACACACACACACACACATACTCACATATACACATATATCCACTTTTGCCGCTTGACTAACCATGATTCGGGGCGTCGCGGAATGATTTATTAAACCGATTGAACTTAGCCCCCTTAATTGATTTCCCTGGATCGCTCGGAAGATTGCGATAATTGCTCGCTTCTCGCTTCAGCGCTCCATGTGACATCTCAAACATTATCTCGTTTTCTCGGGTCAACGAGACCGTCCCGCGTCGGTGCTCTTGGCAAACTCCGAGAATCTTACTCGAAACCCGTCACGAATATACATATATGACTGCACGTAAATAAATTCTCGCTATTAATTAAAAGAACCAAAGTTCGTATTCTTCGGCACGAACCTTACGACCTTTTGGTTCCAAGCCGACTATGCGGCTGCTACCACTTTGGTTCTTCTCCACCGACCGATCATTAATCATCTTCCGTTTGTTTGTGTAGTCGAAGCTGTAATAATGGCCAACGAGAAGGATTCTGTGCGTCCGCGAAGAGGTCCGTGTGTCTCTACTTCAGCCGGAGGGAACCGATCGGGACTTACGACTCTCAACGTCTTCTTGCATTAATGGCGTACGAGCTCGGGGGTAACCCCGGGAATCTATGGGTCAAGTCGCCAGGTGGGCGAGAGAGTTCGCCATTATGAGCTACCTTCCCCCCCGTCGACGGATTTATTGATCGAGGATTTAAAATAAAAAAGAAAAGTCATCATCAAACGGCATTCAGGGGAGAGAAGAGGAAGCGCGAAGGAGACGGAGCTCAGAAGAGGAATAATGAGGGCCTCGGAAGGGAGGACTGTGAATTGCGGGACGGTAAAACGAGAGTCGAACCGACGGGGAGATGCGAGAGTCTCGTGACTCATCTCCGGTGAGGAAGCCGAATACTTTGTTGAGAGAGGAGAAAAAAAAGGAAAAAAAAGGGAAATGCAAAAAAAAATGTAGAAGGCAAAGGGCCATTTACCGGGTAGCAACGCCTCCTCATCCTCCACTCGTTTGTTTAAACTCACTTAACTCTCTCTACCGTCCTCGTCGCGTGCTGAACGCGCTCGCATGTTTCGTCGAATCCCCACCGGCTAACTCACCTCTCGACTTTCCAAAGAAATCAAATAAGGATCGTGAAATATAAGAAAAAATTTAAAATCTATCAAAGACTCGCCGATTTGGGAGTAAGGCAAATGCTTCTGTTGGTGGCTCCAATTTGTGAGTCAAACCCTTATAACAACATATTTAGACACTTCTACGATACTCCTTGAGAAAAAAATTATCTTTATTTTTTTTTGTTTGGTACGGCAGTCTCAAAGTTATAAATCATTGGACGGAGAAATATAGTTTTTCACTCGAGTCTTCGTCTTTAATGTGAGGAGAAACAGACTATTAACAGGTGGGTTAAGGGCTCAGTAATTTTTAAATGGTCGTATTATACGTGATTGACCGTATAAAAATTTCACTTTTATGTTCACATGGACGTCAAATATGATATCGAAAGTTGAGGAAGATTTTGGGATTATGATTTATCTCGTCTCGTTTGGTTCCATTATCCTATTTTACTCCGCTCTCCCTCTGCAACGAGCGACCATTAACAGGTACTTGCAAGTCAGTGTTCACGTGCCTCAAATAGGAGCAACGCCATCAATTTATTCCTTTAATCATATCTTTCGAAAGAAAATATGTAATTATTGCATTGGGCGGTTTTTCGTTAGCTAAAAGTGTCCTATCTGATATTCTCAATCTCAATTACCAATTACGTATATTAGTGTGAATATTTTTTCTCGTTCTCAGACGAAATTCTTACTCTCCCACTAATTCGAGCTTTCACTATCGACGAGTTAGAAAAAAAAATTCTACAAAATCGCAAACACTTCTCGATGCTATAAAAATCTACAAAAATTTATAAATACTGGAAAGATTAATTTCACAAAATAATAATTCCACAATATCATCAATGAGATGAAAACAATCAACAAAACCCTCTAACAAATTACCCGGCAACAAAAATTTTATCAGCTTTCTCCATCTCGATACCGATCGTTTTTGATGTGGTAAAAAAATGTGTAAGAAACTCTGCCGAAAAAATCGCTTTACTTTTGACTAAACGCTTTTTTTAAGAGACTTCTAGGTTCAACTTTCCCCGTCGAACGGGCTCTCGCACTCGTACGACCGAAGTGCGCTCCGTGTGATTCTCAATTCTCATATCGCGTTCCTACGACTTTATCTACCTTGTATCCGGTCTCTACACCTTACCGGCCGAGTTTGAGGTGGGAAGGAGAGGAGGGGATTCAACGATCGAGGCTCGAGGCTGCCTTGGAATTTCCCAACGACATTCTTCGCGTGCCTCGCGAGTGTGAGAGACGCACCGGCGAGAGGGAGGAAGAGAACGAAAGAGCCACTCGCGCTCGCGATCTACTCTTCGCATTGACCCCACTTCTTCAACGTTCACCGTCGTACGCGACTGGCCTTCTCTCGCGGGAGAAACTTCGATTTCTGCTTCGTTTTTTTTTCCCCCTTTTTTTTCGTCTTCAACCTCATTCTTCACGCATTAACGAGACCGCGAGCTCGATGCCTGCTCGGACGTTTCGCGAGGAGAATGAAGCTGATTTTTTTCAATTAATTTTTTTTTTTTTTACATTTATCAACAACCAGTGGTTGTGTAGCGCGATAAATCGTAAAATCTCGTTTTCTCGCACCGGTAAAATCGGCAGCGGACCACGAAAATTACGAAGTTTCGTGGCGAGAAAGTCTCGCGAGTCTCAGCCGTGACACCTGTTGCGGCGCCGGGATACAAGCGAGAGGCGATACGAACGCGAGTGGCTCCCGGATGAGAGACGAGCCGCGCCGAGTACGCTCGGGGTATTCAATGAGGAAAAAAAAAAATTGATTCTATTCTAAGCAATTTAATTGGCACTAATCGATGAGCTATAAACGAATGTTCGCACGGTCGATAAGTTTATGCCGAGTTCAGCTGATCGAGTCAGTCTAATCGAATGCCTCGCTTAGCGCGACAATCGTTTCGTTTTTTATTTTTTTCGCGACCTCTAAAAACAAGATCTGCTGAAACTTTGGCCCTATCGAACAAAAAAGAGTCAAGAAAAACAAAATAAAATCGTACAACCCACACGACCTAGCGAACACTCTTGCCCTATTAAAAAAAAAAATTAAAAAAAAATAAAAATTAAAAAAAAGCATTAGAATTGTAAAATCTGTGACGTAGAAAATTATCCCGCCCAATCGAAATAAAAAATAAGAAACGAAGAAAAAAGAAAGAAAAAAAACAAGCAAGAATGAATTCTTCGACAGTCCGCGCTTCTCCGATACTCCCGTTCGCGGTCGATTCCCGATTAAAACGGCGTAAAAGATCCGTATCGAGAGCAAAGAGAAAAAAAGGTCTTCCTCCTCGCGAGTTACGCGCGCGGACAGCCGCGGTAACGCGACGAGTGTGTTTCTCCGTTCGACACGAAGTGCGCACACCGCGGCTTCACAGACGCTCGTGCATAAAGACCTCTAACACCGGCGTCGGAGGAACGAGAATAAGAACGGGAATAACAGAGAAGAGGCAGAAGAGAGGAGCCGTGAGCCGTGCGAGAATACCTTTGAAGGATCGGGTATCCTCTCGAGACCGAGACCCTCCACGATGCTTCTCCTTATAGTGTCGAGTTCGGCCTCGCCGAGTCGGCTTCTCCTCTCGAGTCCGGATTCCCGGTCGTGGAGCCGCCGCGCCTCGTCTTCTCGGTCGGCGGTTCGCTCGTGCGGGACTTCGGTCGGGGCTGCTGGCTCCTCCTCGAGGACTCGTACTCCAAGTTTCATTGTTGCCTCGACGACACTCACCGAGTTCACTCCAGCGTCGTCCGCGATGGCGTAGCTCTGTCGGGCGAGTCTCGCGAGGGGTTCCGGGCCGGGGTTGTTACCGGCGACGATGCTGGCAGCCGGTACGGCCATGCTCGGTCGAAGAAGCCCGACGACCAGAAGACTAACGAGGGCGAAACAACTACCGGAGGCGAGATGAGTCGAGGAGGCTCTCGACGCTCCGAAAGATATCGGTATGCCGATGAGAGTCAGAACGAGGAAAGCCACGCGCTCGAAGAGACCGCGGGACGCCGCGGCGAGTCCTCCGGAGCGTTGAGGTCTCCGCTTCCGGTACCAACTCCGAAAGCGACCAGAGTCGGCTCCCTCGGCCGATTCGCTCCTCTCCAACGGCCGTTCGTCCCGCGAATGTATCGTCGCTCTTCGTCTCGCCTTCCTCGAAGGCCCCGCGTCGATATCGGTACCACGACGACGATCGCCGCCCCCGATGCTCCCACGGCCCCCGAGCTCACCGACCGGCCTCGCCGAGCCGCGGACCACCCGCAATCCCGATTCCCTATCGATATCACGAGATTCCGGTGTAATTATTGAATGCTCGCCCATAGCCTCAGCCACATGCGGGTTAGACTCGCCCGTTCCCGACCTACTGCAAACGATCCCCGTTCACCGATCTCGCGATTCACGATGCGACGATCTCGCTTCGCGACGGTGTGCCCCGTGCCGCTCGAAATATCCACGTTGAAAACGACGCGCTTCCCCTCGCGATTATCGAACTCTTCTCTTTCGATTTTCCGGTCAGCCGAACTGTATCGGTGGGCCGAAGCATCGCTATGAGAGCGGTCGGACCGCGAGACGATCGTCCCACCGATGTCCATAAAAGTGAATCGCCCACGTCGAGGAACTCGCGGAAATCCGACTGCGAATTCCCCGCGGCGGAGATCGATCGATGCGAGCCTCGAAGATCGCCGATTTATGGACGCTCGGGACGGTCTCCGATAGCGATGCAGACTCTCGGGCCGATTCTTCTCTCTCTCTTTCTCGCTCTCTCTCTCTCTCTCTCTCTCTCTCTCTCTTCGTCGAGTCTATCGGGGGAGTTTGTCGTAGACGGAAAAAAAGAGCGACAACTCTTCGGTTAGCAATAATCGTTACAGACAGATGGAGAGAGAGAGAGTTTGACCGCAGTGACTCTTATCGTTTCGCCGAGCACGCGAACTCTCGCGGTGGATCGAGCGAGGAGAGTGCAAAGAGAGGCGGCGAATCGACTTTTCCCCCCCGGTCTACCGGAAATGGAGCACGTTTAGGTTCAACGATTCGCGGAGAGCGCAGATGCAACGTCCAAGCTGGGACGCTCCGTTTACTCCCATGTATCGCGAACCAAACGCGATCTTCTCGACTTCTCGCTCCTTTTTCTCCCGATTTTTGAAAATTTTTACTCCAAAAAAAAAAAAATTACAAAAAATTTAAAAATCTTTCCCTCGAGTGTCCTCGAGATATTCGCGCACAGTTCAAGTCCGGAGATTCACGACGCTCCGTTTGAGAGCGCCGTCGAAGCGTCGCACAGCCGATTCCGGCTTTGATCCCTGCCGATCCAACACGCCGGGACTATCATTATCGCGATCCAATGCGCCGCTGGCGAATTCCAGTCAGCCGATGACAACGTGATGACTCTCTTTCTCCCTCTCGAAAACGAAAAAAAAAAAAAAAATCGCCACAAAATTCCACCCGACGAGTGTCTTCACTTTATTTTATTTTTTATTTTTTTATTTTCTTTTTTTTTTATTCGAAGACGAAATAAAAATCGCGCACAAGCACTAACGAGCAAATATTCGCCCCTCGATTTTTTTATCGCTGTAAATTTTTTTGTTTTTTAATTTTTTAATTTTTGTGTGTGTTTTTTTTTTTCAGATATACATACGCACGTTTATAAACGTGCGTTTTACACCCTCGTGGATGTCCGAGCTCTCGAGGATGTTCCCGCTCGGGCGGTTGCCGCGTGTCGACTGTTTGCAGGCATGTATCGCCGCCCGTCTATATAATACGTGGTCGTCGTTGCTCTCCCGCCCGCCGCAGTCCTCGGCACGAACACCAACACGAGTGTATCTCGTCGCTGCTGCTGCTGCTGCTGCTGCTGCTGCTGCTGCTGCTGCTGCTGCTCGGATCCTGTCTCTCTCCCTCGCACTCTCTCTTTCCGCGTCTCCCTCTCTTTTTCTCCCTCGTTCTTATCCTCCGACTTTCCATCTCTCCCTTGGAGAACGAGCTCGCGCTCGCTCAAAAGCCCGACCGAGGAAAAGGAGAGCGAGAGCGAAAGACGATCTTCCGTGCCGCGAGAGGTGTAGATAGTTACTTATAATATCGATGTCTTAACGCCGCGAGAACGAATCGAGTTTGCATAAGCGCGCATACATTGTACGCCCTTCTGTCGTGAAATCATTTTTTTTATTTTTTTTTTATTTTTCTTTTTTCAATTAATTTTAATTTTTTTTAATTTGCAACATTTTTTTAATCGTACGAATTCTTTTTTAGGATTCATCTGGACGCGATTGGTTGAAATCGGTGACTTGGTCGATCGTCGAGGGACTTTCGCATTAATTGCTTTCGCTTCTGTGTTCGTGTGACGTACCGATTTTACGTTAGACGGTAACGCGGTCCGCGGAGATTCATCGTCGGTAATTTGCGTCCCGTTTCACTTCCGGACCAGCGAGAGGAAGGTGGAATGAGACGAACCGGAGAGATTGCGAGAAACGTGATCGTGCAAAAGGTAACGTACACCTGCGTGGCGGCCTCGTCGATTTAACGGATTAACATGTTCCACAGGTTCCGTGGCCTAGAACTCCGGTGTCTCACGGGGAACGGCCCTTCGCTGTCGCGGAATAGGCGTGTACGTTTTTTTGCTTCGTCATCAATAACTGACAACCGGTGATCAACAAAGCTGACGCCGGTTTTACGGCGACCAACGTTAATTCGACTATCAAAAAAGCGATGAACCTCAAACACGTTTATTTAACAATATTTAATTTACATTTTAATGTTATCAATCTTTGATCTAACAATCTTTGATTTGTCAATCTTTTATTTCACAATCGTTGATCTAAGAATATTTACTTAAGCAATGTTGTGTTTAATAATGTTTAGTAAGCCGTGTTTAGTTTAGTAATGTTGAATTCTTAATTAGGATATTTAGTACGTTGAGATACGTGTCTCTGTTTTTTATCAATCGATATAGTTTCGACTTAGAATCGCATGTCTCACGGGAAATAGCCCTTAGCTGTCGCGATATAGATACGGATAGGCTCGCGTGCTCGCGAGTTTGGCCCCTTATCGATAATTCTGTACCGACGATTAACAAGGGTTTCCCCCGTGAGACATCGTCACTCGAAATTTATCTTCGCGGTATAAAACCGTGACCTTCGCGAGTTTAGCTGTTACGGGAAATTCCGGTCTATGAGCTAATAATTGATTTTTCTTATTGTTAAAATTGCCGCTCTATGGACGTTCCGTATGAACGGTAGGACTGGCTAGCATTAACGAATCCATTAAAGACGAACGCCGACTCATTGACGATCGTCGAAGCCTTGAACAAACCAATGTTACCGAAGGATATTGTAATTTGTAAAATTCGCTTCGGCAATTTTCTATTCGCAACGCCGTTAAGGATGACGATATGCGACTACGAACGCGACAAGTATTTATTACTAAATTCCAAAACGATACCGGATGAGTTGCTCTTTTCTTAACCGACGAACGGTTTATTTATTAATTTACATTACCGCTGACGGGGTCAATGCTTACCGTTTGCACGGCAAATGTTGACCGGGGATATTCGTCAATTTTATAAATAGATCGTTGCAGTCGAAACGATGACGTCATTTAATCTGTTGCGTTTTTTTTTTTTTTTTTTTTTTAGAACGTCACTATGCGGACATGGACCCCTCACAACCATGGATATATCTACTCCGGGTTCTCCGAAACGATTTTACCGACGTCACAGGTATATCAAGTATTGTCCTCGCGAGACCAGAAAAAAAAAAGGAGAGAAGCATCGTTTCGTGGATCCCGGATCGACGTAGGATTTTTATTTTTTTTTCGCCCTTTCGTGTTCGAAGAAAATCAATTTTTTTTTTTTTTTTTTTCAGTTTCGATATATTTTTTCTTATTATTTTTTTTTCTGCAAATGTTTAACCAGCGCGCGTTCGCACGGAAGCATGCAGTCGTAAATCCCCGGGATCCCCGGGAAACGTTTGCACTTTTTCATTTTTTTCTTCTTCCAGGAACAAACATTTAGGTCCTCGCGAAGATCGTTCCCAGAGAAGTGCATGACTCGACGGGAGCGCGTATGTTTCTCCTCGCGCTCGCCGGTGAAATTGTACTCGGCATGCGCCGCTCTCCTCGCCGCCAGCCTCCCGCACGAAGGATCACACCTCGCACCGGTGACTGACCGCAGGTACCAAAAAAAAAAAAAATTATTCTAATAAAAAAAAATTCTTAAAAAAAATATTCTAATTCAATCGTAGATGGGAAACGAACTCCGATAGTCCTGTGTATTCCTCCGGCGGTCGGGTATTTCGCGGTATCCGCGTCTCCCGTGGGGCGGGGATTACCGGTTAACGTCGGTTCTCCGCAACTTCGTGCCTTTTCTCTCTGTCCGGAGGATCGATAATTTCAGGTGAGTAGTAAAAGGCTCGGCACGACGGGCACGTCAGGTAGGAAGCCGCACGCCTAGAACTCACGTGTGTCGAGAATTAAATGACCCGTCACTCCGGTGGGGAAAGGGGGGACGGTGGTGGTAGGGTTTAGAAGGGGACCAGGATGATTTCATTTCTCTGATTCCAGGATATTATCGAGCGCGAGTTCTGAAGAAACGGGTCGGAGCATTTCGAGTGCGAAACGCAAGAGTTATTCCGGTACGTCGAGAGAGCGTGCCGGGCGCCCCCTCGCTGGGACGTTCTCTGTATGTAGATATTTGCCGCCGCGAACCGGAAAGGAATAACTCCACTCGTTGAAGGTAGCGAGTTACGCCCGTATGTTTCTCGGATCGTCGATACTCACATGCGGCTCGCAGCAGATCGACGAGAAAGATAGAAAATGTTTTCCGACTTTCCGAAGACTCGCGAGGGCCTCGGCGACAAGTTCTCCGACCGATGACGCAACAGTGGAGAACGCTCTCACGGCCCACCTGTTTCCAGGAACCGCGAAGTAATTAATCCACCGTTTGATCTCCCCCGGAGAGTTTCACCTTTTACCAAGCGAGCGAGAAAATTCATTCACAAGTAAAATCATCTCCGGCACGGCTGGATAACTCGACGTGTGATAAATTGACGTCCATCAAGGTCGTCCAGTTCTTTGGGTGTTTTTTTTTGTCGTTCCTCGTTTACCGTCGTGCGTAACGAAATTACGCGGTTTCCGCTTTTAGATCAAATTAACCTTAACCCGCGCGTCGAAAATTAATTTGAAAATAGCCGGTGGCCGAAGGAGTGGATTGCCGCTTGCGGGTCATGGAAATCGGGAAGCGCGAGTGTCTTCTTTTCGTTCGATGCTAACAGAATGCCTTTTTTTACTTTCAGGGAGAAGCGTCATTTGTTGGCGTTATTTTCCTGTCGACGTCCCTCGGCTCAGATGCAACTGTACAACGGAGGGATCGAAGGATGCAGCAGGATGCAGAACGGATGAACTCGGTCTGGACGAAAAATTTACAAAGGAGTGCGCATGTTTCATTTTGGGTGAGATTGAAAAAAAGCTGATGGAAAAGCTCCTCCGAGTCGATAAAAACGTGCACTGAATGCGTTTTGAATTTATCTCAAATGCAGCCAGTGACAGAAACGAATCATCGTCCCAATTTTTTCTCAAGACTGTTATCATTTCTAATTTTTGTCTCCGGATAACTGAAGTCGCATCCTATCAAAGAAAATAGGGTAGGCTTCTCGTTACCGACCGAGCGCAGAAAAAACTAACAGCAGTTTCCCATTATTTTCACGAGCAGGTGTTTCTCCGCGTGCTTGACCTCCCCGACTACAGTTGAAGGGTCATGGAATACCAGTTCGCAGTAAATTTGCACCTATCATCGTCCCTGGACAGTTGGATCTCTGCTGGGCTCTCGGGGAGTCCCGTTGCTGCTGGCGTTAGTCATCGATCCGCCCGCGCTAACGCTCTCTGCACAGTTCCCTGCATCGGTGGCTGCACTGGCGATGCATTGATGAACCTGCAGCGGAGCATCTCATCGGCACGCAGCTTCAACGTAAACCATCGAATCGCTTAGTCCGATCTCTGTTTCGCAGAAGGCTCGTTAACGAGAGTTAAATCGCTCGGTGAGGACACTTTGCGGCCGGTAGAATTCCCGCTAGATCGTTCCCTCGGCTCGAGCCGCGGAGGGCCGCTCTCGTTCGCTGCGAGGCTAGATCCTATCTGCTCCTACTCTATCCGTCGTACTCACACACTCTTCCTAGGCGTGTACCTGATGTGGTATTAAGAATTTAGCGACGGAGAGTGACAAGTCCGGACTGCATCCCACGACGAAGTATCGCGAGATAAAGTACAATATCTTACGTGATCCTGGCGGTTCGTTCGGGATTGCGCAACTAAAGGCTCTAAGCGCCGAGCCATCAAAGCGAAGCCGACAACTATTGTTCGCGTGCTGCAGGCCGCCTGGCAGTCGCGCATGCAACCCAGTCTCAACGTTTTACCGCTCGGTTCTTCCCTCGGCGACAAATCTCTCGCACGATTATTTCGAGTTATCTCTGGGATTTGTTCATAACGGAGACCAATGACTCTCTCCATATGCGGCAGGCAAAAAACTGTTCGGATGAGAGAAAACAATTTTTTTTAAAATGCTTCTACAAATTATTTCATAACTTCTATAGTTATGAAATGTATAAATTATACATTTTTGGATGTATTTTAGAATTTTGAATGATTCATGTATTATCAAATTTACCATCATTTATATTGTAATTATCGATAGAATCTACTGCTGTTTTAAAAAAAATTATTGAAAGTCACTCTTGATAAGGACAAGTTTACAAAGACGATCCGATTTTTTTACGGTGATGTTTGCTATCGCTGCGCACACAGCTTATCGGTTCTGCGAAGCTCGTGAAACTTATATCCTTTGCTCGACTATAGTCGATCGAGCCTCGAAGGACAATGTGCTTTCGGGGGCGGCAACCGCTAAGACGCAGAAGCTTCGGTTCGTGGAACCGTGTTAAGTCGCAGAAGTCCCGGACGCACTGAAACAGTTATGTTGGATCTTATAATTTTTTTAAATAAGTTTTATATAAAATATTAATCTTTTATTGTACTCTACAATTTTTTTTTCTCTTAAATTGTACAGTTTTTTGCCTGCTATCATGATTCCACTGTTATGATTATTTCTTTAACAAAAAATTGATAAAAAATTAATTGTTAATGGGGACGATTTTAATTTGACATTTCGACGTCTACGCAGTTATTTTTACTGTCGACTCCGCGTAGCTTGTATTTTTTTCTCTGCGATGATCTTTCCAAAACTGTGCCGAGCTGCGGAATTCAAAACTAAAACTCAAGAACGATTGTCTTCAATTTCATGAAAGTCCAATATACACGTGAATCATTAATTTTTTTTGTTTCACAATTTTTCATATTCCAAACATTTTTTCTGCAAACATCCACTACTATCCTTTCTCTTATTGCCGAAAAAAAAATTCAAAAACATTTAATCCTCGATAACAACCAGACGAATGACAAATGTACGTGGACGCTCGATCTGAACAGAATTTTTTTTCTTATTTTCAGGCCAAGCAGCGATTCCGCGAAAACCGCGAAACTTATATACTTGGCTCTGGGATAATCACTCGAGGTTCGAAGGATAATGTGCTTTCGGGGCCGGAACGATGAAGCATTGGAAGCCACGTTTCGAGGAACTGGGCTAAGTCGCAGAAGGGTGAGTTCGCTCGTTACTCCGTTGTTCCCAGATCGAGTTCTCTATTCTCGAGTGATGATCCTGTTCGAGGTAGTGGGCGAATGTGCCACGGTAGCGGTAATTGGTAACTACGATGCGAACTTGACGGAATTCTCGGTAGCGGGGAACGCGTACCGGGTATAAAGCCGAGGCGAGGCATGATTCACGAGGCGATCTACTCCGTTCGACCGTCGTTCCGTCCTGCGATGCCTCAACAAAATGCTGTCCGTGTGTTTGTTTGTGTGAGTGTGTGTGTGTGTGTGTGCGCGCGTGTGTGTCCGTGTGCAGAGGGCTATCCCGTAGCAACGTCACAGTTTATCTCTCGCGGTTAACGTCGCCGCGATCAGCGCTCCTGTTATAATTTAATGCACCAGTCACGTCACCGCGTGTGCTCGATACGCGTTAAAAAGGGTGACCGGGGCGAGTTGAAACGCGGCGTCAAACAAAAGTGTCGTTCGTGCCGCGCCGATTCCACGAAAATAAATTATTGCGTCGGATAAGAACCATGAGCAAAGGTGTCGTTCCATCGACGTTCCTCGTCCTGTCGAATTTCGCGAGACGACAAATAATTTAATACAAAAGATTGTTAACGATATTGTCGATCGAGCCGGGAATTCGATCAGGATTCTTTCGACTGTTTCACGTGAATTCAATGTCGCGAAGCGTCGTGTCGAAAAATTCGACGTTTTCTCGGTTACGAGTCGTGAAAGTCACTTTCAAACCGGAAGTGACGTTACACCGGCAATATACCCAGTTTCGGCATGAGAGTATTATTTTTCAATCGTGAACGACGTCACGGCGAAATTATTTAAAAAATTATGAATTATGAAAAATTATGTTGGTCGAGATTCTATTTCCGGTTGGACATTGCCGACAATAATATTCACAGTCATTCGTCGAATGACCAACTCCATCGGTCCCATAAGGGAAAAAAAAAAAAAAAAACGTCATCGAAAAAACTTATGAAATCCAACTTTCGTTGTTGCATTCCGCGAATCGTACTTTTTTTTTTTTTTTTTTTTTTCGTTGCCCGACGGCAGAAGCGGCTCTCGTTGGGACCCAAATTACCGTGGCATTAAGTCCGATACATCGAAATGCAACTCGGCGAACTTCCGATTCACTCGATGCGGTCGTTTATTATCCGTGTTTCATATCGCCCCGGTCACCCCCCTCCGATTATAGCACCGACCACGTATGACTAAGCTATTTTATTATTTCACTCGTCATACCCGCCCGCCCGTTTGCTCCGCGCATATAGACACGAAAGCACACCCACACACACACACATACACACACACACACGTGCGAACGCACACACAACAGGTGGCTCGCACGGACTCTCTTATCCCGGAATCGTTTTAATCGGTGTTCCCGGTAACTTACAGGTACAAATTCCCGGTAAGTCGTACTCGGTGCTTCGGTGTAAATTCGCGTTGCCCGAGGCGAAGCTCGCACACGTCGCTCATGTCGGTGACACAAAAGAGCCGTAACTCCCAGAGGGCCGTGCCCGTTCCAGTGTGTCGCGGGTGGCGGCGCACGTCTCTTTCCTCCCTCGCCCTCCGCGCTAATCTACCGATCTACGTGAGTAACGAGCAAGCAGACTTTGCGTTTCTTCGTTTCGCGTCTCGTCGACACGCCGCGGAACGGCGCGAAGTACCGGCGACTCGGTACGTGCGTGAAGAAAAAAAAGAATAACAACGAGAGACGTAACAATCGACGTGGTTCGGAATCGTGTTCCTTGCGTCACGGGACGCTAGCGGGTTTCCGGTACGGAGTTAATCTCGCCGAGTCAACCGATCTCCCATTCACGAGAATCGGCGAGACTCGAGATGATGTGTGTTTTTTTTTTTTTTTTTTTTTTTTTTTTTCCCTCGTTATTGAATAAGCGATCGGCCAGCAGCTTTGCGATATTTGCGCAGCGACATCGAGACGAGGGTGTATGTTGTTGTTGGTTTTTTTTTTTTTTTCTCACGACGATTACGCACCTATTATCGTTGATCGCTGAAAAGCGGCCGGGAACGACGTTGCCGCGTCGACCGGTTTATCCTCGACCGGTTTTCCTTGTTTCATACAATGTACCGGAAAGGATCGATCGAATGAATCTCGACGAGGAAAATGAGACGGTCGTCGCGTGGAAACGTCCTAGAAATAAGTCGCGTCCGTCCTCGACGACGACGATGCGAATCCCCGAGACGGAAGGAAGGAAATCGGTTCGTCACGCTCGACACGGAATCGACGTGTCGCGAGAATCGATTTATATTCGTTGCTCCGCCAACGAGTATCTCCCGTCGGTTCTTTACTTCGTGAGTATCTCTCTCCTGCTTCACGGAGATTCTCGGGCTATCGCACGATTTATTTCTTCCTCCGTTAACTCACGCCTCTCGGCTTATCTCGGCGGCAACGTGGCGCGCAGAGCGTTACAAAATTACTCCCGCTGTCCTAAGACACGATCGTTAGATACTACTATACATACATATATGTGTGTGTGTGTGTGTGTGTGTGTGTGTGTGTGTGTGTGTGTGTGTGTGTGTGTGTGCGTGTGTGCGTGTGTGCGTGTGTGTGTGTGTGTGTGTGTGTGTGTGTGTGTGTGTGTGTGTGTGTGTGTGTGTGTGTGTGTGTGGAACATAGTCTCATTCGTAATAGGGAGAAGACTTTCCACCGGTCTTTCGAACGTTTCTAGAGATTTGGGTAAAGTTCGGTAAAAAAAAAGGTTTTTTTTTTTTTTTTAAGTAAGACAATAATCAGAGACGACAAAACGTTCTGTTGGAGTTTCGTGAAAATTTAGAAAAGTCTTCGTGGTACTTGATAATTTCGTATAAAAATGAAAAAAAAAAATACCAGTGCGTTGAATATCGGAACAGGGAAACAGGTAGCAGGAGTTTCTGGTTGACGAATTTTCAAGATTGTTCGTTCGTCAATTTTCGTTAATTGTACGAATATTATATTTTTTTTTTTTTCACGGCCGAGAAAAGAATTTTGAAGATATCCGCGGTGAAAGTAAGGTTCTTTAAAGTGCTGATCTTTTTTTTTTTTTTTTTTTAGTGTTTTTACCGATTTCTCGAAATTTCCCTGAAATTCTGTCAATGGTATCGTTCGAAAAAAAAAATTAGTTGAAAAGACTTTCGTATGATCTATCGAACGTTCGTACAGGACTCAATGATTGAATGGTTTGAAGTTTCATTTTTAAGAAAATTCAATGAAGATTCTCACACGAAGTGGAAAATTAATCTCTCAGAGTTTCACGGAAACACGTGTAACACATTCCACGGCCCGATTACGTGAAAATGTCATCTGAAAGAAAGAAATCTCCGAAGTGTCCACCATCTACCGATCTCCCGGATTTTCCTAAAAATAAATCCAACGTTCCGTAAACAGATTGTTTTTTTTTGTGTCGGTCCAAAAAAAAAAAAAAAAAAAAAGTGAACGAATTCCTCAAAATTCCGCGGCGCAGACTCTCCACAGAAATCCCGACGAAAGACGGAATAGAGAAACACTCGGGACGCGAACCGAACTCCCAGAGTTTAACACAGACTCACGCAGCATTCTCCGTTCGAGTTTCCTCGTTCCAGCTTGAAAAAAAAAATTAAATGAAAAAAATAAAATTAAAAAATAAAAAAAAATTCCACAACGTCATCACTCCAGACAATTGCGAGTCGGAGACGATAATCCGAATGATTCGAATTTAGAAACAAGCTCAACCTCGCGCGTGCTTCGCGCCGCCGCGGCTTGCCGCGCTCTATCGTCGATAAATCTCATCCGTCTCTCTTAACGCCGCTCGGCACGTACGAGCAGTATATTATCGCCTAGCAATCGTCTCTGCTCCTCGGTTCTCTCGTCGACACGTCGAGCAACAGCATCGTCATCGGGCACTGTCGCAGTCGTCTATCCCGAACTTATTGCATCGGAGAGTCCGGGAGCGCAATCGTCACTTGCGATTGGTTCGGCTCGCCAAGAGTCTATTCCGAGTGTAACTAATGGTTAAACTCGCATGTCCCGTATAAGATGTTTCCCCCTGGGATGGTTAAGAAGCAAGGCGCCGGCGAAGATACTGACTCGTAACCGAAACTCACGGACCATAAATTATTGAGCCCCCTTGGCCCCTGAGATTTCGGCCCAGTCTCGAGACCCGAGTGAACGGGAGGACCAAAAAAAATAATTTTTTTTTCCGAGTACGAGTTGATCGGAGGGAGAGGAAAGCATCGACTGCCGAGCTGAGAAAAGGCCGGCACCGATCGACTCCGGACGCAAAAATTGACTCGACTCGAGCCCCTCCGTTTCTCAGTCGGCGAGGCGACGGAAACGGGACGATCAGCGGTGACGATGCCTCCGCGATAAAGATGTTTCTTCGCTTCGCGCTCTCCGGCTCCTAACCCTGACCTGGAGGCTACCGAAATCACTCGTAATTTATTCGACTCTCGCTTAGTTGCGAAAAAAAGGGACCAGGAAATTTTATTGAGTAATTATCGAGGTGCGGAGCGGACGCGTTGAGCGCGGACGCGTGATCGTTCGGCCGCGAGCCGGCGCGCCGGAAACCGTGGCTCACACGGGGGCGTAGGAAAAAACGATAACAATAAGAGGTATCTTGAAAAAAAAGGTACGATCGGAGACTACATTCCTTGGACCACCAGATAGAGTCGAGAACGCTGCTCGTTTCGTTCCGCAAAGTCTCGGTCTCGGGTCCGCGAGCCGACGCAGCCCGGTTATTAAAACTGCGCTCGTCCGCAACGGGCAGCGGCGTTTATTGTTCGAGAAGATTTGCGACCGGCGCGTCTCGTGCCGTTCATCGTTCAATCCCGGTCTTGTACGCTCCGTGCGGTAGGTATATTAAACGCACGCTACAGCGGGACCCAGCAAAGGTGTTGCCACGAACGATGTCTCTATCTCCGAGCGCGGCTTTCGAAACGAACGCCGACGGAAAAAAAAGGAGGAAACTTTAATTAGTTCGTTAACCGAGGGTGAACGGGCTGCGTGTATCATAAAGCGCGACGCCTCTCCCGCGATGTCGGGTCTCTTCCGTGAAACGAAGACGCTTATGTTTATCGAGGTAAAATGTTTACCTTTCCGTAAATAAAAGCCGTCTAAAAAAAGAAATATCAAATATACACCGGGAATTAATTTTTACTCGAACTTTTTTTATCACATTCAACTTTGGTGAACTTTTTTGTGTACCGTGTCTAAGTTTTTGTTAAATTTCATTCGATCGGCATTGAATCATTCATTTACTTTATATTAATTGAGACACGTTGGAGGTGAAATGTTTATCCTTTGGTTTATAAAACGCGTCTAAAAAAGAGCTTGATAAGCTTCATCAAGATCAGTGAATTTCGTGTAGTGTGAGTGAAAGGTTGTAATTTTTTTTTTTTTTCCGATTGGCATAAAATCGTTCATCCGATTTATATTGATTGGCATAGGCAGCCAAGTAAACTTGGTGTGCAGTGAGTAATTTTTATTTTCACCTCCATAAGATCGTTCATAAAATTGAGAGTGAATTTTTCTCTAAATAAAAACCACCTAAAGAGTACAAAATTAAATATCCTCCGACAGTCAATTTTAACTCGCAACCTCACATTGAATCTTGAAATTCAGTAAGTAATATTCCCTCGTCAACCACGGGGGTCGCCAGAGATAATTGCTTCCTAAACGAGAGAGCCGCACACATTAGTTGGAACGGCGAAATTTGTCAGTCTCTCGAGCAATCCGGACTGTAATATCGAGAGCTGAAAGATACAAAAAAAAAAAAAGAAAAAAGAGAAAAAAAAAGAAAAATCAAGCAAGGAAACACAGAGAGCCGACGGCTCATTTGTCGGGCCCAGTGAGTGACGGGGATTGATGAGGTTCGTTCGGAGATGAGAGAGCAATTAAGAGGGTGAGCGAGAAGCGCCGAGCCGGCGAGTTTCGTCGGCAGAATGCGTGGACCAGAGCTGCGTGTGCGGCTTGAACCGCGGAGCCACGCGAGTGAAGCCTTTTCCGATCAGCCTCCGAATCGTCCTTTTTTTTTTTTTTTTTTTTTACCTCGCCCGATCTATCGGATTGAATAGCTTCCAGCTGATCGTCGATTCTGGCGTTCTACCGATCGCTCCGATCGGGCTAACATCGTCCGGTTCATCCGCTCGGCGGGCGAAGAAAGACAGCTACGCGTTTTCAATTACCCGAGGAGAAACCACACGAGACCCTGTCTTGTACAGCTTCACCGTGGCTTGTCTGCAGCGGCGAACCGCGTCGATCTTCCTGTCTCGAGCCGTTTCTCCACGGATCGTCGCCGACGCCGAGTCTCCCCCTTGCTCCGTGTCGTCGCAGGGATTCTCTCTCGTGAGAGTGCGTGCCGCAATGCACCATCCGGTAGCTCAAAGAGGGCATTATGTAATCCGACGTGTGAAAATAATAAAACGCAGAGGCATGAGACCGGAGGGTGACTCGATATTCCCCCCGCTATAATCGTTGCACTTTTGACTGCAACAGCTGAATTAATCTTTACAAATTTTTTTTTTTAGATATTTTTTTTTTTTGGAATTTCCATCACCGACGAGTCGAAAATCTCTCTTTCTCGAAGGACGTCACAGGGGGAAAAATTTTACCGATCTTTTGAGAATTTAATTTTTCGGACCGGAAGTGACGCAGGTTTCTTTGAGTATTGTCGTATCATCGCGAGAAGAGAAAATCCGTGCTGGAAGATTTATTAATAAACGGTTAATAATAGTATAATTTATATGTGGCTGATGCATCGCTCGCTCGTTTTATAACGAAATGTGTGTTTCCGTTTATGCTCGGTTTACTCCGGGAATTATGTATCCGCGACGTCTGTTATCAGCGGACCGTTCCCCGCTGACAATGTGCCGTAGACGATCGGAACGCAATAATTATCGAGGATCGTTGTAATTTACCATTGGGGGGATCAAGTGTGACGATTTTTTTGTACGATTCATTTTTTTTACCGATAAATTAAATAAGTCGTACAAGTTTTTTTTGTTCCGATCAACAAATCTCGTCGAGTAAATATGATAATTTTTTTTCCGAGTAGATATTTATTTCTACTGCATACCCGCTCGGAAATATCGTCGTCATGCAACGCCAAAATACGTCGCATTCATGCAGATTACATGTAAAAAAAAAATGCTAATCAAACTGAAGGACTCGGGTCCGTGGCCCTTTGCCAAGGTGTTTAGTCATCAGTAGGAAAATTCGTATTCACCAGGAATAACACTGGTATAATGAGACAACTGTATAAATGGCAAGCATGGGCAATAAATATCTTTTTCTTCATCCACGGCCGAAAGTACGTACTTTGTGCTTCCATCGCGATGCCCAAAGTCGAACATTTATGCTTAGGTATGGGCGCGCATGCGCCCCGTTCTAGTGACCAGGGAAAAACTAGTTATGCACTGAACTGATGTACGAGACAGCGAAAAAAAACAAAATTCAATACAGCCGACGAGTGTAACTCGCTACGAAACGAAAAAACTCAAAATTGTTTTTGTGAATTTGAAGTTTCGTGTTCACATTGATAGTTATAATTTAAAAAACTGTCATAAAGATTAACATAGTCTCATCATCCAGTGATTCATCGGACGACGAAGAGGTTCTTCGAAACTTTGATGCAGAAGCTAATCTTATTATACTGACACATACATTACCCAAAATATCTGCTGACAAATATTTGTCAAAGTATGAAGCTTACAAAAAATAGTTAGTAGATCACAAAAAATTCATTATCTAGTTCAGATGAGCGTAACTTGATTGTTTTGTTTTGTCCATTTAGATGTATTCGATGCCCGCTCCCCCCGACCAGCCGCATCAAAACATACTGGAGTATTGATTTGTAACGATTGGTGATTTATCAGTTAACGTACTTTCGGCCGAAAATAATGAAAAAACGGTTAACTCTACACGGGCAGAAAGTTTGAGAGCGCTGCACTGCATAGCGCGCAGTGCAGGAATCTCAAACTTTCTGCCCTTGTAGAGTAATATACTATTACCGTTGTTACTAAATGCTAATGAAAATAAAATTCGAGTAGGATTCATTAAAAAAAAATTATTTTCTATAATAATTTTCGTGAATAAAATTTTTTTTTTTTTAAGTATTCCTTGTCCATTGGCTTTAAATAACGAAACTTTGCGTCACTTGTCACGAAAATTGTGTCGATTCCCCTAGCTTCGAGTGCGTAAAAAGCGCATTATCACATTTCGTAAAATAATATATTGTGCGGAATTCCCGGAAACAAAATGATTTTATTTTATTTTATTTTTTTTCACCAATGCGATTACAACACGCGAAAAGTTTCGTCACACTAGTATCGCGGTGTACTAAAATTGCCGATCTTAAATCTTGCTAAAAATAAACTCGTGAGTTTAAGGTCCAGGTTTTGAACCGAACGGACCTTAGACTTGCTACCAGGAGTTCTTCAGTTTTTAAAAAATGTTTTTCTCCCGAAATGCTTAATTTAGTTTACGACTGTATTCTAAATTATCGCAATTCACGACGATAATCAAATTGTTGCCGCTATTACCAAATTTATTTTCCAGCACGTGCCAACCAGCGTGAAAAAAAAAAAAAAAAAAATAAAACGACTTGCCGCAATTGTGCCGTTAATGGGATGGATTTCTATGCTGCTCGATGCTGACTCTGAGGTGGATAAATCAGTGGGTCATTCTCGTCGCGACCGCGACGTTTTACAGCGAAACAATGAAATATCGGTGACCCGGTGCAACATGCGATGCATCGATATCGCATCCTCAAAATGTGACACAACATCGCTAACGTCGTGAAACGACGACGTTAAATCGACGGCGTTCCCGCGCCTCGATTATCGCTGCTGCGACTCGCTGTGGTTTCCAGCAAGACCATTTATTTTCTCGCACAGCCACGCTTATTTGTGACATCTCGCGGCATTGCGCGGCCGTCCTATTGCCCTTTATTCCACTGGCATTCACTTTCCCATGGCACGTCCGTCTGTCCGCGTAATTGCCTGCTCAAAATTCATACGGGCGGACCGATTATTTCTCAATGTTTTATTTGTTTTTTTATTTTTTATTTTTTATTTTTTATTTTTTATTTTTTATTTTTTATTTTTTATTTTTTATTTTTTATTTTTTATTTTTTATTTTTTATTTTTTATTTTTTATTTTTTATTTTTTATTTTTTATTTTTCATTTTTTATTTTTTATTTTTTATTTTTTATTTGTTATTTTTCATTTTTAAATTTTTAAATTTTTAAATTTTTAAATTTTTAAATTTTTAAATTTTTAAATTTTTAAATTTTTTATTTTTTTAATTTTTTAGTTTTTTAATTTTTAATTTTTTAATTTTTTATTTTTTTTTCTCGAACAAAATTATTCGAACGTTTGCGCCGATAAAGCTGTACTTTTTCAGATGCATCGACACGCCTGGACGAATGTTGCCGTGACGAAGGGCTCGCGCGGAAGTGTGCCAGGAAACTCGACGAGGCAAGGCCGGAGCGTCGAGAGACCGCAAGCAGATATCGAGACCGCACACGACGATCGAAAGAGTTAAAAAGGTGTGTGTGCATTTTTTTTTTCCATCCTTCTTTCGTCTTGCCTCGCTCCATCGAATCGAGACTCACGGGTGGTTCAAATCGGTCGCTGTGAAGCGTGCACTTCACGAAGTCGCGGTCTACAATTACACGCCGATCTTTATTGGCATTAAATCGAACTGCCAATTTTTCATTCACGCTTCCCGTTCGAATAATCGATTAAAGTTGGTTGAAATTTAAATGAAAACTGTCGCTTAAATATCTGTTCGGTATGGAAATTCGAATTGTTGTTTAATAGGTCATTAAAAGGTTGTTTTTAAATCCGTAAATTAAAATTCTTGCTTACAACGTAAAGTGAAAATTGTCGTTGGAAACGTGAATTGAAATTACCGTTTTTAAATAATATTCAAATTTTCGGTTGAAACGCGAATAGTAATTACTGTTTTGAATAATATTTAAATTGTTTTTTTTTCAATAATTTTAATACATTGTTTATCGTTGAAAAAATGAAGTGAAAAAAAAATCATAACTGACAATTTTTTTCTTGAATCGGCTCGTTCGATACACTCGATTGGATTATAAAGTTTTCTGCCTGTCCGCGAGGTCAACGACAAAGTCCAGGACTTATCTGCATACCCGACGTTACGACTGTCAATGCGAGTCGCAAGATTGTCCCACTCCGTCCGGATGACCGCGACGAGAGGGGCCCCGAGGCGTTTCGTATTGCCTCAGTGTTCACAGAGTAGAGCGTTCGTCGAGAAAGACTCCGGAGTTCATCATCACTGGTGGTACAAAGTGCCAGATAAGAAAGCAGTGCAAATTATCGCACAGTAAACTTATGTCGTACGAAAGTTTGAATTAATGAAGTTTCGAACTTTGAGTAGCGGTGAATTCGATGACGGAGACTATGAGACATCGATCGCGAACCGGTATCGTTAATCTCATCCTAATCGCTTTGGTCGCTCGTACGGTGATAGCAAAATCACCGCATATCGTTTTCATTCTTGCTGACGATCTGGTAAGTTGCAATTGTCCGATTATCTTGTATGATAAATCGTATCAGATTACTCATTCAGGGCGATTTTGCTCGAAGGGAAATTCGAACGATCGGTATGGAGTATAATTTTTTTAATTTTTTTATTCAATTTTTTTTATTTTAAGTAAAATATTTTTTTCCAGGGCTTTCACGATGTCGGTTACCGAGGTTCGGGCATGATAAAAACGCCGAATATCGACGCACTGGCTTATACCGGTCTGATACTCGACAATTACTACGTGACACCGATATGCACGCCTTCGAGAAGTGCCCTGATGACCGGCAAGTATCCCATTCATACCGGAATGCAACACGGGGTGAGTGGATGTCGCGAACAAGAAACCGGAGTAAAGCCGGTTTAGATCGGTAACGCAACGAAAAAAACATTTATGTACAACTGTATCCGATCAGGTGTTGAAAGGAGCGGAGCCCCGTGGTTTGCCCCTGACGGAAAAACTTCTTCCCGAATATCTTCGTGAATACGGTTACTGCAATCACATTGTCGGCAAATGGCATCTGGGTTTTTGGAAGAAAGAGTACACTCCGACTTTTCGGGGTTTCAAGAGTCATCTCGGCCCATGGACCGGCCATCACGATTACTTCGATCACACCGCATCTGAGAGCGTGAGCTTTATATTTTATATTTTATATTTTATATTTTATATTTTATATTTTATATTTTATATTTTATATTTTATATTTTATATTTTATATTTTATATTTTATATTTTATATTTTATATTTTATATTTTATATTTTCGCTCATAGCCTTACTGGGGCCTGGACATGAGACGAGACCTCGAGGCAGCTTGGGACCTTCACGGACGTTACTCGACCGAGGTATTTACCGAGACCGCTGTCGATCTCATCAATAGCCACAACACCAGCGATCCTCTCTTCCTGTATCTCGCTCATACCGCCGTGCACTCAGGGAATCCGTACAATCCGTTGCCTGCGCCCGACGAGACTGTTGCAAAGTTCGACTGGATCGTGGATTACAAAAGGAGACGTTTCGCTGGTTAGTCTCGGGTTTGCGTACCGTGAGATAATTACAACCGTCCTGACCCTGTTGCTTCTCAACCTCTTTTACTCCGAGCAAACATGCCCGTCTGTATAATTGAGAATTGAGCAACTCTCTCCCAGACACCCGTGGCGAACAGTTTAAACTACGCTTTCTCATCGCAATACATAGTTGCCGCTATTCCAAACTGGGAATACACGATTAACGACGCCAGTTCTTAATCTCGTTGTACGCGTTATATGCCCGCTCACGACTTTTTACTCACGACTTACAACAGCTATGCTGCACGAGCTCGATCGTTCCGTTGGCCGAGTAGTCGAAGCCCTAAGAAAGAGAGCCATGCTCGCAGACAGCGTTATTGTCTTCTCGACCGACAACGGTGGCGCAGCCGGAGGTTTCAATTTAAACGCCGCTTCAAATTGGCCCTTACGCGGCGTTAAAAATACTCTCTGGGAAGGTTCGTCTATTATGATTAAGATTATTATTATTATTTAGAGTTCAACAGTAAAGTTGTCTGGATTAATAACGCGTGACCAGGAGGTGTACGCGGTACCGGAATTTTGTGGTCAGCGCGGCTTCCTCGTCCCGGTCGTATAGCACGCCAGCTCTTTCACATAACAGACTGGCTGCCGACGATACTGAGCGTCGTCGATGATCCAGAAGTAACGAGAAACGATACTGTTTCGCCGAGAGATCTTGACGGGACGAGCGTTTGGAATGCTCTCAAGGATGACACGGCCTCGCCACGTAAAAGCGTTCTGCACAACATCGACGACACGTATAAAATCGCTGGAATAACAATTGACAATTGGAAATTGATCGAAGGTAGAACGAAGAATCGCGACGCTATTCGATAAACTCAATGTCTAATCGTGTGTCCGACGAATCCGTAGGAACAACGTATGGTGGTACCTGGGATGGCTGGTACGAGTCCTCCGAGGGTAATTGGACGTACTCGGAAAACGAGGTGATCGGGTCGGCGACCGGCAGAGCAATGGCCAGCATTGGATTGTCGATAACGTCGGAGACGATTCGCAGACTCCGAGCCGAAGCGGCGGTCCATTGCGATTATCCCAGGTCAAAGAATTCTTGCAGACCACTCGAGGCGGCCTGCCTCTTCGACGTGCGGCTGGACCCCTGCGAGTTCAACGATCTCGCCGAGCAGTGAGTTTCCATTTCTACGATGACGTTCGCTGAAGTCAATATTTATCGGTTGTCGTTGTTTGTTATCCCCGACTGAACCCACCAAAGGCATCCGGAGATCGTTTCGAGGCTTCGCGATAAAATCAAGAAATTGAATGCAACGGCCCTGCCAATCGGCAACCTGCCCTGGGATCCGGCGGCCAATCCGGAGTATTGGGACCACACGTGGAACAACTTCGGTGACTACAAAAGTCCTCCAGTCACGAGTCCAAGCTGAAGAACGTCTCCGAGGAAAACGGCCGCATTGCCGATGGTACTGCAAGGTAAATTTGCCAATAATCATTGAAGAAAAATTATCAACTATCACAATCTGTGACTTGCACACTAAGACGTTCATAAATGTGATTGCAAGCTATACTGAATCCGTATGTTCCTGTCCACAAATAGAACGCTCGACTTAGCGGTCTACCTTAGCTTATTGTAATAAAAAAATATCATAAAATTTAAGATCGACGGAGGCACAACAGGATTTGGGCGTAGACACTGAGTGACGAGTAGACTTCTCTCTATAAGTAAAGAATCGTGTATCAATGAAATTTTATACAGAATACAATTCGTTTGAGTGTAGACGTTCGTTCTGCGTTTGGGACCATGGGAGCGGCGTTTTTCCCGCTATAATTGGAAATGACTTGGTGACGGCAGGAATGTCGCGCCGATCGGCTAGAAAGTGAGTATCGGATCCTCCCGATGATCGAGGATATCTGTGGGAAGCGAAAACATTTTTTTTATTTTCGATTAAGATCGCCGCGATACCATTGGTGCAGGGTTGGGCCTGACGTACCTTTGGCTATGCTCCACCAGGGAAGGGTGATGTATGTGAGAAAGGCGTTGAGAGGCACGGACTGCGCTCTTCTCGTTTCCTTCCAGAAGTGAAAGGTCTGAGTGAATCCTCGCATGGTCCACAGTGGATTGTAAGCCCCGTCGTCGAGCTCTGAGACGATTAAAAAAGTCAATAAAAAATGAATAAGAAAGAAAAGTAAAATTGCTAAAAACAAGGTGACGAATATCGTTCAGATACTTTTTGATGGCTAACAACTGATGGAAAGGTAGGCCAAAACCCTCGACAAAACCCCCGCGTGAAATTCGTACGGGTGGACGCGACGCGACGAGGGAAATATATTTTTTTCTTCGGAAGCGCAAAGGACATTTCCTCTTCTTTTCTCTGTACCGACTCGATGGAGAGGGCGAAGTGTCTCAACCGTCTCCGTGTTGCAATATTTATAATAACACTGGAGAAATCAGAGTGTGCGAGACGCAAAGAAGTATTCAAGCGAAGGCGCACTGTGTCATTCCATCGAAATAGAAGATAAAAAGAGCGGGCAAATTTGCAGCAAGTCCATCGGAGGAATGGCCTGCGTTATTGATGCGTGCAACGACATTGATTAGAACAAATTCATAGTAAGTAAATTATAGTAACATAGTTGTAGAAATAGAAAGGGGGCGTGGAGTTTGAAATGTGCGGAAGGAATATCCAAAGGAAAGCAATTTAAGGAGTACTTGACGCGCTTGGAGCTCACCTCCTTGAAACCGCGGTGCTTAAGCAGGAAAAAAAAATAAAAAAGAAAAGCGCATATCGACATTTCAACTCTTAAAAAGTTGGTGTGTGCCCTTTTGTTCGTGCCGCGATTGGTCGGGTTCGCGGCGGGGTAAACGCGGAGGGATGATCGCCAGTTACAGTTCATTTATCATAATCCACTATCGTATCTTAGTTGCTTTTCTTTGCATCCATTTCTCATATACGTTTTTATTTTTCATCTTTTGTTACGGGGATGAATTTACCCTGAGAGCCGGGGCGGCGCGGGAGCTCGCACCAATAGTAGATGGCGGTTCCATCCGGGGTGACGCGATGGGGCGGAAGTGGATTGCCGATGATGCTCCCGGACATGGCGCGTCTTCTTCGGCGGCGCGGTAAGGTTGCGCTCTGCCTCTGGCCGCAATCGTACGTATTCGCTCTGGTGACTCTGGCATTGGCGTTTCTGTCGCGATTGCCGTCTACCAGTCGCGGATGACGATTGTCGTTGTCCGCCGAGTTTTCAGGCTCACCGCTGCCGTTCGCTCGATCAGCGACATTCGTCGCCACGGTGTCGTCGTGATTCTTCCTGATCGAGTGAACGCCGAGGATCTCCTCGTCGCTGTAATAGCGACGTGGACGATGACGCGGACGGCGTCTTCGGGGCATCGGCGAGTCATCGGAACGCTCGTCGGGAATGGGAATTCCCCGGCGTTCCCGTCGCTCTTCTCGTCGTGCTCTCTGCGCGCCGTGGACGTCGTCCGGACTGACACGGGCGTTGTCGTCCTGGCCAGCTCCACCTCCGTATCCCAGTGGCAATTCTTCCTTCCCGTTGACGAGTATCGCACCGGCATCCAGCTTCTGCATCACGTTGTCGTCGGTGAGACAGGCACCGGTGCTCGTCACAAGGATCTCGCTGCCGACTTCGATATGATGCTGATGACGATTCCTGTGAGGCTTCCCCAGAGTTGCCGAGCCGGCTGTTCCGCAACCTCCACCACGCTGATGACAATTTCCTGAACGGGCCGAAAGCAACACCCGTGGGACACCGGGCTGTCGGTTATCGGTGAGTCGCACAGTACGGGAGACGCAGTAGGATGAGTGTACTCGCACCCTCTCGTTACGGAGAGAAAAGTCGGCGAGGGTGACGTAAGTTAATGACGCTCTCGATATATATATAATATTTCTTCTGGCAATGTAACTCGTTTTTTTTTTTTTACGGTATTTGGAACACTCGTTGGTTCAGAGTCATGTCCGCGATTATACCCCGTCGATTCGACCTCCGTCGAGAGGGCGAGAGGGCTACATTCTTTTATTCCAAGTACGTCGTTGGGTTTTTTTTTAACGGAGAAAGAACTCGTCCAAAAAAAACCCACAGCGTGCTGATACAGCGTGGAGTAATTTTCTTTTTTTTTTTTTGGGCGGTTTATTCCCCACGTTGACGGGATATTCTTTTGGCATTTTATATATACGAGAGGTCGCGAGCACACTCACCACCACCACCGACGCGTGTCGACGTCTCGTGATATGCGTCGACCGCTTCGTGCTGTTGCTGTTGCTTGTTGCTTCTCAATCTCGATGACGTCGAAAGACCATTCTCGTTATTGGATCTCGGTGGTGCGGTCGTCGTCGTCGATTCACTCGTAGTATCGTATGTGCGCTCCCTTCGCGTCTCTCTTTTGGGGGTTGACGAGGCACGCTGAGGGGAAGCTCGTCGACGTGAGCGGGGACTCCTCCGCGGACTATCCGAGGTTCGTACCGGGGTCGGGCCCCGGCCGCCCCAGCTGCTAGTCTGTTCTTCAGCTACAAAGGAAATCAGCCGGCAATCGTCGTGCCAAAAGTTATTAGAGACACACGAGAGATTTATCGTTTGGTGTTTTTTTTTTTTTACTCGAAAAAACCGAAGTTGCACTCAAATCAATTTTTTATTCACGAGTTCGCGCTTCATTCTGAGATCGTGCACGGTCTCGTGTACAATCTCGTTGTGTCGTTCTCGTCATAATTGTTTGATTTTTTTTTTTTTTTTTTTACCAATTTCTAATTTATTCGTCTGGTGAGATCGGTGTAGTGGGTGTTATGCGATAGGTGTGATATGCCAGAGGTATGCTTGTAGTGTTGCAATAGGCGTGAGTGATAGATGTGCAGAGAAACAGTTAGATGGATAGAAATAGAAAAAGATTTTTTTTATCTCGCATAGACGTCGTCACTCGTTTCATTTTTTCTCGAGTGTTTATTCATTCCCTCGGGTTAATTTTATTCACACTTCTCCTGACTCGCTCGACAACGTTATCCGAAAGGCGCACAAAAGTGGTGTCGCAGGGGGGGGGGGGGGCAGAGGAGGGAGTAGGGTGACGAGATACGCGGTGATTAAATAAAATGCTGGTAGCGTGCAGCAGATTAATCATTCCATTACAACGAGACTCGATTGTGAGATAAAATGAAAGAAGAGAGAGCTCATCGATGCACAGGACACACACGTATGTACATATTAGGAATTATGCGCTACGAAGTATTGAGTATAAACGCAACAGGGGGGGGTTGCATGCGATGAAGGTGTCGGGTTGGGTGTTGCAAGGATTAGGAAATACATACATCAATCATTATAGTATTACACTATGTACAGGGGATTAAACGTCGTTATAAAAATGCTAGTGAGAACGAGGGAGTCGAGAGTGTGTGGGTGAGCGCGCCTTCGCGTCTTTAATTTTTTTTTTCCGGGTATAGAATATTATTTTTGTTCGGTCAGCGAATTTTTCGCGAGATTATTACGACCAGCGTGATTGATGTACATCGATCAGTATCTTTGAATTATCCTTCCTCCTCCTTTTCTCAAAGTTTCTCTATGATTATTAAATAGCCAGGGACAGAGATAAATGTTATTATGGGTAAAGAGAGAGTGGGCGTAACATTCAAATGGTTTGTATCAAATGCGATTTTTTTTTTAAATTTATCAAGTCTCAATTAATTACCGTCACGAACGTCCCCGGCCTCGATTTCGTTGAGACCGTTTGCCATTGAGTCGAGACCCTCGTTTTCCGAACGTGCCTTTGTCGCGACCGCGTCCGGCTTCGTTCGCCATCCACCTCTGACGAAATTGTTGAGATTTGCGCTGGGATCGGAGAGTCTTCGTTGGTGCCGGTACATGAACAACTCCTCGGCGTCGTCCCAGTCAGCGTCCCAGAGTGCGTCCGTTGCCGAGTATCCTGGCTCCGACGTGGGCGTCTCCGCGCCGGATCCTTTGGGTTTCGTCACTGCCATCTCAGCGTGTCCTTTGCCTGCAATCATTTTCATGCGTACAAGCAGCTGTATTTATTTCTTCGGATCCTATCGAAAGTCATATGCTCAAACTTAAATTTTATGATCACTCAAACCAAAGTTTCATAATCGAATCCAAACTTTAATTTCATAGTTCAATTCAAACTTAAGTTTCTCAATTATTTTTAAATTCGAGTTATTGGAATCGAATAGAACTTTGAAATGATGATTTACAGTTCTGTCCCTGTCTGGACCACGCGCGAGAGGAGGGGGCGTGACGAGTTTCCCTATCGTAATCAACGCATCACGTTACCAAGCGCAATGCGATACGAATTTATGGCTGATCGAGTGTCGACAAAAATGAATGGTAGAAACACGGATGTTGACGTACCTTGAGGTCCCTTCATCCGAACAAATTCGATCCTCTGCGAAGAGGCGCCGGAGAAGAGGCCAAAGGTCATGCGCTGGGCCATCTTCGTGCTGAGGCTCGACTGCGGGAATCCGTTAAAAATTAAATTTTAAGTTCCCCGTGGGAAACGAGAGAGCGAAAGATAGCGAAGATCGAAGAAACTGGACTCACCCTAGCGTCGTACACTTTTTTGAGAGCGTCGTATCTGATAGAACCGAGAAATATGACGCCCTGTACAGCGCCGTCTCGGTCGGAGGCGACCAACTCGACGCACACCATCTCACCGTCCCTAACTAATATATCACAGAATACTTCGTCGAAATTATCAACCATGAAGCAGATGTGCGGATAAGTCATTTCCTCGAGATCCCCCTTGGCGTCCATTCTTCTGCGGCTCGGACTCGCGTATACTTTTTGCGAGTGACGCCTCAGCACCTGTTCGATAAATTGAAAAACCAAAATTTAATTACACCACAATAACGAACGCCTCGTACATTCGGTGAAAAAAAAATCATGGAAAAAATAGTGAAAATGCTTCATTTTGGAAGAAATTGAAGCAGATTAAGCGTGTCACCTGCAATTCCTTTGGACTCGTTCGCGTGCATATAGCGAGCGTGAGCGTATAGTCGAACTGATGAACGACGAGATTGAGATAAACGGTCTCCTCCCAATCAATGTCCGGATCGCCGATCGGTAGCTTCTTGCTGTCCTTGCGAAAGACATCGACCTCGGTCTCGAATTTCGGCACGTATCTCGACGACGTTTTAACGTGTTTCTTGCGGACGAAGAACAAGAGATCGTCGCCGTCTATCGTGTGCTCGGCTTGGAAAAGAAAGTGACGAACGAATAGATCGGTCCAATAGGTCGTTCCCTGGAGCATCACAAAGCCGGAATCTGAAAATTCAGAACAAATTATGGTCTATCGTTAATTATATCTTATCGCTTGATTTTTCGTCGATTAATTGTATAAGAAAAAAAATTGTGAGAAAGATACGAAAAAATATTAATGGTTTCCAGATTTTGAAATTAATCGATGGACATGTGTGAATCTTCATGGAACATCGTTTGGACAACAACAGATATATCCAAGGATATCCGGCATCTCAGCTTGTTCCCAAAGGCTCATGATTAATTGTACGAAATTGGAGATAACATCGAAACATTCGTTCTTCGTTTACTCATTGGAACGTAGGAAGTTGATGCTCGATATATATATATATATATATATATATATATATATATATATACAGTAGGCAATATATTTCTCTACAACAAATATCGAAAAAAACTCATTTCCCGTTTGAGAGTGTAATTTATTATACTCGGTGGAAAAATAGCGGTTTTTGCGAAAAAAAAAACCATCTTCACCTCCGAAATAAAATTTTGTCCGACATTGAAAAACCTTTTTTTCTGCACTCGTGTAAAAATATACTATTTCAGACCGGAATCGACGTCATATTGGAAACACATTACTTCCGGTTTGAAAATTTCATTTTTTCGGCCGGAAGTGCTGTCAAGCCGGGAATATATAACTTCCAATGTTAAAAATCGGATCTTTAAACCGAGAGTCACGGATTTTGCATTAAAACGTGACTTCCGGTGAGAAGTGACGATTTTCAGAATTATCTCGGTGCAGAGCCGACTGGTGGTAAGACGTCGAGTGCCAACTTTCACGGTGTGAGCCAGTCTTCAGTTACCGTGGTTTCGTTGCTTTCAGTGTTCATTCGATATACTACCGTACAGCAACTGTGTTTGCTTGGAATTGAATAAGAGCGCTGCCCGGACTCCTCGTGGACAAGTCGAGCAACTCGACTCGGCGACATAATCGATAGACGGTGTAAGTTCGTCAAGCGCACGGAGAGCGTCGCACAGCCCGAAGCAGCTGTTCCGTCGCCATGTCGTCCCACCGCTTATTCCGCACCGTACATTAATTCCAGCGACGTGCATCAACACCCGTTCCATCCTTTCGAGTATGCAGCGATGATTCACCTGCATCCCGACTACCATAAAACACCCACACGCGCACGCCATTCAGAGCAATAAAAATAAATTTCAATAACGAATGATTCACGACGCAGCGTTCCGGACGGAGAGGGGGGGCGTAGGGAGATTATTGAAACGTCGCTGCGATTCGAACGCATGTCAGTCGGTGTACAATGCATGCTAATTCTCCCGGCGACACACCCGCACCGGCGTCTGTAAATAAATAACAACGATACAACAAACACAACGGTAATAATCGGTCAAACCCACCGTCTTTAAGTAGCTGTCGCATCTCCTTTGTTCGCTGGAAATTTATTTCCTCGAGTAGTTGTTCCAGCATCGTCGGGGCGCGGGGAAAACTCGCTGAGCTACCGGCTAGACTCGCCATCTCGTGATGTTTTCCGACAGGATTCCCAACCGTCAGCGATGGACTCGCTGGGACAAGCACTCGATGAACGAGAGGCGGTGGCGTGCGGCACTGAGCCTCGCCAATTCCACCGACTTCTCGTCTCGGTGTCTCGTCGATTGTCTCCGAGGCTCCCGACAACGTACATCAACGATTTATGAATGTATTAACGAGGATAAAGGTTGTACATCGAGTACTACCGAAGATACCGTACCAAAGACCGTTCGGCCGGCACAAACGCGACGAGCGAATGATTCAGACTGTCAGGCGTTCGAATCGCACTGCCACGATAAGAACAAGATCGTTGCGATTGTAAGGTAAATGAAATAATGAAAATAATAAGAAAAAATATGACTCTGGAGACGGTTGCCGCGCGCCAAGTGGTTAGAAGCAGTGTAATCGCGAAGACAGACCGCGCGCGCAAAATATTTCTCTCGGTTCGTTCTCGCGACTTGTGTCAGGCAGTTACTGCGAGCTCGGTAGGAGCATTCTCGCGTATCTGTCTCTGTCGCTCTCGCTCTCGGGTTCGCGTCTGTTCTTTGACACCAGTGTAGCCTCTGGGCTGCTGGCTGGCAACGCGAGGCAGAAGCCGCGGTCGATAATGTCCCGCGCAGGCGCCTCGGTTGAGAGCGCTAGCTCGCGACGCAGGTGGCGCACGCGTCGACAATGAAAATACCTAATTCCCGAACGAGAGAGACCTGCCCGAACGGCTGCTCAAAAGCCATTGTAGGTCAGACATAATTTACTGCTTTAGATTTGTACGCAAATTAAATTCTCTCAAGGATACGGGACTACCGAGAGCTCCACCCGCAGCGACGGACATTTCGCTCGAATTTTTTTTTCAATATATATTTTCAGACGAATTGCTATCGAAAGCGCTAATAGAGTCGAAACGTTTCAGTCCCTTGTTTACTACGAATCATTTCGGTCTCCTTATCGCACGATGGGTCGACGCTTGGACGAGATATCCGAGTGACCCGGAACGACTGACCTCTCGACTTCTCTCAGATAATAACGGACGGAAATATTTCTCGATCCGCGGTTTCCCCTGTCGGCGATCGGCGGGGCAAAATCAATTCTCGACTATTCGCCCGTACACAAACTCCGCTGGAATGCAGTTGAAGAGCGTTGAAGAGACCCTCGTGACGAGAGGCATCGATGGCCCTCAAGGGGATTCTCCGACGTCGAGAGGACACTCGGTAACATTACTCGGTCGTTCGAGTAACTTGCATCTGTTTTTTTTTTTTTTTTATCTTTTTTGTCCCGCTTCTTTGCTCCGCTGCCGGATAAGCGCACAACGCAGCACGCGAGTTTCTCGGTATCGAAACCGCGCGTAGTTCGCTCGCGTAGTTCCAGGCGTATTGCGGCCAGTGTGACGCTTTCCTCCGATCGCGTCAGTAGAAAATCGTCTCGTACAGCGTTAGGGCGTTAGTTCATCGACGATTCATTGACAATATTCGCATTATCAGGCTAGTTCGTTTTACTCGTTATTATTTTTTAATTACAATCCACAACGATTCCTGTAGATTAAACGTTCGATATTATCGTTCAGGGAAGGAAGAACAAAAAAAAACCTGCTGTAAAATGGGCGCAGCGGGATGGAGGATCGCGTTGATACAGGCAACGCTTCTCGTTGTTCTGTCGAACGCCGGATGTCCGATGCGGCCAACGTCTGCGCAAACTTCTGCTCAGAGGACCCCCGGCGACGGTGGATATAAAATCATGGCGAGCGGACGAACGGAAAAATACGTTCCGGACACGATTTATGCGATCGGTCTTCGAGGTAAAAAATTATACAAAAGAATAAATGTAAATAAATATACCGCGACGACAATTGGGTGAGTAAGTACAAAGTATTTTTTTTCTCTTAATCTTGGTTAGGTTCCCTTACGCACGAGACTATTCAGCAATTCACGCGTTTCACGCTCTCGGTGGATTCGCAGCATTCACCGAACAGTCCGTCGTCCCGAGTGGGCTCTTTTCAGCTTTATTCGGACTCACTGACGAACTTCAACGAGGATTGCGTAAACACCGTGTCCGAGGCGACGGATCTTCCAAAGTCGGAGATCAAGGTTATGTGGCGGTCACCGCCAGCCGGCTCCGGCTGCGTTGTGTTTACTGCCATGGTTTTCGAGAATCCAAATGTGTGGTACGCCGAGGACGGAAATTTGGTTAAAACTATTTGCGAGGCGAGATCCGAGGAGAGGGACGCTCGGGAGGGCTCGACGACTTGCTGCGCCTGCGACGAGGCCAAATATTCGGCAAGTAAACGAAATTAATTGACGAGAGCGAAATGCTCGGCTGGCGTTGTTGCTTATGGACTTACGCCCGTATTCAACGACTCTCTCCTGGTAATTTCGGCGCTCGGTCGGTATCAAAAACTGTAAATAACTTTTTCACGGATTTTTACGCGTAGAGTAAAAAGAAAAGTCACATTGGAAGCGGTGAGAAAAGTTTATTACGGTTTTCATGAACGATCGCGGCACTGCGTACAGTCTTGCGAGAGTTATCTTCGCTGGTAACGTAGAAAATATGCTGATTCTGCACCTAAAGAAGCTGGAGTGGCGAGACACTTCTCTCCAAATTTTGAGGTCGGTCGATAATACAAACTCTTATTTTTTCACACAACAATTCGCTCTCGATCGTAGACGGTCGGCGTCATAGAGAAAAAAATCAGGTAGTTTTTATTACCGACGGCGATATTTACCGTGAACTTCTGCGGTCGTCGAAGAAGGGCATGTGAATTTTTTTCCACACTTCAAGTCCTTTGTCAAGGACCATCTCTTCCTTACGGAAAAGTAATTTGCTTTTCACCAAATCATTGATTCTATTGGAAGAGACAGAAAAATAGATTTGTTACCGACCGAGTAACAATCGTGGGGTTGCGTGCACTGCCTTGTTCGACAGTATAATAAAGCCACACATGACCTTAATCGATGCTATAAAATGTCCCATTTTCGTGCGAAAATATTGTCGTGCCAGATAACTGTGACCTCTGCTCTAAACTGTTCTCTTTTCACCTCCGCAGCTCGTGATGGAAGGAATCTGGTCCAACGTCACGCATCCCAAAGACTTCCCCTTCTCCGCTTGGCTGACGCATTTCAGCGACTTGATCGGAGCCTCCCACGAGAGCGACTTCTCGTTTTGGGGAAGGGAGCACATCGCCACCGACGGATTTCGCCAACTGGCCGAATGGGGATCAGCCTCGGGTCTCGAGACTGAGCTGAGGGCAAAATCCCAGCATCTGAGGACCCTCGTCAAGGCCGCCGGGCTTTGGTATCCGAACGTAAACACAAACACCACCGCGAGCTTCCGCGTCGACAAGAAGCATCCACTTCTCTCAGTGGCTTCGATGCTCGGACCGTCGCCCGACTGGGTTGTCGGTGTCAGCAAGCTGAATCTCTGCCAGGCCGACTGCACGTGGATGAGTCGCACGACGATCGACCTCTATCCCTGGGACTCCGGTACCGACAACGGCATAAGCTACATGTCCCCGAACTCCGAGACCAAGCCACGGGAAAAAATGAAACCGATAACCACGAGCTATCCCGAAGATCCCAGATCACCGTTCTACGATCCAAGCGGAAGACCCATGCTGCCCTTGGCACGTTTGTACATTAATCGGGAAAAGGTCATACCGAGGAGCTGTGACGAGGAAAGCCTAAGAATACAAGTCGCCGAGTTGGAGGTTGCTGAAAATACCGAGGACACTAGCAGACGTGAGTCAACGTTGTTATGTACTAATATATCTCTTATTTATGAATTTGTTTTTTATTTATAATTTTTTAAAAATTTATTTTTTGCAGCCGAGTGTCAAACAACCGACTACACCGCATGGACCTCGTGCTCTGTCAGCTGCGGTAAGGGCCTCAGAATGCGTACGCGTTCTTACATAATGCCCGACAAAGCTAAAATGCTGGGGTGCAACAGGCAACTTGTTTCCAAGGAAATGTGCGTCGCAGCGATAGCGGAATGCCCGTGAGTCAATAGTTTGAGATTTCCCATTAGCGTTGAGTTCGTAAGGACGTTGAGTTCTTTTATTATTTTTCTTTAATTTAATTGAATTTTATTTTAAATAGCGGTGAGGAGGAGAGGAACGAGGATGTCGACGAGATTTCATTGCCAGGCAACGAGGGTGGAGTTTGCGAGACGACTGAATGGAACGAATGGTCCGAATGCTCGTCGTCCTGCGGCGTAGGGCTGAAGATGCGTACGAGAAGGTTTAAGGATCGCATGGGACGTAAGAAGTGTCCACACGTGTCGACCGTCGAAAAGACCAAGTGCATGGAACCAGCATGCATACCAGGCACCGAAGAAGTCGTCGATCCGACGTGCAAGGTCCATCGATCTAACGACGAAAAAACAATAAATCCGTCGTGGTTCCTCAATAAATGTTTTGTGGCTTTTGTCCATCTGAATTCGGGATCAACATTTTTTTTAATCCCGTCATATCAATGAAACAGGTCACAGACTGGACGGATTGGTCCCCGTGCAGTGCTTCCTGCGGCAAGGGGATAAAACTGAGAACCAGATTACTTATGGTGGATCCGTTGAGGCAGGAAGAGTGTTCGTCCCGAGTGGAATTATTGCAGCAGAGGACCTGCCTAGTCCAAGCCGATTGTACCTTCGACATGGCTACCGCGAAAGGTTTGACCACAAATTTATTGCCAATTTTTTTTTTTTTTAAGTAGATAAAACTCACTAAATCATTCGCGCTTCATCCACAGTCGTCTGCATGGAGGAAGCCGACGTCGGCCCGTGCCGAGGATACTTTCAGCGGTGGGCGTTCGATCCTCGAAAGCTCATGTGCGTCTCGTTCGGCTACGGTGGTTGCCGCGGTAACAGAAACAATTTCCTCACTTCGGAAGAGTGCACCAGTACATGCGGAATCGTTAGTGTTTCTTGTATTAAATATTCCCCGACAATGTTACATTAAATTTTTACTTACGAGATGAATCCTTTCGTTCCGGAAACGTGCAGGTAAGAGCAGCACTTACGGGCCAATCGCTTCCGGATCCAGCGAGTCTTCAACAGAATCGTATTGCAGCCCAGTCGCCTCCTCCGATTGATTGTATGGTCACCGAATGGTCCCCGTGGACTCCGTGCAGCGTCAGCTGCGGTCCGGGTCGACTCACCAGTTTCCGGATGATCAAGGTAAAAAGTCGCCCGCCCATTGTGAGTGATATATCCTAGCCGAATTAGTATATTATGCTACAGCGGAGGTGAGTGCGCGATCTTTGCCGAGTGTGAAGTTTTCTGCACGTGCGAAGCGAGGGCAGGATGCACTAATTTCTGTGTAGCACACGATACTTCATTTCGGAATTAATTTTGAAATAACCACATTTTTTGCGGACAGAATCTTTGAATTTGCAATTACCATTACTCCACCGGCAGCAACAGAGCTTTCAGACGGAGTAACGAGTCCTGTTACTCCCAAAGGAGTAATGGAGCAATACTGCGCAAGCGTACGTTACAAATAATGATCAGTCCCGTGTTGCACGCAAGGAATGTGGTTAATTTAGCAAAGTCGAGGCGACATAATAAATGTATCATTGTTGGTTGTGTCTGTCTCCAGCGCGAACCCGAGAACGGCGGAAGACCGTGCCCGAGGAAATTGCAAAGGCGCGCTCGCTGCATGCTGGCACCCTGCGAGTAAAAAGCTCTGAGAGCGAAGAGGCACAAGAACGGTAGATTATTTTTTATCACTAGTAACGTTGTTAGTCAACAGTTTACAGAATCGTGTGGAATGACGGGACGTTTGATGATTAAATAAATGAGAGGCTCGTGCATGTAATAATTATCATTATAATATCCTTTATCTGTCCTACACGCGCACTTAATGATAGGCGCAGGCATTCTATGTCCCACAATTGAGTACGTCGATAATGCGGTAGGCGCTTGGTGTACACGAGAATATTGCACGCTTTCTCGACACTATACCAGTTAGACTCCTTTTTCTTTTCATTCTTTTTTGTAATCGTACAATATTTTATACTATGGACTATCAGAGATATCTTTAATTATCTGACGCTACTTGGTCGTGACGACAACGGTCATCCTCCAGCCTCTCTTCCCTGATCGGCTATGTGAGATAAATCTTTGGTATTTAGTCGTAGTTTAGTAGTAGTGTAGTAGTAGCGTTACTAATAATAAAACGTACGATAAGTTTGATAGTGATAAAATCTCGAATAATGACTTGCTCGTACATGTAGTGTGGTTTTCTTGTTTAGTTTTGTTTTGATTTGTTGTTTCATTTTAATATAGAATAGTTTGTGCAAGGGGGCAATAGCCCGTCTCCGTTGCCCGACCCGAGCGTCATATCAACGTACTGGCAGTTTATTAACAACAGTGGCCCTTACGAGCCACGCTCGCAAATTGTGCAGGTGAAAAAATACACAAGTCCATCAGCCTCCGGTATAGCTTATTACGATAAATATCTGTATACGCGCTAGGTTATTTTTTCTTTTTAATTTTTTTCTATCAGGACTAGACAAATCTCATCCCGGCTTACCTCATATCTTAATAATCTTTTCTGGATTCTGAGACTCTCTTACCCAATCGCACGGCGATCAGCGATACTTTTTAGTTTTTCTTTCTTTCTTTTTTTTAATCATACTGTATACGTAGAACGAGGAAAAAGTGAGTTGAGGAGATTAAGAGAAAGAGAGATTCCAGCGAGAGGATTCCTAATTAAAAACGAGAGCGTCCACGATGAATTATATAATATATTATATATATGTATATATATAAAGATTTCGCGCCCGCGCGCTTTTTGCTCAATTGGGTGCAAGGTTCGTAGAGGCGACCGCGACGATGCGTCTTCTCTTACAGCCTCACAATTATGATTTTTTAATACGTTATTGAATTTAGTCTTTTTTTTATTATATACGTGTATACTTATATTCTAAACTCATTTTCGGTCTCGCTCGCGCGACGAAGGCATCGTTGTGGCTCTCTCTCTCTCTCTCTCTCTCTCCCTCCCTCCCTCTCTCTCTCTCTTTCTCTCTCGATGATACGATCAAGCTCTTGCTCTACCCGTTGAGACGTAATGTGCATGGCGTCTCAGAGCCAGCCGGTCGTCACGTCGTAGCCGGCAATCGGCTCGATACCCGCGAGCCTCTGCAGCCTGCTCGCCGAGCCGTTTCTCTTGAAGCTCGACGAAAGATCGAGACCGGCCGACGGATCGCCGGGGTCCTCGGGATTCGCAGGACCAGTCTGCGCCCCGACGACGCTCTCCTCCGTCGTCGACGGTGTCAGGGGTGGCGTGCTCGTTGTCGTTGCTGTCCCTTCACCTGTAACATCGTCGACCTCTGGATCGCGACAAGTATCACAAGTTTACAACAACAGGCCGAGTTCCGTGAGTCTTCGCCCGTTCTCGCTATACTCAATATCGAGCGGCCTCACCTACTCTCTCGGTGATGCTGGAAATTTCCGTTGCATCGAGACTCGGATGTTGGCTCTGTGTCGCCTCATGACGTCGAACAGGTATCGCCTGCGAGGACAGATCGGGTCCCCGAATGGGCACGCTGCTCGCCCGTTGCAGCTGGCCCTTCAACGTCGCCGACGCCGTCGAACTCGCCGCCACTATCGTCGTCGCTGCGCTCCTGACGCACGACGCCGGCAGTATAGCGCTCGGTGGATTCGACGTGCTCTCGATCGTGCTCGCGTTGCCGCTCGTCATCGTCGGTGTCGAGGCTCGAGACGCGGAGAATTTTTTGCGCTTCTTTCTGAGGGCGGCGATCGCCGGTCCGAGGCCGTGGGCGAACACGTGGTGAGCCTCATTCGTACGGTGCTGTCGACTCTCGACCGCCGTATGATGCTGGGAATGTTCGTGCGAGGAACTCGCAGACGCCTGGTGATGCTGATTATTGTGATGGGAACGCGAAGATGACGGTGGCGCGTCGAGGGAGGACTTCGAGTCGGAGGATCCATCCGAATGGGAACCAGCGTCGTCGGAAGCTGGGGAGTACACCGAGTCCTCGGATCGCGAACGACCTGCAATCGGGAAAAAAATACGTTTCATACCTCTCATTGATACCACCTCAGGGTAATTATTATAGTAATCTATCTGATGGTACAGGTGCGATGGAGTGTAACGTTAAAAATTGTGAATTCGATATCGTGGACAAGAAGTTTTAATTCGAAAACTGTTATATTACATTTCAGGTATAATTGTAACAATGATGGAGGTTTAAAACCGACAGGCGGAATTTTTTTTTTCTACCCAAACAAAACTTCCTCCATGAGGAAGCAAAAAGAATAGTAATTGACTTCCCGAGCGAGTGGAATTTTCTGGTGAACGAAAGTGTCAATATAGATGATAGTACACGCACCAATGAGCCTGGATACTCGTCCGGCTTTGGCAGCCTCGATCAGCGTACCCCAGCGTCGCTTCCTCGATCCATTACGAGTGAAACGCGACTGACGGGTGGAAGTTGTCAGCCCAGGAACGCTGTTCGTGCTCGTATGATGAGGATGCTTCTTCGGTGTTGCACCCGGTCCGAATATGCCACTGAGAGTACTACCGAACAAGTCGTGATGGGTACTCTCCGACTGGGTGTGCTGCAGAGACGCTATGAATTCGGCTACTGGCGGCAAGGTTCCGCTACCACCCGGTTGTGGTGCAATGTTGAAACCTTTCATTAGTCGGCGCTCCTTCTGACGATTCTTTTTCCCTCCGGCACCTGCGGAAACATTTTTTCATCAGTACTTCACGATCACCGAGGCTCTTTATAAAACTCACTACATATTTACTCTAAGGGAACCGCCTGCTGACACTTTGATCGCAGGATTTGCATCGGAGAGACGGAGACACAGAATGAGAGAGTGAAAGATGACGTTGAATATTTCTGTACATTATAAAAAAAATTATAATCTCTAGCAATTTCCGGTGCCTAAACTATCCGGCCTTGGGCAAAAATGTCCGAGCACTTTCTTTCCCACGTTCAATTTCCTGCTAATGGAGTTTCTTTTCTGTATTAAATTCTCTCCAGGAATTCTAATTGAAATGTATGAAGAAAAAAGTTGCTAGAAAATTGAAAACGAAGAGTCCTCGAAAGTATATTTTGTCCAAGGCGATTATAGTTTCGGTGACAAAAATGAGTCGTGGCGAAAGATAGTGGATCTGAAAATGGATCTGATTTCTTCGCGATACGATGAGTGGATGACAGATGCATTGTGTGTGAAGACCGCATGCTATTGAAAGCGCGCGAGCGTTTATGAAATTGGGATTGGAGGGGATATTGGAAAGGAGTACGGGGCTCACCGGTACCGGTTCCTGAGGCGGTGGACGTGTTCATTCCCGAATTCTTCAATATCTCAATGAGCTCGCATCTGAATGCGCTGATGTCCTGCTTTATCTCGTTGACGTCGTCCTCGGTGACGCCCTCGCCCTCGGTCTTTCGTTGCTCAACGGTGACGTAACGCCTCACAAGATTTCTCATTATTCCCTGATAACGAAAGTCCCTCTCGGAGGCTTGCTTCACTTTTCGCTGTATAGATTTTGACAAACAAAAACAAAATCAAAGTAAGTCATTATATATTTTATATATAATTCGAGTCAGGATGTAACAGGATGTAAAAAAAAAAGGTAAACCGTACTCTTATAGTTCTCATGTGCTCCTTCTTGGCGGCTCGGCTGTGTCCGCACAGCTTCCGATAGACCCACTGTCCCACGTACCACGCGCTCTTCGGCGTAGGGATTATGTTGAACGGCGGTGGAACTGTGCCGCCCTCCTCGAAGAAGCTTATCCACAGTTTGCTTCTGGCGAACTTCCACTCGACGTCCGCGCGCTCCTGCTCGATTAAATTATCATTCGAACGTGATACCATCCATATTTACGAGAGCCCAGAGTCTATATGAAAGGCTCAGAAGTTTGTAAATTTACTAACCGAAATGAGTTGATAGGAATGATTCATCATGGCGATAAGAAGATTCAGCAGGACGACGATGTTTATGACGGAGTAAGTGCCGAACATCAACATACCCCAGAATCGCGTGAATACTTTTATGCCATCGAGCTCGAAACTCTCGAGATCCACGAGCCCGAAGACCGCCCAAAAGAGCGTCTGAGTAGTCTCGAACAAGCTGCAATCATCCGTAAAAACCCTTTGAATAAACCGTGTGCCTGATTGCAGACTATGAGAAAGTATGCTCAAAAAATATATGTTTATGTATGCATATAAAAACAAAAAAAAAACTAAATTTTGACCTACTTCGCGAATCTCCGCCAGACACTACAGGCGTTCGAGTCCGTGGTCACATTGTTGTTACTAATGCCACTGTTCGAATAAAGCATCGCCGACGGGCATCTTTTCTTCTCCATATCAGCGTAGTACCACAGCAGCTGGTTGAGCCCTGAAAATTAAAATTCGGGACATTTTATTGAATCTTTTTTTTTCTTCTCAGAACCCCCACAAGCGATAGTAATATGCAACTTACCGCATGAAAAGGCGAAGAGCACAAGGACGTAGAGAAAAAAAAATTTCATTATATCCATGACCATTCGCGATAACGACACTTGAAGAGGTCCCAGATGAGGATTCACCGAGAAGATGTAGACGAGCTTGAGTGAACTGTGTTATTAATTTTATTATTATTAAAGATGAAATTGCAGCGATCGACAGACATAAATTTTGTTATTTATCTGCGGCTGTGATGATTTGGCCGAAACTCCAAAGTGAAGGTGTAAGAGTACGCACATTACGCTTCACCTTAAAGATGTGCCGATTGGTCGTTCGCAGTCGCAGTTAAATAAAGACATTATTGGTAAGATTGCGCACCCAGTCGCGACCAATTATTCTAGACAATCAATGTCGTTAATCATAGTTGTCACTGACCTGAATATATTAGCAGCCGAAAATAATCCCTCGGAGATAAGCATGGGATCCCAGGTGTCCCACTGTTCTCTCTGAAGTTCCGTAATGGTCCCAATTTGTCCCTCTCTTTCCTTCTGTACTCTGTAATACGCGACTATCCTGAGAGCAACCGTCGCCACGTACAACGAATTAGTGACAAAATCAATGACGTTCCACATATCATTGATGTATTCCTCGAGACCGACATCCCACAGTTGTTTCACCTCGGACCATATGAGCCCAGATACCCAGGCGAGTACGAACCACTCTACGAGGGTCGGTGCGGCACCTCTTTTCGACTGGGACTGGTAAGGTGACGGTGTCGGTGTCGGCGGCGTGTCATGTCCCGACCAGAGACTCATTACATTCTCGATCCTTTGACTCGCGAGTATGAGCATAACTGCGTAGAAATATAAAATAAATTTTTTAAATAATTTAAAACAAACCATCATTTACCGATCGCTCATTCATCGAGCATGATCTGATATGGATCATCTTCGCGAGGAAAAATCCGTTCGGGGAATGTCCCCCTGCCCCCCGGTTTTATATATTCTATTTTAGATTCAAGGCGGGCGGTGTAGCCGAGGAAATCAAACATCCGCGAACCCGGACGAGTTTCCAAACAGTTTACAAATATCTTTCAATAGCTTGGGCGCGTTAAACAGCGTAGGCGAGCTGGACGCGTGACTTCATATCGGTTAAATCGACGATAGCGGACGGACGCTGGCCACTCGAGGGAGACCTTCGATATGTTAGCTTTACAGTTAAGTTCGGGTAAACCAATCGCGACCAGGTGAAATGTTCTTTATAAAATTACTTTCGACCCGCAGTCATCGATGATCGAAGGAACGAAGCTGGCCCGGCCATTTACCAGTTACCTTCGAGTGATACCAGTCTTAAAAAAAAATCTATAATATAAAATATTGAACGATGATAAATGAACACGGAAAAATCTACCCGTCATCACTCACTATCTTGCCCGATGACGACCCGCAATCACCGTTTCGTCCGACGGATATTAAAAACTCACACAAGAAGGTGAAGTACGAAGCCGAGTGACAGATAAATTTGATGAAGGGCTTTCGCATAGTTTGACCGAAGGCGCTGTGTGGGGCTATTATGTAGGCCACGCTGAATATAGGAAACAGAAGACCGATCCGTACGATCTCCAATGCCTGAAGAACCATGTTCTTGCGACGGAATCCCGGCAGTCCTTCGTACCAGATGGAAGCCAGAAGTTGCTGCACGTTGGGATGGGCCACAAACTGCAAGAAGCAATAAATTTTGATAGTTTGCACGTGAGGGAGGAGGGACGATGGGCGAGAGCGGTAAGAATAAGAGACGAGAAAGGGTGAAAACGAACGACACCGATGCCGTTCGACGAGAATTCTCGTACGATCCAACGGGAATTTCCACTCGTCGCTTTTCTACATCGCTCTCGAACGTGCATTCTACTCTGCGCGTATCTGGTCGTGCGAATTGCGGCACCGTCCCTTTTACCTTCTTCTGGCGTAATTTAATGGCCAACTTGAGACGATTCAAGTGCATTCTTTCGCCGTGCTCGAATGCCGGTCCAGTGGGATCGTGGTTCAGCAATACTTCCAGCTCGTAAGAACTTCTCGTGTGGTCGAGCAACGCGGTCGCGAAGTCCTGGCACTGTCTTCTTAATTCCTGTTAGGGAGATGTAAATTTGGAGTTTAATATAAAGTTACTTTTGACGGAATCGGTTTAGGTAGTTCGAGTGTTATTTTCAAGGCGGCCACGTCAGGTCCATCCTAATGGAATTTCGTCCTTTTTTTATGAACAACAATGTCGCTCGTTTGTTCACCTGATACTCGCACTTGAACTCGTGCTCGAGAAACGACAATCGTCGAAGTTCCCACGATAGCTCAAACGCAGTGAGGATCGGGTCCTTTGAGGACAGAGCTATGAGGGACGGCGAGGCCAGCGCTCTGTAAGCATTTATACGACTTCTCGAGTGTCTCAGCGAATCTTCCATCCGGGACGTAACGCACTCGTCACATCTGCTTCGAGAAAAACAAAGAAAAACAAAAAAAAATAATTTTAAAAATAAAAGTCAAATTAGAGAAATAACTTTAAAAAAAATTATTTTCTATCCGGGTTTTCCGAATGACTCTTCGCCACTAAGGCACTCGTCATATTTTCGCTTTGCAAAAAAAAAAAATAAAACAAATCCGAACCGTCAACAAAATTCCACAAACATAAGAATTTTTTTTTCAGTTTGTCTTATCTCGTTATTCTGAACAATACGGGCACATTGATATAATTAATCAATCAAAAATGAAGAAAGACAGAATTACGATGACTGACCCACAACGAACATCGTGAGGCATAGGCAGAACGGATCCTCGATCCAGTAGAATCTTGATGATCTCATAATTGTCCCGATGAGCGGAGAGTATCAGGGGTGAGATGTCAGGTGTGAATGTTGCTGTGTCCGGCGGCAGAGCTTCCCAGCTCTGGTGAATCGATATGTGATTTAGCCGATGAATTTTATACCACCAGTGTGTAATGAAACAATACAGGATTAATAAAATTAGAAAATATTGTACAGATTTCAGACGACGTGCAAACACAGTGCCAGCAAATTTAATGTAACTGATTACTGTAAGCATGCAATTCATAGCCACATGTGCCATTATTAACCGACTCATGGAGCTTGCGTATAATTATTTAATAAATTATGGAACTGCTGTCGGGCGAACGGATTAACTGATACCCAGTCGGAATCAGACCGTGGACCGTATTATAATTATTGTCTGTGTGCATGTGTGCGTTCGTGCATGCTCCCGTGTCGATCAAGTTTACAGCCTCCCTCGTCGACTCCACTATGAAAACAGAAGGGAAGTCCCGGAGTGAAATTTAACAGGGTGGATTTCGTCGGGAACTCGGCAATTGGAAAGCCCCGAAAGTTCCGGTCTCCGTGAGTTATCCGACTAATACTGGAGGCGTCGGAGGAAACCTGATTGTGAAGCATATAGATGGTGCATAAGAAACGCGGAGATGTGCATGCATTCCTCGAGAATTCGGAACGCACATATCTACTATAGGGGAGAAGGGACAGAATGGACTATTATTTAAAAAATTGATGTTGGCATAAAAAATAGTTGGCATATGGCCTCGTCACTCATTACAATTCTCGGTATAACTTCCTCCATGAGAGAATTCGTTTATGAATTTTTTCCTTGTTCACAGAGGATCCAATAAGAAAAACTGTAACAAATAAGAAAGCCATATGCGAACTAATTTTCACCTTTTTTTTTATGTTATAAAATGTCTACATTTTATCTAGTTCCAACGTTAAAGAGTTACGGCAAAATTTATTTATCAAATTAGCATGATTCACCGTTACAGGGCTATTTTGAGTAGTCTGACATTAAAATCTCCTTGTTTTTCCGAAAACATAGCTTTCTCTTTAAAGAAGCAAAATAATGTAGGTCGATCTTGAATGGAAAATAAAAACCGATTCATTTAGCTCCGAATTCTGCCTCGAACGACGGAGACGTTCTTGAGATAAACGTGGTGAACATGGCCCAGCCATCGCGTCACTGATTTTGTGTGCCAATCGAGGTGGGGCCATATTCCCCCCGTTGGCTTATGTGCAATAGTAGGTAGAGAAACATCAAAATCACAGAGTCGTTCATGTATAAACATATAAATTGTACGATCTACGAACGGGCATACTGCAAGCGGGGATGAGCTGACGACACACAGCGAATCTTCTTACGTGGGGCTCGCCATTTCTATGAACCGTCTTCTCGTGCTCCAGCAGTACCTCGACAGCTTCCACGAACTCTTCGGATATCGCGTGAAGGAGGGCGTCTTTCGTTTCCACCTTGTGCTCGATCAGAAGCTCAACCATCTCGAGATTTTCATTGTCGATTGCCATTAGCAGGGCTGATCTTCCGAGAGGATCGACGCAATTCATATTTATCCAGTCGGAGTCGTGAGCGCGCTGCAACATCCTGCAAGAGTTCCAACAATTTAATGGAGCACCTCAGCGAATCGCAGAAGTGAAAAAAAAAAGCATAAATGTCCACTTTTTTTGTGACAACTGCACCCCAAAATAAAACAATCCAAACCATCAAGATCCGCCTTCGCAGATGTAAGAAGAACTTCAAAAAAAAAAAAAGGTGAAACAACTCAGCGATTTATTTTACTTTTTTCACTCCTTTTTATCATCGACCATCCGTGCGACAAAGAAGAAGCGACGAGGGTAAATAAAATTTGTTTCCCCATCTCCCTAATCGTCTCGCCTTACCGTAGATTCTCTCTCACATGCTCCGGCTCTTTCCACTTTGCGCCGTAAACTTTTATAGAACATCAAACTTTACCTCCTCACCGAAGCAACGTCACCGCGCTCCACAGCGAGGAGATATTTCTTCTCGTCGAGCGACAGACTCGCCATCTCCTGATGCGGCCTTACAACGTTCTCCTCTTCCATCATCCCGTGTATGCTGTGCCTCTGCAAACAAACAAACAAAACAAACATATTAAAACAACAAATCACGAAAAAAATTAAAAAAATAAAAACATAAAATAACAGAAAATGAAAAAAAATAAAATAAAATCAAAAAGTACCACGCGAACCCCGCGAGAATTCTATTTCGAAAGGGTGCATAATTCGTCGACACCTGTTGGTCTGGACGGCCGTCGTTTGCAACACGGTTCAATTAATATACGAGATGTGGGTGGCTTTCGCGCCCGAAAAACGAACGGAAGCACCGCGTGTCACATAGACCGATGTGCGTTCGAGCCTCGACCCAGGTCCTCGGCTCGCCAGTCTCATTCGTATGATTTACATCGTTATTAAAAAAAAAAAATAATAAAAAAAAATTAAAAAAAAAAAAAAAAATAGTAGCATATTAACGCATAACACGTATATCGAGAGATGCGTAAATGAAACGCTTGCAGCGGGGACGCGGCATCCGCCTGGATGAAATGTGTTATTGCATACAGGGGTGCGCCTGTGCGCGTGCAGCCCCTGTTTCAGTCTATCCATCACGGTTCTATATAGATATTCCAATAGAACGCGTGCTTCTCGAGGCTTGTGTACGCGCCCGAGGGGTATTAGTATATAAGGAGGAAGATGGAGAGAGAGAGAGAGAAAGAGAGAGAGATAGAGAGGAGAGAGTAGTGATAGGACGCGCGCGCGCGTGCAAGAGCCTCGAGGGTGTGGTCGCTCGACAATTGTGAGAGGGAGCGCCAGGGTAAACACTCGTCCTCGTAGTCTTCGACATCCTGTCCTCTTCCTCACGGTCGTTCTTCTTCTTCTTCCTTTGCGTCGTAAAGTGGCCTTCGGGATACCCTTGTATATATATATATACGAGTGAGTATAGCGGGGGGTAAAACGGACCATGTGCTCCATTTCGGACTTGGTACCTTCTTCTCTGCTGAATTTACGAAAAATGTTCGGGTGGTCCGTTTTGCCCCACTCTCTGTCTCTATCTCTCTCTGTATACGTTACGTTTCAGGCATTCCCTCCGGTTCGGCATTTTCGCTCACTCTCTTTATCTCATCCTGAGGGAGTCTCGAGGGGTTTTAATAGCGCGCGCACGTCGTGCCGTAGTGGATGGAACGCGGGAAGAAGAGGCGCTCGCACACGCTGAGCTTACGTGTGTGCAATACGAGCACGCTCTCGAGCTTTGTCTATCTGTCTACCTGGCCAACTACGGGAGTCTGACGCTTTCGAAGCTGCCACGCCTAGCCAAGCTTTGACGAGTCGTGGACTCTATTCGCGAGTAGGAGCACATGAACTTGCGTGGCGATTTAATTTTTTTTATTGCGGTACCGCAAGTCGACGTGTATTACGTGCGTTGCAATATGGAGTATCCGGGGGTTCGGGTAATTTGGAACGGTAAGCATCGAGAGCCGGGCAAAACGGAACACCGGTTTGCGACGGATTTTTTTTTTTTTTTTTTTAGTGGTAGAGACTGGTCCGTCTTAACCCCGGTTCCCGTTGCACCCAGCTCTCCCGCTATGACCGATCGTTTCGACATCTCTTTGCGAAGCCAATCGGACCGTTTCCTGGTCATCGAGGCTGCGAACCACGCCGCGGTGAAATTAACACCGAATTGAAACGATTCACATGGTAATTTTCATTTTGGAGCAGACGGGTTGTGTCCTCAATCAGACTTTTTTTCTTGCACCCTCCGAAAACTGTTGGTCGGTGAAATTACGATTTTCCTAGCCGGAGATTATCCCCGGTTCTGTAACCCATGTGAAGATTCAGTGCGGCAGATTCCACTGTGTGTTTTGCGGAAGATTGGATTTTTGGCTTTTTGGCAGCCTGGACGTCTCGTGACGAAGCGGCATCGTGTGGTCCACGAAAGAATTTATAATGCTTGCAGATACTGGATAGTTTCTTCTCCCATTTTTTTCAGTTTTTCGTCGTCCTGTGCTGAGGTCATTTCGAATAGAAGATACTGGTCCGTTTTGACCCGGGTTTCCCTTACGATCCGAGTTTTCGTTTTGATCCGGGATTCGGTTTGATTCGCTCTTTCCCATGTCCAGTCGGTCAGACATCTCTTTGCAAAGTCAACAGAGCCGTTTGCAGGGTTTCGAGTTTAACACAACACAGTGGAATTGGAATCGATTTGGCACGATTTACATACTGGAACATCCCGCGTTGTGTGACAAGATTGCTCTTTTCGTCTTGCACCCTCTGAAAACTGTTAATGGGTTAAATTACGATCATCCCCGTTTCTGCAATTCATGGGAAGACAATTTGCCACGGACCCAGCTGAGGGTTTTCGCGGATGATAGCTTCGACACAGTCATTACGTATGTTGTTAACTTCGCGTGATTTTCAGAGAAATAAGAGGGAATTCTAAAAAACTGAAAGAAAAAAAATTGTTGAGAATTCAAAAAACCGAAAAAATTCATACCTGGACAAAAAAGTGATGAAATAATTTCGTCGAAAAAAAAAGTTGGATTTTCGCGGAGATTTTCTGAACGATTCGATTTTTTATGAATTCATTAATAACATTTCACGAAACAAAATTATAATTAACGAAATGTCTCTACTCAGCCCTGTTAATATGGTGGATTTTTTTAAAGATTGTTGTACCCTCCAGAAGTTTTGTTGAGAACCTGCAAAGCACGACGACACTTTGAATAGCTTTTTCCCGTTTTACCCATATCGCCATCGCTCCATAATCGCGAATGGCTGCATCGAAAATCGCGATATCCTCATCGCCCTATGCTGAAGCGATTTGGAGCAGAAGCTATTGGTACGTTTTACCCCGGACCTCCATTTCGCCTTGCTCTTCCCTATAACCAGTTCGGATATTTCTTTGCAAAGAAAATCCAGACGTTACCGGGTTTTCGAGTCTAACAACCAAACCCCAGTGAAATTCCTATCAAGTTGGCTCGATTTCCGTGCCGGACCATCAGACTTCTGCGCAATGAGGCAATGAAATCTTTTTCCCTTGCACCATCCGAAAACTGTTGGGGCAAATTACGATTATCCTCCCTCTGAAACCCACGTGAAGATAACGTGCGACAGACTCTTCCGTGTGTCTCGCGGAGGATTGCGTTTAAGGATCTCCGGCAGTCCCGAAGTCTCACGACCGAGCCATATCCTGCGGTCCAAGGGAAGAGATATAAAGCTCGTACTGCGGATGGTTCCTTCCCTCGTTTTTCCCATTCTTCAGCGCCCGATGCTTCGCGGTACGTTATAGTAATACGATACATCGGATCAGTGTCGAGGATGGTATTTCACCCTCGCACGAGTCCACGGAAACGACGTTAAAAGCTTCGGGATGAGCCGAGGTGGAAGCTCGACTAGAGAGTGTCTAAATTGTCCTTCTTCCGGGGAATCCTCGCTCCAAGTGAGGGGAGAGTAATGCACGCCTGAAGAGGGAAAAAGGTAATAAGAGCTGGCAAGGTGAAAAGACACACAGACTCGCTCACCGCTGCATTCGATGGAGAATCTCCGAGCTATTGAAAGGAGTAAAAGGGGAGGAGAATCTTTCGGGAGTTCTTTCAACCCCTTTTACTACCTCTTACCTTGACTTTCTTGTTGCCTTCCGGCTTTTCGAGCAAGCTCGTTGTCTGATGATGAGGCGGGTGAGAGCACGGGGTGAGCGGCGGCGCCTCCGGGTCAAAGGTAACGTGCTGCTGCTGATGGTGCTGATGATGCTGGCCGGCTGCGCGACCGATGCCACGAAGGAAGCCGGCAGTGGGGTTTGAACGCGGAGCCCCACCGCCGCCTCCCATCGACGATCGAGGCATTGTTCTCGTCGTCATGGGCAAATCCCTCGTGACATCGGCGTCGGATGGAGCCGCGAAATCGAAGAACCTCGCGGCGTCGGCGATGCTCTCCTCATTCTCGTCCGCGCTTTCTGAAACGAGATAAGACGGAAGGTTTGTATTAAATTTCCGATAAACAAACCGGATAGGCCTGGGACATCCAAGCGAGGAAATTGAGGTGAGATACGGAGGTGAGGAAAAAGACAGGCTTCAGGCTGGTGAACTAGTTTGTTGGTCGAGCAGATAGAGACAGGATAGCAGTTTCCATAAAATTACCCACGGCGAGTAAAATGTTTTTTCATATTCCATGGAGTAAATTTTTCAAAGGTTGAATTTCAGGAACCAACGGCGTTGTGCGAGTGAAATTCTCGAATGGTAAAATTGTGGCTTATGGATTGGAATTTATTCGATTGTGCGAGCCAAATTTTCCAATGATTGAATTTTTGTCCTCGAAATGAAATTCACTGAATTCTGTGAGGCGAAAAGTTTTGATAGTTGTATTTTTGACGACGCAACGGGCGTCGAGTGAGTATCTCTCGACTTCCGGCTTATCGTCACACGGGCAGGGGAGAAACTTCCGCTACGGAGAGGATATTCCGTTCGATAAAATGGTCCAATATTGCATTTCGATATCGTCGATACATTGTGTACAACTGTTATTGCCACACCGCTCACAGTCTCGGTACGTACAGAACCGCGACTGTGAAGAACGATGAATGCGCTTTCGACAACAGTGGCGGAAAGGTCGAGTTCGATTAATCCGTCGATTTAACCGAGGATGTAGAACGAGGTGGGCGGAGGATGAGGCCAGTAGAGAAAAGCGAGATTTGTCCGAGATTCGATGCGGGTCGCGCGGCCGTACGAAATACACCATCACACTGTTCGCCTTTCGATTAGGATTCGATGCGAACCAAAGCTCATAGCGAACCGATCGATCTGCCGTCCACTCGAATACTCATCGATCGTCAAACTCTCTTCCACTGGCCAACGCACATATACATATTCATACGTGCGCATTTTTGTCCAATATCGTCGGTAACGACTCTTTCCGTAATCGTCGATTAAACTCCGTGTATCAATGTTTTACACCGATCAAAATAGAAACTGTACGGGCCTTTCATTATCTTCCCCTCAGCTTCTCGTCGAACCGATACGCACCCACACCCTCGGGCTATCCAGAACGAACCATCCACTACATAGGTTCGTACAGAGGAGTGGATGATCCTGCATGTAGTACACACGAAGAGAAACCCTCAAACTCCATCGTCGCTCGAGGCAATTCGTTTTCACGACCCGGCGAGCCCTAAAACGTTTCTCGATGGCGGACAGATCTCTGAGCCGAGGGGAGTTTATACCACGCTGTCTGGTTACCTACTGCCGTTTTTTTTTTTTTTTCTTTCTCGATTTCCTCCCCAGTGGCGAGTCCTGTTATCTGGAGAGACGATGATGGATCGACGAATCTACTATCCGCCTCTTAGCTGGATATCCTATACGGACATGTGACTTCTCTTAAACCTCCTCGGAGCTCAACGATCCGTGTCGTGCGCCCTGCATAATTTTCTCCATGGCGGGACGGAATTCTTATTCTGAAAGTAAAGTGAAATATTTCTTATTCATTTTGTTTGTTGTTGTTGCTTTTTTTTTTTTTTTTGGTCAAAGTACTTTTTACCGTCGAGCGAATTTCGGTCGAATCAAGCGTGTGTGATTTTTGTTCGCTCGGTGATAAAATAAAAAATGAAACATTCAATGAGAAACCCTTCGCGATTTATCGGCTCGTAACTCGTCGCTCCAATCGAGTAGAAATAAAATTCAACGTAGCGAATATTATTTTTTTATTCCACATCCGTGCTCGTCTAACGGGAATCACGATCGTAGATCGAAGCGTCGGTCGCGCTGAATTTTACGATCGATTCTCTATTAAATCACCAACCTAAAAGAAAAGTATTATTTTCCTTAAAATCTCCAGATAGAAATTTACCTTCCTTTTCACTGTAACGAATAAAACGGAGTATTATTCATTGTCGCATATCCTCGCCGACTAATCGCACATCGTACGATCCGGGGAACGACGCACCGGTCACGCAGAATCTCACCGTCCGTATCTTTAAAACCACCCCCGTAAAAAAAAAAAAATAAATAAATAAAAAAAAAAAAACAAATCCTTCCCCCTAAAACCGATAGAACCGAAAAATCTCAATTCTTCCGCCACTCACAACAATCCCAGTGGGACGGATCGTCGTTCCGCGACGTAAATTAAGAATCAGTCGGTGCATTTCGGCAATTGTTCGGCCTCGTTATCAGCCCGTAAGGGGGGTAGGGGGTTGGGGCTTTTGGCGCATGCGGCGCAGTTGGGATCCTTTGATATCGTTGAGAGAGAAGGATCGATACGGAGCTATGAAGGAAGTTACACTCGTATTAAACCGGCTGCACTGTGGTCTCTGATTGGCCTCGGCAGGAGTCGCCTCGCAGTTGTGCCTCGCGGTTAGCGGGCAGACTTCGACCCCTCGACCTCTCGGTTAGGGGTCGTTGCGCCAAAGACGCCGTTGCATGCTTCCGACCGGAGAGACTCCTGCAAAGAGTAACCAGATCGATAAAGTAGTACGCTATAACGTGGTCCGGCCGATATACGTGGTGGCCGTTTGGTCCGCGGGAATCGCAGGTGCATCGCTGTGAGGCGGTACACGTGCGCGCCGCTACCACCTGCACACGTGTGCGAAAGAGGTGAGTCGAAGAGCGCGGGTACGAAGAGAGGAAAACGGGACGTAATCTCCGTCGGCCATTACCTCAACAGCCAAGGGGTTGTCGGAGTGGTAGATCGATGTTACTTTAATGCGCGCCTCCCGTGTGATTGATGATGTTGGGAGCGTATTATGAAGGCGTGTATTACGGGCGAAAGGTTGTCAGCGGTGTTGGTATTAGTGTCAGATAATCCGTGAAGACTCCGTGGGGGAGGAGGAGGAGGGGGAGGAGGAGGAAGAGTTAGACGTCTCGTACAAAACCTTCCGAGGCCTATTATCCGAATCTCTGGCGAATAGGCGGCCAAGAGCCGTTAGAGTTCATTGACCTCCCCCGCCTCTACTCGGAGGAATATTCTCTTATACACCTGTTGCTCTCCACTGTGCTTCCATACGCGTTTACCGGTAGCAGAAACGTAAGCAATGGACGAAGAGGCTTGACTAGTGTGTAGGGTTTGGCGGGCGAACTCGGTGCGAAGAAACCGTCGGGACTGCTCTGGTAGCGGGGTCAGAAGCGGCTGTTGGGGTCGAGAATGTAGGCGACGTTGGGGTTGCAGGAGTAAAATTGAGAGGCTGCTGGTTCCACGCAGGGGTGGAATGCCGTACCGCAAAGTATCGTGGAACTCTGAATGGAGCACCGTATTAGGTAGGAAAAAACGTTTGGGGAAATTGGAACGCTGCTTGAGACGTTGGGGTAAAATGGACGGTTTCATATTGTAACGAGTGTGTAGGTGACTGTTAAGATTCAGGATGTTAGGTTTGACAATGGACGGGCGAACGGAAGATCCATTTGAGATCGATCGTCATGTGAAAGTGTTCGAACCGAAACTTTTTTGACTCCGGACGAGGTTTTTAGCGGTGGTTGTACTAATAATATCCGTGGCAAAATTAAATAGCTACGTTATTCGTTTACTCTTTGAGACGTTGTCTTTTTTACACACCGAATAAAGAGGGTTGAGTTGCGTGTGACTTTCGACGGACCAGTCGATGGTTTCGCATGTGGCGGATGTAGGGGTAAAATGGTGAGGCTGCGGACTGCAGCCAGGGGGTGAAATGGCGCACCGCAGAGCGTTACGGAAAATTGATTGGAGCAGTAAATTAGCCACGACAAATGTTACGGTAAATTGATCGGAATTCTAATTGAGACGCCAGGGTGAAATGGACCATGTGACCTGACCTGACTCTCAGGATAGGAAGAACCGCGGAAATGTGGTAAAACGGTGTACCGGAAGTACTGGTGATGAAGGAAGAACGGACGAAGTAAAATTAATTCGTGAACCAAAATAGGGTAGGAAAAAATGTTTAGGAAATACGATTAAAAAAGTAGTTAAGACACTGGCTTTAAATAGACCTCACACGTTGAAGACAACATTTTTTTTAACATTAAAATTGTCCCAATCGACGGACCCGAGAGGGGAAAGATCAAACGAGAGTCGTCGAATATCGTCGCTGCTCCTGGAACGGGACCGGATGTCTACCGTGTAAACCGATCTATAAAGAATAACCGAGTGTTTCATACCCTGCGCGATTTTTTCTTGCGGCAACGATCGGCCGATAAATCATCGTAAATCCTCCTCCACCCGAGGGCAGAAGCAAATGAGTTTGAATATCGTTCGAGTCACGAGCGTCCCAACCTTCCGCCCCTTTTTCCGTATACAAGCCAGATATTTTTACAAGATACCGATGGTCTGGCTCTCTCGACTTTCGCGGGAAACGCGCTCATGAAAAATTTATCCCTCGTCCGCAGCACTCGCGTTAGTCGATGGTTCTTAACAAGTTCGACCGCTCCGCCTCCTCCAACGGGAATCTTTGGAACGCTCGCGATCGGCGATTCATCGCACGGCTTAAAGCGCCGGTGTACGCGAGAGTAAATCATCGCCAGATGCGTTAAATCCAAACAGCTTGTCGAGCCTTCGCGGCCGCGTGGAATCCCCCGCGCGTCCCTCGAGCTTTAACCGAATTCTGACGAGGTGTTCGAGGACGGATGTTGAGGCTACGGGCCGGTGCGCGATCGCCGGAGTCCGCTCGCACATCGGTCTTAATATAGCCCCTTCGATATTTTGTATATCTCGTGGAAACCGATCGGCGATAAAAAAAAAACAAAAAAAAAACAAAAAAATTACATAAAATAAATAAAACGGCCCTAATAATAATTTTTGAAAAATTGTATCAACGACTTTCGCACTTGTATAAAAAATTACAATGGAAACAACTCGACGCGTACTCGATAAAAAAAAAAACAAAAAAATTACATAAAATAAATAAAACGAAACTAATAATGATTTTTGAAAAATTGTATCAACGACTGTCGCACTTGTATGAAAAAATTACAATGGAAACAACTCGACGCGTACTCGAGGTTGTTCTACGCGTTGAGTAGATTCCTCTGTGAAATAGCAGCTAAAATATTACTCGTTCACCAGGACAATTGACAGTGGCAGAAGACCGGGGCGTCAGCTAAAGTAAAAAGCCGAATTTTAAACCAGATTCATAAGAGATTTTCAAAGACGCGGCAAATTTTTTTTTTGTTAATCTGAAAAATAGATTAGCGCGCAGTGCCGTACTACGTCCTACGATTATTTCACCTCGAATTATCGGTAGTTTTTCGTAGACCCTTGTCACAGTGTATACGCGTGTTTGTAGCTTAGAAAAAAAAAAAATAAAAAAAAAATAAAATCGTTCGTACGAAGCTCAGTAATTATCTCGTCCGGTGTGGAGGAGGCGCGCCTGTGCTCTCGTCTGTTATCTTGAGATCCTATAATCGCGAAAGCTCGCCGGTGTTCATAGGCGAGCCTTGCAGTGACTCGAGGGCTTTCGTCGAACATCCAACTTTTAACGACTCTCCAGCGAGCAATATAGCGCATATTGCAAACGAGCTCGACCAACTAACGTTAGGCCCTTCACATATATATATATATATATATATATATATATATATATATATATATATATACATATTTTTTTTTCCTATACAGCATTCCTTCCTAATTCGGTAAATGGCTTTCTCGTACATAACTCGGAAGGTTCGGTGGCACGAGACGCTGGTTTTAATGTAATGCGAGCGCGAGGATCTTGATAAAATATAGAGTCGAGGAGGAATGGGTTAAAGCTCGAGGACGGTTATTCGGTCAACCGGGGGTGGAGACGGTGGACGAAGCTCGGGGATAAAATCGTTTCGCGAGTTCTTTGCTATGGTCTCCGTTTGGCGAACGATGGCGGAAATTCGCGGCGAGCCTCTCCGTCCGTCCTGCCGGACGTCGAAGAGACGACGTCGAAGAGACGACGTCGAAGAGACGACGTCGAAGAGACGACGTCGACGACGACGGGGTTAATTTAATCAACACGCCTGGCGCAAAGGAAACGAGGGTGAAACGGACGTCGGAGGTTTGGACATTGCTCGACGGGGAATAAACGGTTGTAATAAACCCACGGATAGATTAGAAAGTTAATAACGCGAGGAAGGACCTCGCGTTATTCGGGAAACAAAACAAAAAAAATTGTACATTTATATCGGACGGTCTTTCGCGAACGTCCGTTCGGTTGCTTCTCGTGGAAACCGGTGATGGACGATAAAACGGTAATTTGCAAAAAAAAATTTCGATTATTATTTTCTCTGATTCACATCAATATATTGTGCGTTCGAAGGCACATTTTTTATTTTATTTAAAATTTGGGAATCCTTTTTCTCCTTTGAGGTCAAAGCAATTTCACGGGCAAGAGGAATTTCATTTTCATTTTTCTTTGCCGTTCACACAACATTCTTGGACAGTTAATAATGCATCAGCAAACTATATATATATATATATATATATATATATATTCTTTGTTTTATTGCAAAAATTAATTCTATTGTTCTCCGTTGAAACGGACCTAAAGTAAAATGTATTTGAATATCTTCCTCAATTCACACCGAAAGACTCCGTGTTCGGAGGAATTTTTTTCGGTCGGAATTTCGCAATCTTTTTTTTTTCACCTTATTCAAGGTGAAAACAATTTTTCGAGCGAAAGAAATTTTGCGTTTTTTTTTTTCTTATTTTTTTTCACCATTTACGGAGGATCCTCGAAGCGCGGGAAGCGCTCCGATGCGGCTGGTAAGTATAATACCTCGGACAGAGCTACCTTAATGAAGCAGGAATTGTTTTTCTACCGGGAACAATGGCCGAAGAGCAGGCGGATGGAAAGCTCTTCTGTTGTACTTCCCGGCGGATTATTCGCCTTTTCCCTATTGTCCGACGATAAACTTAAAAGCGAACTCATTTCGGTGCGGCCACTATCAGCAGCCGCACAGGCAGAAATGACTACTACTGGGCGCGCGCTGGGCCACTCTGCAGTGGAAATGGAATTGTTGGGCGACCGCACGCTCCGAAAGCGATCGAACGGAGCGAACCGACGGTGCTTCGGCAAACTCAAAGAGCAACTGAATCGTTTGAACCTAAAGAGCGACGTGTCCGAGTTATCGCGTGGAACCGTCAAAAATTTCACGATCTTCAATCAAAGTCATTGCACATTAATATTCGATTAATATCCCGGCGTGCGAAACAGTCTCGTGACAAATTTCCGCAAATTTTCGGGCTCGTCCTATCGCTTCGAATTTACGCATTTCGACGACGGTTCGTAAAACAGTTCTTAATTTTTTTAAATGACTCGGCAGATTGAAAAAAAAAAATACAATTGGATATGATATATCAGATAATACTATAGTATATATTAGAAGGAAAATAAGATTTATCAGACGAATTTCTTCGCGCTGGTAATTTTGTTAAGGTTCAGGAGGTGAAAATAACAATCCAGGTGCAAAACGTAAATGCGATTGGGAAAAAATATTTTTCGAACAATTCTGATCATCCGAGCTGGTTTCCCATCTCACTCGCGACTTCCACTCTTGCAAAAAAAATGGTACTTCCCGTCCAGTATTTAGGGAAAATATTAAATTTTTTTTCTATGTCCGTATCTCGAACCCGATGAATTTTTCGAACGCCCGGAACTCTACCGTCCTTTGCATGGGGAATATAATATATTAGATAATACTATAATATATATTAGAAGGAAAATAAGATTTATCAAATAAATTTCTTCGCGTTGGTAATTGTGTTAAGGTTCGGGAGGCGAAAATGACAATCCAGGTGCAAAACGTAAATGCGATTGGCGAAAAATATTTTTGAAACAATTCTGATCATCCGAGCTGGTTTCCCATCTCACTCACGACTTCCACACTTGCAAAAAAAAAATGGTACTTCCCGTCCAGTATTTAGAGAAAATATTAAATTTTTTTTTCTATGTCCGTATCTCGAACCCGATGAATTTTTCGAACGCCCGGAACTCGACCGTCATTTGCATGGGATCAATCGCAGGGACGATGCAAAAAGAATTGTTTATTCAAATTTTTTTTCTAACACTCCCCACACCGTCGTGCCCGGAAGTTGAGGAATGGCACTGCGGAGAGAAAAATATGTGCTCAACCGGGCGTGTAACTGCAACCGGCTGTTTGCCGACCGTTGCAGTCGCCAGGCCTCGAGTGGAAGAAAATCGTTGCCACGATGGCGAAACGCACCTCCGAGCAGCGAATCGCTCTCTGCTGGCTCGGTGGATAACTCTCTAATTCACCCTCGTTATCCAGCGCTATCCCACGCGAGCCAGCCGGCACGTAATGTAAGCAGCAATTAACCGCGCGACTCTCGCGAGCGAGCGATTAACGATCTGTTTGCACTTAAGCGACAGGAAGGTACGGTGTGCCTTCCTGATTGTCAACCGCTCGGCCCGGTAGACCCGAGTGGAACGGCACACAGTGACGAGGAGTTCGCCTATGAGCGGACGAGAGAAAAGAGCGGCGAGGAGGAGAGACGAAAAAAAAAAAAAAAAAAAGAAGAAGAATAAAAGGATCTTTCACGAGTTCAAACGGAAGTTCGGGGAACGAAGTTCCAGAAGAGGAACCTCCATTAGTCTTTCCCACCGCATCGGGTGCATCGCGTCTTCCCTTTGATACTCAGCAAAAAGTCAGAGCGACCCGAGATATCGGCGACGGAGCAGCCGAAGAGAAGACGGTCCAGAGCTGGACCGGGTCCGCGCTTTTCATAGTAAAACCAGCAGTGAATCTACGTGCGAAACGGACGAGCGTCTTTCTCCTTCGGAACTCGAGGACTTTTATCCCCCGACTCCGTTTTTTGGCCGTCGGACGATTTGCGAGCCATACGTTACTCGCTTTTTTTTTTTAAGCTCGCAAAGACTCGATCCATACCGAGAGAAGGATACACTAAAAATTACCGATCATCCGAGAAAGGTCTCAGATTATCCGTAAATTTTCACCATAATGCCTGAGAAAAATTCCTGCACGTCCGGTAATTATAAATCCAGAATTGAACTAATATTTATTTGATTATTAGTGTGTCAATTAACCAGTACAAAGTAAATTGAATAAATTCAATAGAAGTACATTAACGTTCAATTAATGTAAAAAATATAAAGAAATTTTAATTTCCAGTCAACTTTTTTTTTTCACAGTCTACCGAACAATATCAGGAATTTCACAGGCGGCGAGGTGGAAATTTAACGTACTCACCAGGCGTTGAGTCACAATGGATATACGCGCCTGTGAAAAATGAGTATAACGCCCGCGAGTTTCTCCCTGTCTCTCAATCGAATTGTCAGTCAACAGGGGGAACGAGTGCGAACCCGACTAACTGGATCGCGCCTATCGGGTCCTCGTCGTCATCCATTCATCGGGCGATTTCTCCTGTCCTTATAACGCCGCTAACGAGATCTCTCGAATACGCCCGCACACGGAGAGTTTGAGAGGCGCGTCGGAGTCGATTGATACGCCAGGGGTGAGATGACGACTCAACGCTCGTGGTATTCACTCGTTCCACCGGATATTGGCAAGTGAGGAATCCGATGAGCAGACACGACGTCCACGGAGTCACGGCGAACCGGTGGAATTCCTTCTACTTCGGCGACTCGCTCCATAATGCTGTTTCTGATATGGCGAGACGCGGGATGTGTGTAATCGCTTGGGGGGAAAAGCCGTGTCGGACAAAACACTTGCCCGACTCCTCGTGGAAATTCGTCCGGGCTATCGAGTCGAGAAAATCCGGAAGGCGCCAATAATGATTTTTGTGAGGACAATTTTTTTTTTTGGTCAGGGAGATCGAATTATGACGATTCGAGGTCGTACGAGGGCAAAGGTTAAAAAATTATATTTACACTGGGTGTTGACAAGATTTTTCTGAATTTCCAAGTCAATTGACCGGGAGGTAATGAATCGATGGTGAATTCAGGTGACCCGTGAGAAGATTTTAACGAAAATTGGGCTCGAGTTCGAGCAAACGTATAAAGCAATTTTTAATTAATTTTTTTAAGGAACTGACCGCAACGAAATAAATTGATTTCGAACTCGGACCATCCAAAAGAAGAACTAACACAAAAACATTTCGCTTTTGGCTAGGATGTCGACAGCAAAATCTATCTTTTCGCATACTTTGAAAATCTCAGAGCGAAAATCAGTTCGCTAGGATTTTACCGTCGATTCGTTCATTTCTTTCGGTGCGGTGTCGACCTGGGTCAATCCCGACTATCGCTTCAGTGGAAACGGAACAAGAAACCGATGAAAAAAAAAAGGTCGATTAATATACGTCGTCAATGCAGTCGAAACAATGACTCTATTTATTTTCCGGCTTGCAGGCGGAAGGTCGTCGACGGGGCGCGAATGCCCGTGCGGGGTTGGGGCTGATGAGAACGGGAGTAAGAAAAAGCGGCCTCCAGGTTTTTAGCGGTGCTGCGCTCAGCACTCGGTTAAAGCCCTCGAAGCTTCCGTCGATGAGAAATTGATCGGAGCTCTCTGTATAAGCTGGGCAGGGAAGAGATAGTCGTTTTCAGTTGGAGCGGCGAACCGTCGAGTTCCTGGCCGAAGGTTCATCTCACACGGGTTAAGAAATATAATGGAAGGTGAAAAATATATTCGTCCTCTGGGCGCCAACGGTCCGAGTGCGAAATTTCACTGTATCCGGTTTACGTTCCATTTCCATCGTATTCCGCCCATCCTCCGAGTCCATTTCGCCCGGCGGAGGATAACCGGGCAAAACGAAACTCCACTTTAGATAAGACATCCTCTCGAAATTTCTCGCGGAATATCGGCGGTCCGTTTCGCCTCCTTCCCCATTATCTCTCATGTCGATGGTTGCAAGAAGAAGAAAGCAACGGCCGTATTTACCCGGCATTACCCTGCCGCCTCGGATTCCTCCGTAGCGCACACGATAATAGAATTTTCTTCCTTCCTTCCAATAAGAAATTCCTCCTACGGAGTCGAGCGTTTACTTTTTCCTTCCGAACGTCCCTTCCAAGCGGCAACAACGACGGCGTCGAGGAATCTCGAACGATCGACTCCGTTCCGTCGAGTATCGCGCTCCTCGGGTCGAGGAACATAACGACAGAATGTACAACTGGAAGAGTGGATTCTCGTGGAGCCCTAAAAAAAAAAAAGAAAAAAAATTAACACGATATATTTCAGGCCGCGTCGATGTGAGCCGTCCGATCCGATTGAACGACGATCTGAGGGTAAAATCGTTAGGCTTTGCAAACGAGCACAAATGGAAGGGTTGCTCTCGGGCGAGGAATTATAATTCGAGTGGTGGTGATTGCTTTAGTAGACGGTGGTAAAACGAAGTCCCGGGGGTGATGCATTCAGCCCGCGTGCGTCCCGGTAAGTACAATATAATACTGCATGGGGAAGGGGGATGGCCGCGAGGGAGGAAGGGTTGAGAGGCGATAGCCGGGCTTTTAATGCAATTTGTGTGCTCTACCTGTACTCACCGATCTTCTGTACGTTCCTGTCATGGTAACCCTCGGCGAAAGACTGAAACACATAAATATAAATCGATTTTTATTGGACCGATTTGAGGACAGAGCGCATTCTGGTCTTTTTCTCCTCATAGCAATTTAACGTGGCTCGACCCGGAATTTTTCAAAACTCAACGTTGGAACGGATAACGAGCTAATGTGAGAAAAAAAATTGGGGAAAATTCAGAGACGGAGGTTTGAGTGTTTTTCTTTTTTTTTTTTTTTTAAGTAAAGTTTAAGAAAATTTCTTAGGAATATCCGTATTGTTGAGAATAAATGATCCTTGATTATTAATTAATTCTGGAATCTGTGAATGCTCTTAACAGGCCGAACATTAGAAGTTACTTTCACCTCGACGAATTCTTTCACCAGACGAATTTCCAAAAACCACCATTTTTATTTTCATCGTAAAGCCTCGCGTTTACCGACACTGAAATGATAAAATCTTATGGCACGTTAATAAGTTGACGGACATTTTTTTGAATCCCTTTAAGCCCATATATTTATACAAAAAAAATCAATGTAACTGTCGCGGTGCTTTCAGGTTTTCCGTCTCGCCGAACGAAAATTTACGGTATTCGCGAACCCACCGAAAGACCGTCGGTCGACAGGTTGGTTTTGTTTGAAAATAGAAATCAAATTTCCCACGGAATGTTCGCGTCGATGACGTTGCTCGTACAAAATCGTTTGCTGTAATCGCTCGTTATAATTGGACTTGCCAAGGCGGCGAGTCGAAATTCTCACGGAAAATTAATCGTCGCCCCAGCAAGTAGCCCATTTTGTTTTTTTTTTTCATTTTTTTTTTTTAAACGATTCCTCCCACCAGACGGCGGTCGAAATTCCTCACGCTTCTCACGTTCGAGAATTTTTTTCCCTGTGCGTCTGTTTTCCGGTCTCTCGGGTGCGCCTCTTTTTTTTTTATTTCCGGCTCCGCAAAATCTCGTGTAACATAGATGGAAAGAGTGCCGGCCGCGGTTTCCAAAGGTTCTCCGTTTAGCCGACGGATCCGACGAGAGAGTGGAAACCGTCCTTGCTCGGAAATCAAGCCACGAACGTAAATCACTGTCGAATCTCTTCCGATCGTCGAAAGCGCGCGCCTCGACCGAACGTTCGCGAGCTGAAACGTAACTCATACATTCGTCTTTCGTTTCTTCCCTTCCTTTATAGCTCAACATCAACCGCATTCTACATATGTCCGAAAGGATCGCGCGTCGACCTGGGAAAACTCCTCGATTCCGCGATCCCTTTTATCCTCGCCGCGCTCTTTACTCGTTCTCACTATTTCTTTGCACCCCGGCCCGGCCAGACAACCTCGGAAGATTCATGCCCAGTTTATGCGCCCGTCAACGCATAAACTCTCAGCATAAACTTTCTCGCTGCGTTTCCTTCGTTTTGTCTTTACAATATTGCAAAAAATGCCAATATAAAAAAAAACACACGAGATTCCTTGCAATTTAGCGAAAAATAGCAGGGAACATTTTTCACAAAATTGAAATTCAAAAATAGTTCCGAATTATTATTATTATTTTTTTTCAAAATCGACATTCATAATTTTCGAAGGAAATTTTGTTGTTTATTTTATTTCTTTTAATTTAATTTTATTTTATTTTATTTTATTTTTTCTTTTTCGACCAACCTTTGCGATTTTTTTTGACATCCGTAACATTTTTTGTGTTGGAAAAAAAAAAAGGAAGGTGAAAAATGAAGAACATAGTCGACATTGTGCACAGCCACATACAGTGGTAAATGCGGCTCGATCCGTGGACCATTGATTCGCGTGCTAATCGAACTGGGCCATATTCCCCACTTTTGACCTTATTACACGTGTCCGAGAGGATTCGCCACCAGGACTTTAGTAATCGGCATGTTTCCGGGTTCTTCGTACTTCATCCTCGCCACGCTCTTTTTCACTCTTTTCCACAATTTCTTCCCACCTCGCTCACCCCATCCGGAATGTCCGGAAGATTCATGCCGAGTCTATCTGCGCGCATGCGCGCGTGCTCCGGACTGTGTTCAGGGAAGTTTTACGATCGACCTATATCGCGGCTCCGCTCTTGGCTTCATCGAGAGAAAAGAATCGTGCGAATCGAAGGAGTGTCCATCGGACGGGATGAAAGATTTCGCGAAGAAAGCCGCGAGGTGCAACATGGTTGCCGGTTCGTCGAACCCGCGGGCGCGGATCGGCCGAGGGAGTGACAAATTGCGAATCTCTATCGCTATGAATTATCGTCCGTCGCGACTCAATTGAGGCGAACGCAGGTGACGGATTTCTTATTCTTTGGCTCTGCACCACCCATCGGTGTTCCATGAAAAAAATCGCTCGTACCAAGTCGAACATATTTTCTATCCGGAACGTCCGTCAGTTTTTCCCAATCGTCGACGACTGAACGTTTTTTCCCAATTCTCAGCGAGAAAGGAAAACGAAGTTTCGTATCAAATTAAAAATAAAACTTCGTTCAGGCCACTAAAAAAAAAAAAAAAAAAAATTAATTCCGACTTTGAAAAATCACGGGAGTGCAAGCAATTTATTTTCTGCGGAAAATCGTTCAGAAGATCGAGAAGGAAATTGGTAATTTTCCAATAATTTTTTTTTTTTTTTTTTTTTCATAAAAGTTACGTTATGAAAATAATGATGCTGACATTTAAATGGGAAAAATGGTTGCCAAGAGAAAGATTTACGTGTTATAATGTCTAGCGAGAACTTGCTTCGCTTGCACTTATTTTGTTTCTTTTAGGACAAATGTGCCGATCTCAATGATGGAACGGTCGATCCTAATCGGCTCCGAAAAATAGCTTGAAGTGTTCGATTATTCGGATACATTTTTCTCGATCATCAGAGTCAATAATTATTATTATTATTTAGTAGCAGAGTCAATAATAATTTAAAAAATCCCGACTAAAATTCAACCGATCGAATATATGCTATGAGAAACTATCCGAGTAAACGTTTCTCCATAGAACTAATGGCAACAGTAAAGAACACTTTATCTCAGTTCCCGATTAGAATTCCTCGTGAAAATTCCCCTGTCTCGGCATCGCGAACCTTAGCAATCGCATCGGGAAGATTCGTTTATTCGTTTCTTCTTGATCGTTAAAAGCGTTACGGCTGAAAATAATAATCCTAGACCACGTCACTCTGCGGTCGAAAACATTGATTCGCAACAGTGAAATTCGCCCGAGCCGAATCCGACGACTCCAACAACCGTGTAACAAAACCTTGCGTTATTGAAAAAAAAAAAAAAAAGGAAAAAAAAATGTCGCTAATCTGAGAGTTCGTGCCCTTTGTACCGGATGGCAAGAGCTCCGCCACGAGTGTGTGAGAATCGTGAGGCGAAGAGGACCGTAGGACGAGTTGAGCGCCGGTTTTGCACCACCGGAGCCACCCATCGCGCTCGCTTAATTGTGGCCTAATTATAACACACGCCCTTCGCGCGCATTTCGTACAAGCGACGACTCCGTGCCCAGCGGTGTTCCGGCATTCGCGCGTCCACACGTACGCGAGGAAAAAGAGAAACCCGCACCATACTCAGCCCGGTGAAAATGTAAGAGACGATAATGCAAATGCAGCAAGGTTGTACGAGGACCGAACCGAGATATAATCCACTCGCCCTCCCGATTGTCACACTCGAGGACGTATTCTATCCTCGCCACTCGCTGCTTATACGCCCAAAAAAAAAAAAAAAGAAAAGAAAATTGAAAGCAGATAAAAAAATCTTCGCCACCCTGCGAGAGATAAAACTTTTATTCCTGTACGAATAATTGCCGAAGGAGCGCTTTGTACTCGACACGCCGATATTATTACACTATTCCGTGCAACGAGCGTTTCCGTCTTCGTGGCTCGAGGCGCGCATTACGGAGCTTAAGCGACTGCAGACTTTGGATGTGAATTCTTTTTTTTCTTCTTTTTTTTTTTTTCTTTTCCTGCCACTAATTCAATTCTCCCGACGATTCCGCAAAGCCTACTGGGCGTTGTGAAAAATAACACGAGTTTGTCTCTATCGGGGAAAATAAAATTGAAAGAAAATAATGAGGGACGAGGGACGAAGAAAAAAAAAGGAGCGAGGCAAAGCTCCGTCCGATCGATCACCCTCGGTCCCGTGCGACTTCTTACACAGGGACGAAAGTTCCCGTCGGACCTTTGTAGTAATCGGTGGGATCGTTGCCGTCTGTGCCTCGTTGACTTTATTGATGGAGGAGACGACGCCCGTTCGCGCATCATTCTCCCGTTCGTCCGACACAGACGAGGGATAAAAAAAATAACGAGGCAAACGCGAGGGAAACTTGGACAACTGTACAGAAATACTCGAAACGCGATACTTCTTTTCGTCCCGCTCCTTTCGCTGTCCCCGCGGTGATGTTTCTCCTCGAGGAGAAACATCTATCGATACCATCGACGAGAGCCCGTGGAAGCCCGAGATTTTCGCGTGAAACAACGATAAAAAAAACAGACTATTTTTACCTCGAACTCGAACGAATAACTTCCGCTCCGTCCGTCAATGTTATCTTTGTCGCGCAGTGGAAACAATGATTTTCGCGCTCGGCAAATGTTTTTCCACGGACGGCCGTAATTTCATTTCTTCCGTTCGGCGAACGCAATGTGTCGTTTGGGTAAATTGCATAATGAAAATTGATATTCTCGTAGATTTTTTCGAAATTATCTTGATTTCATTATTTTTATTTGCCGCATTGCTGATTTCATTGAATCACGCAATACGATTCAATCTTTGTCATCGTCGATCTACGACACACCGTGAGGAAGAATCGCCGTTTTTGAATTGTAAAAATCGGGAGAAAAAAGATACGTCCCCGGTCGATATAATTCACGTGTAAAAAGACGATTCCGTATCGAGTATAAAGTAAATAAAAATAGGGAGAAAAAAAAATTAAACTCCTCGCTGTTTGATATGATTGACCGGTGGGTAAAAAGTGTCTGAATTATTGTCTACGTTTAAGAGGGCCGGTACTGCGAACAATTATGTAAGCCAATTGAAATAGCGAAAGAAATAGAAAGACTCTTTGCTATCCGACATAATTGACTGGGGTGGGTGAAAAAAAAAAATTGTCCGAATAGACGGTCTCTCGTTATACGCCGATAACTATAATTCTTCGTCGTATTGCACGGTTGCCCGAACGCTTGTGTACCTATAATTTAATGGCCATAGGAATGAAGTTGCTCTCTCATTCCTCTCTCTGGTTTTCTCGTTTCGTCTCGGCAAAGCGCCCTGCCGCGTGAAATTCTACGACTTCCTGCCTCCTCCTGTAGGTGTTCGTAACAATTCGCCGAACGGGAGGCCGGCACCGATCGAGGCGCAACTCGGACGAATTACACGCTTTTCTCGTTGAAACGAAACCGCAGAAGCTGGCCGCGACACGGCGACTCCGTGATACGAACGGGATATTGCGAACAACGCCCTGGCGTTGCTCGGCAAATTGTTCGATCCTCCGACTCTGCCTCTCGTCCCCAAACCCCCTCGCACCTCTCGTCGATGTACATTTATGCTCCGTTTCGTTCGCACTCCACTTTCGTGGAACGTTATCGGTTCGCGCTATGCCCGTACGCTCCGAGTTTTGTAGCTCCGGGAACAGCGTAACTCCTCCGGTACTTTGTAGAATTGTATGCGAACGTTCGTCACCGTCGGCTCGTCGGTACGTAAGAATTAACCTCCGAATACTTCTCCGCATACTCCGGATCTACGAGCGCCTCGTGTTCCACTGCGTAATATAGGCGCGGGGGAGACGCGAGGCAAACTGGACCAGTTTCTATTGATCTTTCCCAGAACATTTACGAAAAACAGTCCATTACTCTACAAGGGCAGAAAGTATGAGATTCCTGGCCGTGTAGAGTACACGTTTTTTTCTTTATTTTCGGCCGAAAGTACGTTAACTGGCAAATCACCAATCGTTACAAATCAATACTCCAGTATGTTTTGATGCCCGCACCGACATTTGCGGCACGAGCGAAGCGAGTGCGGCTGGTCGGGGGGCATCGAATACATCTAAATGGACAAAACAAAACAATCAAGTTACTCTCATCTGAACTAGACAATGAATTTTTTGTGATCTACTAACCATTTTTTGTAGGCTTCATACTTTGACAAATATTTGTCGGCAGATATTTTGGGTAATGTGTGTGTCAGTATAATAAGATTAGCTTATCTTAAATAAAAATCCGTGGTCCATTTTTCCCACGCTTCCTTGTCGATACCTCAAAATTTGGGGTAAAACGGACCACTTTAACCAATATTTTTCGTGGTACACAAAAGATAGTCTCATGTAGAATAGATTGCACTGGTCCATTTTTCCCGCGGGTTTTTTACGTGTACGCGTTATCTACGTGTCTTCCGTTCGTTCGCGCTGCAGTAGAGCGAGACAAGATAGAGGCGCGCACACACATTCCCATATCCATATAGACGCGGGTTGACACGCACGGGTTGCGAGGCTGTTGCTCGGGGTGGAGAGAATCAATGGGGATGGCGTCAGTCTGGGCCGTATATTCTCGTCCTTCATACAAATGGCGTATGGCAAAGTCGGCGTCGTTCGTTTGCGCCCGCTCGCCACGTTCCGAGAGTCCTTCCATTTTACCCTCTTACGGTCCACGCGCGGACTTTTCCCCGCGACCCCTCCGTTTCTTACGACTAATAATATTCGCATGATTTGGCATCAATCGCATCAGCTGAACCGGCACACGCACCCCATTCATCACCAGTCCGGGCCATTTTTATCGTCATAATGTACCTCCTTATTGTACGCATTTAAGAATATTAATCGTTACCAAACCATTTTAAGCGAATGATTCTTTACCATTTATATACACGTATATTAACAAATAAATTATTAATAATTATATTTTATATTTATATATATTATATATCATATTAATTATTAAATTATTAATTATTAAATTTAATTGAATTATTAAATATATTATTAAATTATATAAATTGTATTATTATTATATACAGCATCAACTGAAAAAAATCGGTGATTTCTTTTTGTGGATTCGATGAAAATAAGTCAATTCCGGTTTCAAATTTTTGTTTCGTAACGACGACGTAATTTTTCATTTGAAAATTTAATCTTTCGACCGGAAATCAATTCGTACTGGTAATGCGAAGTTGCCGAGGGGAACAAAATAATTAGGTCCGAGCTTTATTTTGGGGACAGCCAGGATTTTTTAGAATATGAAAATCAATTTAATTTGGACAGGGAAAAACGTTCGAATAAATTCGTACATCATTCGGATAATTTACGTTTGGATGATCGACGTTTTACCGCGCGAACGTACAATTTCGTTCGGTCAGTCGACGGGCGTGCCGCGATACACAGTTTTAACAAGCCGCGCGTTAACTCGCCGGCACAATTTGCCTTAAGCGCCAGATAGGTGCGGTAGTAGAAGCCTCTCATTCGATTACGATACTAAACGGACACGCACCCGCGGTTCCACAATCCTCGAGGGTCTTTCGTGACAATGAAAACACGCGAAATAAAGCGCGTACGTGTCGCGCGTCATCGACGGTACTCGCGGTGCACGATGAAGAAGATGTTTCCACATCGAACGGACATTTGTCATCCGTCAAAGTTCGCAATTTGTCTCCGGTTACATTTTCAATTTTTCAGCACTAAAAAAAAAAAAATACTTCCAGAGCAAAACCATCAGCGGATAAAAAATATTGTGTGTCAATTCCGCAAGTTTTTTCTAATTAAAACAAAAAAAAGGTGTATTCCGACATTTTTTTCCTATTATTTTATCCCACTCTAATTCCCGGTCAAATGTCTAGTTGAATTATCCGTCCGAACTTTCGATTCGAGCTCAGAGTAAAATTAACATTTCGAGTTTGGAATTACGTTCGAACTTCGAGCGACCCATATTGAACTTCCGATAGCTTGCGATAAGATTATGCAATACGTTGCACGCCTACTTCGTTAGTTTTTTCATTTTTTGATGGAAAAAAATTGTGCCGAACACTTTTAAAAAAAAGTCAAGAAATTCGGACTTTTAATTCTAATCGGTTCTAATCGGCTCCGAAATTGAAACCGGGTTACTCCCGAACTCAACACTGAAAATCCCGCGGGAGTCTCGAGATCGTGTTGGGTGTGATTCGGAGTTTTTTCGCAAGTCGCGACCTCAGCCTTGTCCGGACCGTGCAGACATCGGTGAACAATCCCTCTCGCCTTGATCTCTCGCCTGGAGCGGTCGCACTGATTCTATATTCCACAAACATCTCCGCATCGTCCACCCCTTCTACCGTCTGCGGCGAATTAATTACCAGCTGTGTCGGACAGTTCGTACGTGAGACGACACCGTCATCTTCGTCACCGAATCCTCGTCGGCATAGCGAGTCCACCTTCGTCACGTTGCGACCTCTCGTCCGAGACGACTGACCTCACTTTAATAGAGATGAAAATAAACGAACCCTTTTGCGACGCACCACCTTCTTTGTGTCCACAGACAAATATTTGATTTCTTTTTACGAGTCTCCATAAATTCCCTCTACTAAAGCGAGTGTACGAGGACCCAAAAAAAAAAATGATTCACGATCAAGACGGATCTATAAAAAATTGCCGTACACAAACTTCACCAGTAAAAAAGTAAGATCTGAAGGGACCGGTGTAGATGTCGGTTGTGGATTTTTTTGAATAACCGTTCAAGGTGCAATTTTCCTACTTGAATGTTGAATCTGCACCGCTTTCTCAGTGTCCACAGACAAGTATTTAATTACTTTTTGAGAGTCGCCATAAATTCCATCTACTAAACCGAGTATACGAATAACCAAAGAAAATTATTTACGCTAAATTTGTGTACATAAAAAATTATCTACGATAGACTTGAGACGGATCTACCGACTACTACCGTATAAATGCATCTAAAAAAAATTACTTTTTCCACTGAGAAGACTTCTCTCGACCTGAGTTGCAGATTTCTTAAAAAGTGTTAAATCTGATGCTCGTCCGATTGACTCTAAAAAAACGTAGCTCTCGGTACAAGTAGATCGTACATCAAAGTAGATGGACAAAGTTCAACGTAGCCGACGATTGGACCGAATGAACCGAATTATCCTTCCAACTCAGATAAACGCTTTCGGAACATTTTTCTTAATATTTTCACTCCAGCACGATGGACGTTTTCATAAACTTTGTTCGCGACTTTGCAGACCCACGGTATTATTCCGTCCCGTTATCTCCGCATCGACGCCGCAAACCGATATTCCGAACTGTTTATGTAGATTCGATGTAAAATTTCTGCGCCGCTCGCACGCTCTTCACCTCCGCCTGGGATGAATATCGAGTGCGGGCGTTGACGCTCGCGCGAGAGCCGAAGCAACGGCGGAGGATTCGAGCCCGGAGGGCTCCGACAACCGGAATATCGGGAGAATTATTGGGATTAATCGTACGGGACTTCGATCGATCGTCGGCCCTACGCCCTAGTACCGAAGTACCGATTATGGTCGAAAGGCCGGACGATCGCACACAGCGACATAGTCGCGCTAATAGAATGCCTTACAGGGGGATTAAAGTTCTGCCATTATCTCGCCGATCCTTCCCTTACTTGTACCGAGTTCCTGTCTACTCGACTACCTCTTATACGACGCGTAACTCCGGCTGTAGAATTAAACTATCCGGATCCTAGTGCGGAGAGAACATTGTTATCGGAGACTCCGATACTCGTTTCTTCCTCGGCAACCACAACGGTCGCATCAATAGGGGGAGAGACCAATTCTGTGGGCCACGGGCACGAGAAAACCCATTAGGACTGCGGGAGGGATGTTTGCTCGTCTGGCCAAAATTTAGACCTTTACAGTTTCATTTTATTTTTGTGTGGTGTCTTTGACTATAGAAAAAAAATTGTTAAATTGTAGAAACTAAAAAATCTCTGCGAGAGTCAATTCTCAATTAAAATGACTTGAGGGTTTTTTTTTTTGGTAGAAACGTGTGTGGTAGAGATGCGAATGTTGGGTGGCAAAAAAGAAAGATAAAGTTATCGCAAAGAAAAAAAATTGAAAATTCGTCAATGAAAAAAGATTTTTCTAATTATCGGCGCGTCAATGCAATTGTTTTCCAATCGACAGAAAAATAGAGTATTGAAGTTCGTGATGAAGGAAATATTTGTTTAACCCAAATATTTTTGTTGTCGAAAGTGGCAGCGAAGATTCAAGAATCCCGGCTCGACACCGAACAGCCACGGAAATTGCAAGGTTCTGTGGCATGAAAAAAAAAATGATAAAAATACCAAAAAAAAATTCCCAAAAAAAAAACATTAAAAAATGATCAGCACATCAATATCATTATTTTTCGATCAGCAAAAAAAATGAATACTCGTTTAACGTTCGAATCTTTTTGTTTGTCAGAGGTGCGAGTGAAATCGGAAATCCCGGCTGGGCTCGACACGCGCCCGGCTCGGTCTACAGACGGGGAGAAACAATGCGGAACTCTCGAACCCAACGGGAATACGGAGCGGTAAACGGTGGATATCGCGAGGAAATTTTGCCGCAAATATATTCGCGGAGAGTACTCGGGAGCTTCCGAAAGGAGGAAGCTTCGAAAGCAAACAACTTTCAGCGACATAGCGTGCAGCACGTAGCGTGCAGATCTGGAGTGCAGCCGAGGAAAAAAGTCCATCGTACGGCTGTGTCAAAGAAACCCATCTCGCGTCGCGGTTCGGGATCTCGCCTCGGGATCACACGAGGAGCCAAAGTGGTTTGGGTTGTCTCTCAGACGGTCCGACTCGTCCACAGTTTCGACCTCCGTTATACACGTAAACTTCTATGAATCTATTTCACCGACTCCGTCATTCGCTCTGCACTCGTTCTCGGCGTTGAGAGATTATAGAGGCGGAAATCTCTTCATTCGCTCGGCCAGATTCATTCGGAATGAACTCGGGAACTCCGTGATAAATATACAACGGAATCGTCATGGAGTGTCGTGGGAACTGGTCGAATAATTTGTAGCAACTCCGACAGTCAGCGATAACGATTGCATCAAGAATCTCGCCAAAATATTGTTGAAACGAAGAAAAAACAAAAAAAAACTCGGGCTAATTCACTGACCCAGTCTCGCCAGTTCTTTGATCGCCGGTGAGCCAAAAAGGGTCGCCGCGTTCACGAAAAAGTATATTGCAAAAAAAAATTAAATCATTGAAATTAAAATTGGATCGACACCCCCCAACATTTAAAAAGACGAAATTTCCCAATACCCAAAAATGTTCGAAATACCCGAATCGACAACGATAATCCACCGAATTACCGAAGCACCGAAATGACAAACGACTGAGCTTCGTCACACCGAAACGATTGAATGTCCTTCCGTCACCAAACCCATTATAACCCGGCGATCGGTAACGAAAAATCGTTCGGTAAAACACAGTGACGAGGCGAGGGTTTTGCATAAAATCCTCGTTACGCGAGAGCGAAGTGGAAAAATTTGTTCGCCTAGCGTGGGGTTGGCCAGGGTTGGGTTGGGAATGGGAAGGGGTGGATGTTGATATGAATCAAGTGTCGCAGCACGTAAAGCGCCGAGGGAGAATGAGGCGGAAAGTCCGCCGAGTCGTGTAGACCGTTGTTGCGTGGCAACCCTTGCCGTCGGTCTCCACCTGAGATATTCACGAATCTGGACCGGATGGGATGCATCGAGGATCAAAACAATGTTCCCATCTTATATCACATGCGTCGACACTGTGTGAGAAAAGCAATTTTTCTCGAACCGGACGAAATTCCGAGAGACAACTGGGTCTACGATGAGAGCCTCGATAGGTTGGCGCCCAAATTCTGGTGGCTCCAAGGAGAGGCCAAACATATGGATGAGCTTAGGCGAAGAGCCAGAAGAAAAACGCAACTTCGACAACAACAACAAAGAGAGATGAAAAGAGCTCTCCATGACCAACTATGATAGCAATTCCACGTTGCAATACTGCCCTATCTGCGCTGCCCCGACGCCTCGTATATAGAAAAAAGAGAGAGAGAAAAACTTGCATTGTAAATAAGATCCCTTAAATCCCCCCCTGAGACAACAAAGACAGAGCCATTGGTTTTATATATATATATTTTTTTTTAACCAAAGATTCATTTAAAAAGATACTCACACCTAGTAGTTCCTATCCTGACCTGATTAGTAAAGTTGTTATTCAGAAATGTTAATTTTTCAGATATTTTATTTTGGTAAGACTCGCATCCGAGCGACAAACCAAAAGATATTTCATAGTGTTTAAGTTCTATAAGGGTGTTTATTGCTTATACATGTATACTGAGAATAATCAAAGTGAGCTCGCCTTTTTCAAACAAAACAAAAAACAACCCTTGCCGTCGGGACGAGATCCTTCGTGAGGGTTGTTCGGAAGTTGAGAGTCCGTTTTTTCGGACTCGTCTCGAGACTCGCGAAAATCGTCTTAAGGCCGCGAACGATAAATGTCCCGAAGGGCGAGAGTTATTTCCAGAGCCACCAACGGATTACCGGCGAGCGTTCGAATGCGCGGCACGGGAAAACTTCAAAGAGCTCGAGAGTTTGGGTCGCGGAATCGTGGACGCACGATCGTGGAAGCGGCTCTGGCGGAAACCGCGCACCACCGGCTAGCTCCGGCTCGTGCTGCGGGCGCGATACTGTAACAGAATTGATATCGGGTATGCACGAGCGAGCGACAAACCGAGTCGGAAGAAGACCGTCATTCCGAAATTACAAACGGGCGCGCAACGCGAAGTTAACCGTCGCGGTGGAAACTCACCGGCGAAAGCGGAGTTTACATAAACATGCCAAAATCAATCAAATGCCCTTCTTGGTGCCGGCCGCAACCGTCGTCCTCGGGACGCGCTGCTCTCGGGCTACCGCAGGGTACTCTGCGCTCAATATAATTTCAAATTTAATGTAGCGAAATGGAAGTTCGCATGCGAAAACCGATGGATTAAATGTGGATTAGAATTTTGAAAAAGATGCGCTTTCGCGGTTAATCGCAATTAATTTATGGGAATTCAAGTACTTTTGTCGCTGAATTACAGTGCATTATTCAAAGTAAGGTCTTTGAAGAGTTTTTAGGACGAGCCGCGTTTCTCATCACGCTTTCACGTGAAATTAATGACTACAGTGTACGCGTGAAAACTTTCAGTACTGGTATATTTAATTTCGTACGATTTTTTTATTTTTTTTTTCGTGAAATTAGATACAGACATTTACGCGTAAAAACTTCCAGGACTGGTATATTAAATTTTTCTTTTTTTCGCGAAATTAGATACAAAAATTTACGCGTAAAAACTTCCAGCACCAGTATATTAAATTTCGTACGATTCATTTTTTTTTTTTTTTTACCGGCTCGCGCGGATGTTTCGTCGGCGGGTGAAATTGAACGAACTGCAGCGAATCGTCGACGATCCGTCTGGCTCGAGACGATTTCATCGCGCGAGTAACTCGACGGCTGTGCACGGTAGAAAAAAAAAAAGAAAAAAAAGAAGAAAAAATTGTCGAAAGTTTAACAAAAATTTCTTCCGACGGAGATCCGATGCTGCAACTTTTTTATTTTTTTTTATTCTTAAATTGAAATAAAAATTCATTGATAATGCCGACTTTTTTGGAGGTTTTTTTTTTTTTTGTATTTTTGTATTCGAGGCAAGATCGTCGGACCTCAGCGAGGTCTCTCGGTAGTTGTGTACTCGAAGCCTCTCGTGCGTCGCAATCCACGAGCGAAACTGTGTCATCGCGAACGGGGCAAAATGAGCATACCGGAGAAGCCGGGAATTTTCGGATGAGTTTGGCTCTGAGAATCGCAGATGTTTACCGACGAAATAATTAATTTGTTCCATATTAATTCCCGGGATTTCAAGCAAACATTGCGGATTGAGGCGAAATGAACCACCTTTAAAGCTCCCTCCCGGAGAACTCAAATATTTCTTATTCTTAATTCGCCGCGATTTATGAAAAGTAAATAAATGATTCTCGGTTATTTTGGACATCCGCCTTACTTCCACTGAAATTCTTTAAATCCCGCACGAGACAAAACTCGAGAATCGGAGACGTTTACCGGGAAAATAATTTGTGCAATAATTATTTACAGGCTTTCGAGGATAAAATTGCCGATAGGGGCAAAATGGACTACCGTCGAGACTCCTCCACGACGGCTGACATATTTTTTTGTTTTTTTGTTTTTTTTGAAATTTTCCTAAATTGAGGAAAATAGATTAGTCTCATTGAATCTGAATTAATTTGCCTCGTCGTTGTTCCCAGAATTTTAAAGAGACGTTTCGTTTGATTTTAAAATTGTTTGTTTTCAAAAAAATTTTATTTTATTTTTTATGTTGGAGAGATTCTCAATTGCGTCTCATAAATATTTTCATAATCTCCTATTTTTCACCCACAGAGTTTCTTTCCACTTGTGATTAATTACTTAAGAAAAAATTCGTTACTATCCCATTTTGCCCCAGGGTCACCGGCTGCAATTTCACGACGCGTGCGAGAGAAACTTCGCCGGATGACGAGCGACGCGCCTGATCTGGGAAACTTTGGGCGAGGCAACTTGGACAGCGAGCGATCGCGAGCGAGGGTGAAATTTATTGTCCTTTCGTCGGAAGGTTCTGTAGGCGGTTGCTAGACACTGCTCGATAGGAGCTTTCATCGGTTTACAACGTAAAAGTGGTGAATACGGACCAGTCCGTCCATCGTCGATTAACATGCAAACTGGGGTGGACCATATTCACCCACTTTTATCCTACAATAAATAACTCCGAATAAACGACTGTTCTCCTCACCGCAATACAATATCCGCGAAAGCTGCACTCGACGTATATCGAATTCGGCTTTTCCATAAAAATACTTAACCGTCGATATCGAACATTCAAATTCCCGTAGATTCGCTGACATATATTTACGTAAAAATGAGCAAGAAAAAACTAAATTCTTGGGAGCACAAACTGCGATAAAAATATAAGCAATAAATTGTAAATTCAATCTACCGGATTAAAAATTTTGCTTAGATTAATTAAATATTACGGTTCTCAAATTGAAATACAAGGTATTAAAGAAAAAAACTTTTTGAGTTTAATTTACAATAATTTTTAGAAAAAATATAAATCTTCTTCAAAAATCCAACGCACATATCTTTGAATTTTCAGCAATCGTTTAGCCACAAAAAATGTCTGTGTACGATTCATTAATTTTCAGGCTACAGTTTTTAGTGTTTACTTTGTGTATAAATCAGACAAAACTGCGATTGGTGTGAAATATAATTTATTTTTCTTGTTCGTATAGCAGCCCCGTGGATTCAACGCGAGGCGGAAAACTGATGTCCTGCGGAACGACTGTTGCGGATAAACGCGACGAGAAAGATATTTCATTGTTACAGAACCAGGAAAAATCGTCGGATGGCGATAAATCATTTTTTTCGCGGTTCATCTATTTTATTCCGTGTAGTCGGGTATTCGACACTCTGTCGAGAATGGGTTTTTGTCTGGGGCTCGACAGTTGAATCGACGAATGACGGACTGTTTCGCTTTATTCCAGAGAGGTCGGTTTATCGAGCGATCTGTATCTGCCTTAATTGGAAAGAACAAGCCGTGTACCGCGCCCGGATCGCTGCGGGTTACCATCAAAAACTTGGGCAATATCGACGAAACTTTACTCATAAAAATCCACGTTAAATTTTATATTTCATACAATATAATCAAAATATATAAATATGTATAGGAATCGTCCGTTCAAATTTTTTTTCATGTCGCAGCGCTAACGTTCCGGAATTTAATTGCATTAATCTGGACGAAGCAAGCGTCGACACTGGCTTAGCTATGCCAACGAGCGTGACCACATGAGTGCCAAAAAAAAAAAAAAATTGTTCTAATCTATTACATAAGTGTGCGCGGTATTGACTTCGAACTACCTGTAAACTATAATTTATTGGAAAAAAATTGTCTTCGCGTACTTATTTGTCGATCACTTGTCGAGTGTGATAAAATTATTTTTCGATATTCTCTGGAGCTAGTTTTAATAATCTTAATTTTCTTCACCCTCCCCTATCTCGTAAATGCAATGTGATTAGCGAGAGTTATTCTCAATTATTCCAATACCGTGCGCAACGATATCAGTGAAAGAGAAAAATAAACTCGCTAGACGCTTCCCCATTTTTTTTTTTAAGGCAACCGCATCGGTTCCGAAGCGACGGAACTTTATCCTACCCAGTAATAACTTTTCCACACGCGTACGTTATACAGGAGCTTTGAAGCAAAACCTTGGCCACATATTTGTTTCTCTATCACGTCGATCGTTTTAAGATTCCTCGACGGAGCCCTGGGAGCGAATTTCGATAACTTCAATTTTCCCCGCAGTCGCCTCTGCCGTACAATGTTATCAACACCCATTCGCCAGTCTTCTTTGCTATGCATAACAGTCTGAGAGCAGACTTTCTCGGGGGACAATGGCAATTAGTCTGAAATAAGTATGGTGGACCCTTCCTTCATTTTTTCCCCCTTGTAAATCGCATAAACATATTACGGGAACGAAGAAGGATCGTGCGGAAGACAAACGAGACTGGCAGCCAGCCGGGGGCTTTTACGGGAGCGCGAGCGGCGTAAACCGTGTCCCCCGGGGCGTGCGACGCTTCCAGCACGGCTGTACCGCTTGCGAGTCATCGAGAGCCAATAAACGAGAGACCGTTACAAAGTCCGAGCTCGAGGTGAGAAGCTCGTCCCGGTCCTTTGATCACGGTTCGTCGAAACCGTACGAATATCAACTCTAGCACGACGAGTTTCTCAGAACCAGCGAGCCGGGCCCGCATAACCGTCCCGAGACTTTATTTCCCTCTCAAAACATTCGTTCCACAGCCTTATTCTCGGATCCTTATCCAAGATCTCGGCTGTACGGGGAATTCTTTCTCTCTCCATCCGCCCGGTTATTTTTTTTGTTTTTTTAACGCCGAGACGAGCGACTCGATATCTAACGTTGCCAACCCGCTGCGGAAACAAAGAAGGCATCGATGCTTAATGTCTCTGACCTTGACTTTGCCACATCTCCTCGCAGCGATCGATCTTGACTGTCTCCTTAACGCCTCCAGAGAAACCGATTGCCCTTTCGTTTCGCAGAATCCCAACGACTTCTGTTCGGGTTTTGCGTCTGTTTACTTCTCGTATCGCCGTAGAGAACCGAGCTAGCACGTTAATCCTCGGACGTGCACAGTAACGAATGTTTTTTTTTTTTTTTCTTGTGGATGGAGAAATTCTTTTTCGATTTTTTTTTTTTTTTTTTCTCAATATCTTTCCGACAGATTTTTTGTTGGCGGACACGCCGCGGATTTATGCCGACGTGCACCGATACTGGCGAGACGAAAGATCACCGAGAAACTTGGCCGTGCAGAGGCTGCGGAACGAGGCGCGCGCGCGCGTGGCCCCGAAATATTGCTCGGGGTATCGCTCGCGACGCGAGCTGGGCGGTGACTGAGAGAAAATCGAGGCGTCGCGACGCTCGGCATCCCTGCCACCCTCCCCGCTTTCCTGTGCCGCTGTGCTCTGCTATTTCTCATCCTTCACGCACACAACGGGACAAACTCTTCTGGCCCGACCGTCGGCGAGAATCCACGCGTCCTTCTTCCGCGCTCTAACGGCTTCGCGCCCCCGACGGCCGAAGATTCACCGATCGATTCGTCGCTCGATTATTTACAGGACGGTGCGAGTTCGTTGATACAATTTTTTTTTCTTTTTTTTTTTTTTTTATATAACGAAAAATGTTTGCATACGTTGCGGAAGAAAGTTTAATGCTCGACCGTCAAGGTCAACGATCTGCTAAGTGGCTGAACGAGGTTCGCAATGCACGGAATTTATTCGGTCATATTTTTTAACTTAACCGATCGCAGTCACGAGTCTGAGGAAATTTCAGACGGGTTTAATTTTGACGCTATGCCGATCGTGAATTGTCGCTGCCTGGAAGTACGATTAATTAAAGTAATTCGTACCGCTCGTCCGGGATGAGACAATTGGTTTTTTTTTTTTTTTTTTTTTTATGCTACTTGGAAAAGTCACGATATAAAACATGGCCAATAAGTACTCGGATAACGTGTTTAACGTAAGTAAATTATGTACATTTGTATGTTATTTACTCACGATAAACACGTCATCCGAGTATTCCCAAGACGACAGGAAAAGCTTTCAAATATCATTTTGACACGACAGACTGCTACGCTGTCCGCGCAGCGCTTGTTTGCCTCCACGAATTTTCCCTCGATGTGGAACGTGAATTAAACGATGAGTCAAACGTTTAACGAGGTGGATTGATGAGGAAAATATTCCGTGGCCGATCAAAGATTTTGCCATTTTTATTGACTGCCGAAGAGTGTTGTTCAGAAGAAATAATCCGATGTTGCGATCGGCTGAGAAAAGTGTACATTATGGCACTAGTGCGGTAATAGTTATTTTTCATGTCAACGCGTAGAAAAGAAATTATTGACGAGTGTGAAAACACCTCGATATTCAGACGAGTCCCGACTCTTTTTTTTTTTTTTTTCATAAAAACAAAAATCATGATTTTCCGTTTTTTGGAAATATACGCAATTACTTTTGCGCACTAGTGCGGGAAGAAAGACCATATTGAGTTTGTACGCATGCGTAGGATTTTACCGCGCGTGATGCGCTAAAGTGCCTTCCTGTGCACACTTTGCAGAAACAGAAAGCGTTATGAGATGTTTCATTTGACAAAGTGCGAAAATGGGGATTTTATGTAACCGCCATTTTGCCACCCAGCGACATAAAACTTCGACTAGTGTTGCCATCGTACGAGTTTAGAAAAACTTTTCGAATGACTATTATACAACATTTTTTTCAGTAAAAATGCGGGGCTGACCTGGAATTTCCACACCGAGTTATATAAACGTTTTTTCGTGGGTAGGTAAGATGTCACTACTTAACTCGGCTACATGTGGCCAACAGTGAACAACGCCAAATTTAACCGCTATAAGCAAGGTGCACGTAAACGGCCACGGATACTGAGTGAACGCTACGGAGATGGTAAAAAATAACCGAATGACTGTCGTAAAATTCACAAGGAAAATGAGAGATGTTCGGGGTGAAAAAATTACCGAGAGGTTGACTGAATAATTAACTAACTCATGCACGTGAAATCCCGCTTATCGTTTTTAAGAAGAGTCTACAGAAGAGTACTTTCTCGGACTAGTGAACGAGAAACGACCATATAGCGTTTGTACGCATGCGCTGGTTTTTTCTTGTCCGCTGCGAGAAAGTTGCTTTCCGCGTTAACTTCACGGAAACGAAGCAGGATTTTCCCTAAAATGTGTGAGAGAAATACTTAACGGTTACGACTACTCGGTGTCGGCACTTTGACACTTACCTCGGCGAAATTTTCAGCCCCGTGCCCTCTGCCAGTCGACGTGGAGAAGGTGGCGAAGAGGCCGCTTTGAACAACGAACGAACACTGCATACCGACTAACGCTCTTACTCTCGAAACGATCGATAAAGTCGTTGGTTCTCCTGGAGCCATGTCACGTGACCATCCCCACCTCTATCGTTAGATTCTCTCCGTTGAACCTTTGGCTCGCTTCGGCGCTCCGCTCTTCAGTGCATTTATGCATGTTGCTACGTACTGTCTCGTCTCGACGTATTTTTGCCACGATGTCGAGCGACCGGCCTGTCTGTAGCTACGAGTCGAAATGTTATCGACGGAATCCCGAGCACTTCAAGCAAGTGGATCATCCGCATCGTGAGTTACGGTCGTCGAAAAACAATTCTACCGCATGGTCGTCTCGCACACTTCTCTCAAACAGGTCGGTTTCGTTGTTTGTTTACAGTCGATAAACTTCTTGTCGGCAGTGTCGAGGACAGGCCCGTGACCATACCCGAGACATTAAGCTTCGAATGCAACAATCGGAATTTGCTGAACGAGCAGCTGGAGATTCTTCGCAAAATTGCCGCAGAAAAATACAAAGCTGCCAGTTCGAGGGAGACGAAGAGCAGCTCGGCGAGTTCGACAGCGACGAGCAGCAGGCAGACGACTTCGAAGGCGAGCGAGAGCAGCGCCGCGAGTGGCCGCAACGAGAACCCTCAGATCGTCGATCTCACGGGTGATGGTAAGAACGCGAGGCCAACGAGAAAGAGCGTCCGAGAAATGATGATTATGCACGGTCAGGCGCCGGACTACTTGCCTGAAGCCGGAAAATTTTTGGCCAAATACGAATTGTCTCGACCGTACAATATATTCTTCACCGCTGTACAAAAAGCGAAGGAAACGTGGAGACAAAATTTGAGCGTAACTTTCGCGGAGATTCTCGATCGGAGCCTCGGCGAGATCGTCTCAAGCATGCACCTGAGCTTCGTCGTCGACGTCGGATGGTTGTGCGCTCAATATTTGCTCGCCGAACAGAACACCGACATGACGATATTTTACAATGACCGCGCCAACTCGGAAGAGGCGGTATCGAAAAAAATTAATATTCAGCAGGTCAAAAGCCCATACAACTTTGGGAGTCATCACTCGAAAATATCTATGCTGTATTACAAGGACAACGGCGTTAGAATAATAATCTCAAGCGCCAATCTCTACGAGGAAGATTGGGATTTGAGAACGCAGGGGTAAATTGATAGTTTGTCCATTTTGCAAAGCACTAAAAGCTAATGGAATATCGTCCGCGAAAAAATAAATAAAAAAGTCTTATCTTCCATTTAATTTTTTCAGATTATGGATATCGCCGCATCTACCGCAGCTGCCCGCGTCAGCGCGAGACGAGGACGGTGAATCGATAACCGGTTTCAAGGAGGATCTGATTAGATATTTTTCAAAATACAAGCAAGACATGAGTAAATGGAGATCCATACTGTCCCGTGCCGATTTCTCATCGGTCAGGGTGGCGTTCGTGAGTTCGGCACCGGGTCTTTATTCCTCGAGCAACGAATCATCGCGCTGGGGTCACAAAAGGTTGGCTAAAATTCTGGGCGCTCACGCCGACTTGCCGGACGGCGATCCATGCCCGACAATCGTGGCGACGGCCTCGTCTATAGGGAGCTTGGGAACGTCGTATAACGCTTGGCTTTCCACGCACCTCGTCGCCTCAATGTCGAAGGCTGAGAATCAACCAGGTCTATCGGAGCCTGCATTCAAGTTGATATATCCGTCGATCGAAAACTATAAGCGTAGCTTCGACCTCGCGGAGGGCTCTTCCTGTCTGTCCTATCACGAGTTGACCCACGCCAAGCAGAAGTGGATAAAGGAACACATGCAGTAAGCGTCCATTCGCGGAATATGAATTGAGCTAAATTATTCGCCACCTTTGCGAGTCGTCGAATTTACATTTTTTTCAGCCACTGGGTAGCGAACCGAAGTCATCGCTCGAGAGCGATGCCGCACATAAAAGCGTTTCTGAGGCTCTCGGCCGACGAGCGGAAAGTCGCGTGGCTGGTCCTGGGATCGGCGAACGTGAGCAAGGCGGCGTGGGGCTACACGGACAGGAACATGTACAAGATACTCAGTTACGAAGCTGGTGTGGTCTTCCTGCCAAAATTTTTCGTACGTACAAGCATGAAACGAGAAATATCGTAAAGCCAGTGCGGAATGATCGAGGTATTAAATAACTAATTTCCCTTTTCAGAATGGCGGAACACATTTTCCAGTTGACGAGGCAGACTCTACACCGGACTTACCGACTCTACCTATACCGTTCAACATACCGCTGACTCCATATAGCAAGACTGATGAACCTTTCCTCGTACTAGCTTCCTAAAAAATATTAAATATTAAAAAAAAGGAAATAGATGGAGCGTTAATATTTTTCACGCTAATGATGCTGTAAATCTGAAAGCGTAAGCTGTGAAAATTTCGTTGTTTCGATAACAAGTGTGTTACTACAATTGAAAACGATCGACGAATGAAGTCATAATTTATTATATTTTCTTACAACTGTTTTTTATACATATATTTTACTATCCATAAAATCTTGAAACGGCAAGAATTTATCCTAAGATTTTCCACCGATCCCTCAGCGGCTGCGGAATTACGATGTTTTCCGTATACACAGTGTAGAAGCGGTCAACGATGCTCGTCGGTATGCATAGCAGTTACCGTTGCGCTAATGAAACAACGCTTGCACCATCCGCGCGTTTGCATCTCCCGTTTTTATCGACGCATTGTTTGAGAAAAAAATATCCGAACGATAAATTTCCTCGAAGAACTTGTTCTCTCCGAAAGCGAGGTTGGACGTAGGCGTTGGGCGGTAAAGAAAAGATTTTGCACGACCGTCGACAAACCGGAAGTCCTTGGCCAAAGGCCTTGCGAGGTGACACGACTATTCGCCGCATGTGCTTTAGCACGCCGGTTTCTGGACCATTGAGTCAACAACAACCCCACATGCATCGATAGTGTATGTCTTGCTGCGTCCCGGCGTCCCCGCCCCACCTTACACCCAATCATATCTATCGTGCCAAGAGGCATATAATAATCTTTTGTTCGATGACGCGCAGGTGCGAAGCGCGGTGGAGAGTCACCGTCCGCAGCGGCACCGCAGTTTCTCGCTCGTCGCACGCGCCTTCGGTCGGGTCGCTCGCGTCGGCGATCACAGTTCGTCCCGTGAAATGTCGGCAGCCCAGTAAGTCCACTTTTTTTTAATTGTACCGCTCGCACCGATGAGTCTTCCTCTCGCTGAGTCCACAGAATAATTTGGTTGGATAGACTGCGCGCGGCGTGCATGCTTATTCTTGACCAATCGCGTCCCGAGTTTCGCCCAAATAGGGTTAAAATCGCACCGCCGGCGAACGACACTAGATTCGCCCGAAATCTTCGGTCGGAAATTCCGATATCAGCGAAGGGAAGGCAGGAGACAAAGATAATAATAATGTAAGTTTCGAAACGACAAAGGAAACCTTACGCTCGAGCGAATTTCTTATCAGACCATGCGTACGCGGACTAATCACCAAAGTATTATTTTTAATTGGCGCAAGTCGCAACGATAGCCAGCGATTTCTTCGTCGTACGTGCCGCAGCTGCACAACATCAAAGTTTTCGTTTATTTCACGCGTGCGACCGACGCGATACGGAGAAACAAAGTAAAGAAATTTTCACCCGTTTTCTCGTCGGAGAGATAAAAAATTCCTCGCCATAAAGAAAAAGCTGTCGAGGCTCTCTTTGAAAGATCCGATTGGCGTATTGAAACTTGGCGAGTGAATAATTTTTTTTCTAATATTTTACAGGGGTTCAGCGTCTCTCGTGCTACGGGTTTGAGGCTCCGCGACAGCCAATGAGAATGAGTTATCTCGGAGGGACGATGACTATCGCCTATGGGGAATCGAAAAGCGTCCCCAAAGATTTTCTCGACAATATCGTCGGCCGACTGAACGGGATCGGAGTTATCTCGAAACGACAGTTTTATTGATGAAACGCATATAAGCGGAAGGAACAACACCGCTGCGGCAAAACGGAACGGCGCGGAAGGTTTGCAGACGCGAATCGATAAGTCGCCCGCAGAATAAACCCGGGACACACGCGAGACCTCGACTTTCGTGCTTCTCGGAGTGTCTCGTACGGTTGAGAGTGGTCGTCGAGAAGCGCCACGGCAACTGAGGGATCGTGACGCGTAAGGGGGAATAATACGGCGGAGAAACAAAGAAAGCGACGATAGAAGAGTCAAACATGTTGGCCTGCTGGGTCCTCGCGGGCATACTCGGGGCGGTCATTCTACTCTACGCCCTTGTCGAGATCCATTATTTCCTGAGGATGTTCGCAACCGTGTTCTTTGCGAGATTCTGCAAAAAAAAAATTCACATACTCGACGAGACGTCGATATACGGTAGGTGAAAAAAAAAAAAAACAAATCCGCGCAGCATCCGTGTACGACGGCAATGTTTATTCTTTTTTTTTTGTTTGTCGTTTCGATGCGAAAAATTTAAATTGCGTTTGCTCGGGTTCGGGGATTTTCGCTCACGTCGTTGAGCGAAAATCCCCGAACCCTTACAATTTCTCTACTTATCTCTGTGTAAGTTGCAGCCTTGACCTATACGGGCTTTTCCAGCAGCCTCGCTCGTGTGTCACCGACATGCATGATGTGTCCGATATCGATCTCCGTCGGCGACTGAGAGAGATAGTGACAGACTTTGGGAGTTTAAAGGTCGAGAGAGAAAAAATAAATTGCTGGGCAAAATTAGCACGATTGAAAAAAAAGACGATGAAAATCATCCACATTTTGCTGGAGTTTAAGGGATGTACGGTTGACATGGAATTGTGTCAAGAAAACCCTGCTTGTGGTTGACCTTGTGTATTCAATAAATTTATTAATTAAACTGATCAATAAATTAGTTAATCAAATTGGCCACTAAATTTATTAGTTAAATCGGTCAATAAATTAATTAATTAAATTTGTCGGAAGTAACTAAGATTTGGCCGCGCAAAATCGCTGTATGTAATATACACTGTACAACCGTGCCGTTACAATGTAATGAGGACTTTGTTTCCGTGAAAACAATTTGTCCCATCTCTTATAGAGCACAGTGATCCGTTTTGCCCCCTTTCTCCCGCAATTTATATTTGCGTGCATTATAGTTGGTGAGAACATTTACTCCTAAACTTTTTTTGTCACTATTAGCTCGAGTACAATTATTTTTTTGTTTCCAAAGGACAATTGGATCTTCCGCTGGTTTCTTACTTCTCATACCTGAGAAATTTCATTGAACGTCTAATATCGTTCATAAACAAGAAGTGTTCAGTGGGCAAAAGTCGAACTTTCAGGCAAAACGTGATATTTTTCTTTATTTCCCCGAGTAAAAAAAAAAATAACTTCTCATTTCTAAGAGATGGCGCGGGGCCGTTTTGCCTCGGTGTTCGGCCTTGCTCTTTCATATTCGCAACTCTAATAAAAATTGTTTGAAAACATAATTATTATCTGATCGTTTTTTCACAGGTATTTGCACAACCAACGACGTCGACACTCTACTCTACCACATGAACAACGCGAGGTATCTTCGCGAGCTCGACTTTGCACGAGCCGATTTCTACGAGAGAACGAACCTCTATCGTGAAATTTGTTCCCAAGGTAGCGGAGTCGTTCAAGGGGCCGCGACCATCCGTTACAGAAGATTCCTCAAGCCTCTGTCTATCTTCAAAATCATATCGAAGGTGCCCACGTAAAAAATTTCTGTTTTACGTATTTCTTCCTTGCGCATCCGACTCGCCTCACGTCGACTATTCTGTCAATAAAGACGAGTCACACGAATTCCTTGCCAACGTTTGTCCGGAATAACTAGAAGCAGTCGAGCGTTCGCTGAATCATCGTATCCAATACTATTCTCCAGTTTCGGCTTATCGGAAATTCTTTCGTCGGGGCGTTGCACTTCCTCCTTGCGTGCCTCGTTCGATTTTAAATTCATGTGAAAGACACGAGTTTCCTGACAAGCGTCGGTATTTTTTTTTCTCTTATTTTTTTTTCTCCTTCACAATTCAACTCGGAGCCTCGATTTGTCAAGTTAACGACGCTTACCCAATATTCCTTTTAAATCGTCGTAGTCTCAACTCCTGTCATCCTCTCTGCAAATGCACATACGGAATGAATACCTTTCGTACGCTCAAGGTTGACGCTGAACACTACCTCATTCTTCAGATGCGTTTCGCACAGGAATTGCTTGAACAATTTTCTCATTTACATGGATTTGCAGCAAAACCTGTGCGTTGTCCCTCGTGTGTTTTAACCCTCGTTATCGGTTTCCATAACTATGATCGACAGATTATTTACTGGGACGAAAAGTCGATATTCATGGAGCATCGTTTCGTCACACCGGCGGACGGATTCGTCAGAGCTATTGCGATATGTCGTCAGCGTTTGTTGGACTGCAGTGCCGAGGCTGTGATGGGAGCTCTCATCGAGCGTGGAGTCAAGCAGAACGGTAGCGTCGAAGTCGGCGTAACACAGGTATCAATATCATCGAATCGATTATACACTGTGAAAGAATGTTGTTTCAACGTTAATGAACGGTATTGGAACCTCTCTTACATAAAAAGTTTTTGAAATTTCAAACACATATGCGGTTGCAATTTCAAAGTATATTTTTTTATTTTTTGCCAAAATTTCTGTAAATTTTGTAATTTTAATATCTACTTTTTTTTATTTTCCGAAAAAATATATCAATCTGTAAATAGTCTAAACAAGCTTCAAGTTCCAGTATATTGAATTTACAATTTATTTCACGGTGCAAAGCAATTTAAAGAATTTAATGAATATATGATTATCGACACGGATGCGACGTTTGTGCGATGCGAAATAGCAATTTTCGTTCTTGGACTACACGTAGATATGAGAGATTTGCTTTACCCACCGTAGATACCCCACGTCAGGCCGTCGATGCCACCGGAACTAGAGAGATGGTTGGAGAGCAATGAAATATCGTCGGCTGCTCTGAGACAGCTACCTCCGCCACCACCGATTACAGTCGGAACGGATTGCTGACCCAACGTTTATGCGCAGCCAGTGTCCGATATCGACAATGCGTGCAATCGAAGTGATAATAATTTACCGAGACTTCAGGGACTCGATAGACAGGCGATCGGAGAGCAGAGAGTCGTGTACACCAATCTCTGAGAACCCAACCGATCGTCGAGCCTCGTGCGGTGACGAAAGCTTGACACTCTCTTTCAGCGAGGTAACGAGAAACGTTTTATCGACTAAGCAGGGAGGCGCAATATCGCACGTCGCACTCGACAGGCGGCGTTGCGAGGGCGCCACACACGGGAGGAAGCTGCTGAAAAAAGAATAAAAAATAATCCACAGGGTGTTGCTCTGCACACTTTGCAGTAAACGTGGAGAGGAGGGTGATCCTTTATCTTATCGCATTATTATGACTCCACGGTGTAAATAATACCAGAGTGAACTATGTATATACACGTTTTAATGCAATTCAAATAAAAAAGGTGATAATGTTACGTTAAAACGGTCCAATGTCGAATTAAGATTTTTCGAAGTGGCAATTGAATGTTAGAAAAAGAACTTGCCTTACATTTTCAGTCATTTAGGCTCATCCCGAAAGTCACACTTTTTCATATCTCATCCTATTGATTTACTCGATATATTGACATTGGCGAAAGCGCAATTTAGGTCAAAAGGGACTCTTCCAAAAAAGAACTCTTGTCCGGACACTCAAATATTTATTTTCCGGAGTGTCCGGAAAAAAAATATTAGTTCCATCTGTCGGGAAGACCGGAACCTGTTTGATTGTCCGTCGAGGGCTACGGACTGTTTGCTTATCCCAACAGATTGAGTCGCTATTGTAACGGATTCACGCGGTGGGGGGAGAGACGCTCCACTGTTTTTGAAGAGCGTCGCACAACCTCGGCTAGCGGTCTCGCCAGTCTACCGCTGTTCGACACACGTCGAAGAAGTATCGTCGATTCGTTTTGTCCTCGATAGGCAATCAACATTTAAAACAATCATGACTTGCCCGTGGAGCTGGTTCACCATCGCTATTCTCTACATTCTCTTCGATGTCAATTATTTCCTGAGAATCATTTTGACGATCGCTTGGGGAAGGCTCTTCCAGAAGAAGAAGAAGCTATTCGATGAAACTACAATTTACGGTGAGTTAGACTTTCACCGTAAATCAAACAAATCGAACCTTTGAATTTTTGTGGCGAATATTTTTTTCCCGTAGCCGACTGTTTCGGTGTCGCGGAAATTTCTAGTGCGCAGGTTCAATGTAGATAACGGTGCAGGCCGATTATAATAGGTCTATACATTTTCATACTGTATCTATTATCCTTCGCACCGAATAAAAAAAACGCGGCTCTATAAAAAATAATGAACACTTTTTACCACTAGCTTTACCGTGTTGCACTAAATAATTTCCTGTCAATGACTATCGACTTTGTAAAAAAAAAAAAAAAACTCATTAATTTTGCATGAAGCAGCCTGCAGTAAACGTTCCTCTTTATTTCACCCTATTCGTATGCATGTATAACAAATAAAGCATATATATATGTCCAATATTTTTTAAAGGCATAAATTCCGCCGGATTCATGTCAACTAGCGAATGTGTACAATTTGCATATCTGAGACAAATTCATAGATTTGATAGCAGTGCGTGTGGCAGAACAGTGATAAGAAAACGCGGTGCGCACTGGTCGTTTTGGCTGTATCTTATGAATATTTGTAACGGTCGTCGTTCGCTACTGAAATATCCGGCGAACGATACACGCACAGTTACAGCTGCCTCGAAACTTTTTTAATTATTTTCCACGGTCGATCAGCGTCAATGCTAATCGTGAAGCGATGACCAGCTTATTCGAAAAAATGAATCCTTAACCTCTGACGAGGCGCGTCTCCATTTCCCTCCTTAGGCGCTACCGTAGAAACCCGTTATCCCCACTCCGCGACCGTTCGTCCCCTCTCGGTACGGTCTCGGGCGCTGTGAAAACATCGCACGGAATACATCGATTACAAAATATCAACACTTAAAAATATTCTTTGTTTAAGGTATCTGCACGACCCAGGATATCGATCTCGTTTTCAAGCACATGAACAACGCGAGGTATCTGAGGGAGCTCGACTTCGCGAGGTTTCAGTACTACGATATAAGCGGAATTTATGCCGAAATAAGCAAGCGTGGCGGTGGAGCGGTCCAAGGTGCTTCGTCGATACGTTACCGGCGGCCGCTGCCTATTTTTTCGGCGTACAAAGTCACGACGAAGGTAAACACGCAAAAGCGACGAGAGTCCCCGAGCTTGTGATACGATTTATTAAATTTTGCAGTTGATCTACTGGGACGACAAGAACTTCTATCTGGAAAACCAATTCATAACTTTGTCGGACAACTTCGTTCGCGCCGTTGTTCTCAGTAAGCAGAGCGTCACCGGTCTGAAAGTGCCGGTCTCGGAGATAGTCGAGAAGGTTGAACCGGGCGTTCAATGCCCGCCGGTCACGAAGGAACTCAAACTCTGGTTTGACTCCATGGAGGAGTCGTCGCAGAGGCTCAAAAAATCCAGCTAGATGCATCTTTTTGTTTTTTATATTTTATATAATTGTCGCAAGTTCGTCGAACTTCGACATTGGGTATTTTCATCGCTATTGTTTTAAGTGTTTGTTTGTTTATCTTGTTACAATATATATTTGGGTTTGTTTATATTGATTCGACTGTTGCGTCGCTTCGAAGTCACGGATAGAGAAATAATGGGACAACGGTCACGGTCGTCGAGCTCGCAGCCTTCGTTGCTCACTCAATCTTTAATCCCAAGAATGAACTTGAACCCGGGACGGAGCCACGGTTTCTCGAGCGACCTCATCTCTTCAGAACTTCACCTTCTTTCCGCAACGTGAATATTCCAAATCGTGGCAAGGCACAGAAAAAAATAGTTTAACTCTATCGAAACGTTCGCAAACGCACATAATAATTTTCTTGTTATTGTTTGTTTCAACGAGGATTTGTGAAAGTAACAAATATTATCGGTTGAGTTAATGAATATTATTTGTAAAACGAACGAGTATATAATTATGGACGTTTGCCAACAAGAAAGGTCGCTACCGATTTTCTCGCGCAGAGATACGAAAATTAATATCCGATTTATCGTCTGATCCCAAAACAGAGATCAATGAAAATCCACGCGTCAGAGAATGCAGGAGAATTTTTGAGATCTCCGAGAAATTAAGAATTCTCCAAACAAAAAGTGCTCTATACTCGGTACGGTAAGGCTTAAGAATAAAAAAAAATGTAACGTCCTGGCAATTTTTATTTAGGTGGAATTATCGGCAGGCAACGATGGCAACGTCAGCGAGCGGACTTACGACATGGGATTTGTAACGCGAGCGATTGAAGAGATGGCGCAACCGGTACGATACGCGAGTGGCAACGATGAGTCGAAGAGACCGACGAGACCGGCAGCGGCAAAAGTTTCACAGACAGACGCATGCTGATTTTTTGACGCGAATATATGCATTATAAAAAATGCTAAGCACGCGCTACTGGGCGAAGCGAGGCGCGAGTATCGCGACGCATCAACGAGTCTCTCCTCTCGAACACGCGTGCTCGCTACAGCGATCGTCGAGAGCGTCGAGTCTGTTCGAAGCTCGCCGGGGATTCGATTCAGTCGCGATTCGTAGACTCTCGCGAACACCCGTCGACTCTTTCGTCCGCGGCCCAGCTTCCGCGGGAATTTTTATTTCGCCGCCGGATATTTTGTCACACCGCGGTAAGCAAACCTCTCACCAAATAAAATTCAAACAAGAATGGACGTAAAAAATAATACAAGTTCGCTATTATGGAGTGAATAGTCACGTGATTGACTCGTCGAACGCTTACGATCTTATATATAGAAAAAAAAAGCGTGCGCGACCTCCGTTCTACAAGCTCATTGGTGTTTTTTTTCCGCTATTCTTTATTTTTATCTGAACGAAGCAAATCGCGCGTTTTCTGCATCGAGGCCTTCGCACATGAAAATTGCTACATGTGCACTTAACGAAAAGTAGTGCTCAATGATTTCCACTGTGCCGAGTCGCATGTTCCAGTCTCTACTGTATAATACGTATAGTTTGTACATAATCGGGAGCTTCGCACACACACATTGCATCGTGAAGACCCTAAAAACAAAACGAAAAACATTAACGAGACTATCACTCAACCCGATATACAAGTGGCAGGAAAAGTTTCAGTTGGCGCAATAATTACAACGTGTACCGTACGCGCTGAAAATGTCGCACCGATATTTCTACTTTTAATGGCGCTTGTCTATCTGGGCAATGTTTCTCACCGTTACAGCGCCACGGATCGTATACGCCTCTCTGGAAAGATTGCTCCACGACTACAGCTTAATCCGCGATCGATAAGAAAAATAATTTTTTTTTTTTATTGAAAATAAAAAATTTTAGTGTACGCAGACAGTTTCGCGATCCAGTTACAGTACCGTCGACCAACTGAAGCGTTGTCACAATCAGCTGTTGTACGCAACACTTTTTTCCAGAGTAAACGCGAACTCGGTTAACTGGAATTAGCACATTCGCGACTGGCGTAATTCTGTCGTTGAGCTTGTACAGAGCAGGCGGTCCCGCGTTATCAGTAATTTTATTGACGTAATCAGCACAAGCTGCAACGAAGGTAGCTTCGTCGTGGAACACCGGAGATAAATCCGTAGCTCACGAAAATATATATATATATATATATTTATTATGAATTTTCCCGTTTGAAACTTATAGTACGATATTTGAGGTTACGTAGTTGGGATTAATCGACACACGGTATTAGAGAGACTCAGCCTCGCGGCTATCCGATCCGCGCGACCTACATTTTTAGAACGAAAACCCTTCACCCCGTATTCATCATCGTCACACGATACCGCAAGCTGCGGATAGTGCGACGCGCACGGGTATCGAATTTTCAGCAGGGCAATGGTAGACTGGAATACGAAAAAAAAATTGCGTACGGGTGCTTTATTATAACGCTAGCGAAGCAGGCACGCGCTCGATTTCGTAATAGAAAGTAAACGGCAACGTAAACAGCGAAAAAAAAAAACAATTTTTTTTAAATCCACTCTGTCGCCATTCCGTTTGTTTTTCTAGAATTCCATGCCAATCTTTTGTTTGTCGAGTGGCTCGCGAGACGAATGATTTATGGCCGGCGACAAAGATCGGGAACAAAGTCCCGTCGAGGGTTTCATCTCTGTGAGATAACCTCACTATTATAGTGGCGCGGTAGGACGCTTTTTGCGAACCTGCGCGACGCCTTTTCGATACCTTCGCGCGGTTCGATGGAGTCGTAAGTTTTTCCTTTTCCGAGCGGTTACCGTCCGCTGGCACACAGAGGGGGCCGCTGTAGCCGCGCGCCTGTGGGACGGAGAGCGAGAAACGAGGCGTAACGTGTGGGGATCATAGATGATTGCAAATTAGTTGGAATTGGCAGGAAGTCGGGGGGTCCGGAATGCTCCCGGTTCTCCTACATACTCGCACCGCACAGCTGCTATCCCGTCATCGTCCGCTCCTTAGCCATCGTCCCACCGTCCTCTCTATCTTTCACCTACACACGATTCCCTATCGTCCATCATCTGCATACGTCCTTGCGCACAGATTCCCTCTCGGCTCCTGCCCGACCTCAACGCTGCACGGGCTGGTGTTTGCTCACTGAATAGTCTAGCAGCGGGAGACTCGATGACGAGCACCGCCCGTCCTGATTCGACTCATGGGAAATGTCAACGATCGCTACCGTTATAAACACTCGGATACACACAGACCCACAATATAACATCATGAAGCTATCGCGCGCTCTCGACGGCACCTCTCGAAGCTCTCTCTGTTGGCTACGTGATAAACCGATAAACAAATAATCGCATGACCATCCGCCGTGTAGTTTTTATCGACGAACATAGTTTCGTAAAAATGGATTTTAAAGCTGCTTTCACTGCATCCAATGATCCGTTGTATTGTTTTGAGGTTACAAAGTAAATAAGATAGTAATACCTGTGATCACCGAAAACTGTCGATGGTCGTACAATGAATCTTCATTGTGCTTCTATCTGCGGTAGAAGTAGCAGTCTCTGCCGGGATTTGTACTCGGTTCTCTCGAAGCTTCGTCCGTCGACCGCGTGATGAATATCCAAGATTCGCGCCCGCGTATGGACGAACCTACCCAGCCGTCGCGAAACGACGCATCATCCGCGTTCAACGATGCGTTGTACTGTTTTGAGGTTAGAAATCAAAGAGGGAAATGAGCGGTACTGTCGCCACGTTTATTTACAGTACCTGCAAAAACTGTCGATGATCCTTCAACGAATCTTCATTGTGATTCTCTGTCAACGGGAGGAGTAGGAGAGTCCGGGGAGGGAACGCGGCGTAGGTGGGAAAACGAGACGCGACCGGTGAATGTTCCGTGGCTCTCCGATGTCCCGTTACGAGACCTGGAAGGCCTTTGAGGCCCACACGGGCCATCGGGTACGGCTCCAGTGAGAGACGATCGGTCAGCAGTTCCCTCGCGACTATACACACGCCACGGATCCCAACGTTGAAAATGTTTCCATCGCTCGGACATAACCGTCAGTTACATTAATCGAGAATAATCGTAATACGCGCGGGCTTTAAATGTGTCTCGTTCAAACCGTAATTCATAATATCGCCGTACTTATATACTCGGTCGGGCTCGGAGCGAATTTTCCCGCACGATCTTTCGCGCTACTTTACAACGCGCCTCGGTGTGCGTGGCAAACTACGCTCTGTGAACGACGGCGGCGCGCGTGTGCCCACGATTTTGCGGGCGCGCTCGAGAGAGAGAGAGAGAGAGAGATTCCCTCATGGTTATGTCGCGTGATGAGCTTCATCCGCCCGTTAGTTACGCGACGCGCTCGAACCCGGTGTAACAGTCCATCAACACGCTCATAGAGACCGCGGTACATAATATTTTGTTAATTCCTCGACGCTCCAATGTACGCCGCAATTTCGAACGGTCGTTAAAGAGCTGTTTAATTTTTTCTTTGTACTTTCATGCATTCCGACCGCGATTGACTGGAATAATTTGTTGACCAACAGTAACGTATCCCTGACGAATCATCTAAAAGCTCTTCCATCGTGAATTTTTTTATTTTGGGTTAAAAAAATTGTTACGGGTTTTTTTTTATACATTACTTTTTTTTTTCCTAGCATGATCAAAAGACAGTCTAGCTTCATGAGTTTGATTGTCACTGGACGGAAAGCCATTTATGATCATGAAAGCTTTCTATAAAATGAATTAATAAAAAATTGACTCTAAAATCCCGATTTGTTTTTCCACGAGCACGGCTCAATCCTTCAGGAAGCGAAATTAATTCGTATAATTAAAAAATGAAGTATCTTCGGGAAATGTCAATGCAGCCGAATTTCATTGATGGAAAAAACTATATAGATCAATTTTTCTCTGCGGGAGTCTGAGAAAAAAAAAAAATTTCAATTAATAAATATAAAAAAATTAAGAGGGTCGAAGAGGTCAAAACAGTAGCGGATAAGTAACGAGGAAGCGGTGAAAACAGCGCGGCTAAAATAAGGATTTATGGAGTCGCAATTACTAACCGGAATTACAATTCGATCGTGACCATCGGTGCGTTAACCTTTGTGTTATTGTTGTTATTGCAGGAAATACCGTGGACAATATATTCCCGGGACTTTCGCTCGAAGCCGAACGGAAGAGATAAATAGTCATGGGCCGCACGGGATACACGTGCATCAGGCACGTCTTCTGCTCCCTCAACGTACTCATCTGGGTTCGTAAACACACTCGCCCGCACACATCGGAAGAGAAAGAGAAAGAGATAAAAAAAAATGAAGAAAATAAATTGATAGACTCGGGAATGCGTCTAGAGGGTAAAAATAGTTTCGGTACTCGCCGGCAGCGCCGCCACTGGAATCTTTCCGCTCGTTTATTCGTGGTGCGCCGCAGCTATTCTTCTCGGACCGTCGTAAAACGATTCGCGCGCACGTTGAATCCTCCATGAAAAAAAAAAAGAAGAAAAGGAATTGTAAAACAGTACAAGAGTCGAACGCTACGTTGAACACCTTATCATTCGAGTCACGCACCGTTCAACTGTGCACGACACTCTTCTTTTTTGGATTTTTTTATTTATTTTTGTTTCATCAGTCATGACACTGGTCGCGGCCAAGTCGTCCGTAAATTTACCGTAGAAATTATAGCACATTCTACTTTGAGTACACGCAAAACGAGGGCGCTTTGTCGCTTTTACCTGGCGTAAGTGGGTCATCCACTGTCTTACCTATGGAACAATTGCGGATGAGTCGTCTGCGGAATCGAGCGAACAATGGTGCGAGGGCCATTATGGTCGGTGGAGAATGCTCTGCGGCGTACCAATATGGATATTTGTCTCGCGCGAGAATGGTACTTTTTTTTTTCGTTCGTTCATTCACAAAGTGACTTTCGAGCTGGGGATGCAGAGTTCATGTAAGCTTAGTAATAATGAAGTGAACTTTGTACTTTTTCCCTTCTAAGAGAACAATGCCGAACGTTTTTAAATTTCTCCCTTTGAAGGAAAAAAGTCTGGTCAATAAAAAAAAATGAAATTGCCGGTAATTTTCAGTCATTAGTCAACTTAGCTACTTAAAAATGGTAAATAAGTCATCTCCAGAAGTCGTACGTTTTTTCTCTGGTTCTTTTTCAAAATAAGTCACTTTGGTTTAGATTAATGAAATAAATTCTAGAATACATTGAGTCCGTGCGAATCGAACAATCGACGTGCCTTTGAGAATGTCAGAATTTACTTCAATTTTTTAGCTGGATCAGTCGATTCTCTTTCAATAAATGCGTAAAATTTTTATTCTCAGCTATGCGCCTGTGGAGTTTTGGGCGCTGGAATCTGGTTGAGATTGGCATACTCTGGCTACGCCACGCTCGTGCCTCAGTACAGTCTAGCATCGGCCGACTCGGTTCTCCTTGCCGGAGGATGCGTAACATTCGTCGTCGCGTTTTTCGGATGCTGTGGCGCCTGGTTTCAGTCGAGGTGTATGCTCATCACGGTTGGTATTCCTCGTACGGCATGATCGTCTCGTTGCGAATCGACGCTCCATTAATTATTTATCCTCACGATGACTCCGCAGTACTTCAGCCTGGTGATACTGGTGTTCCTCGGTGAGTTCATGCTTGGCGCTCTCGCATTCGTATTCCGCGAGCATCTCGCGAGGAGCCTCAAGACCGAGCTGCTGTTCGGGATTCACAAGCATTACAACGTAACCAGAGAGCCCGGCACGCTGCCTGCGGTCTGGGACCACATACACGAAGAGGTAAATAAAAATATTTTATCCACCGAGGCTAAGTTAATCCTGAAAAAAAAAAACATTAAGGAAATTTTATAAATTGCACGGAAAAATAAAATTACATACTAACAGCGAAAAAACTGACCTTCCAGTATACAAAAATAATTCCCGAGCATATACGAGAATAACAAAAAATTAATGTACAAATTTTTTGTGAAATTTAAAAAATTCGAAATAACATAAAATTTAGTAATTTCGGTTGGTTCTTCCCAAATGTATCATGGGAGATCGTATCCCGTCTCTGTGCACGTTTTTAGTCAGATATCTGAAAAATCGTAAAAAATAGAGTTCATATATTTTTTTTTTGCAGTTTCAATGTTGCGGCATTCGTGATTACACCGACTGGTTCCAAATCGAGGCATGGCCGACCGAGGATCGAGTGCCAGATTCTTGTTGCATCAAACGCGAGCGTTACTGCGGACGTCTCGATCCTGAATACAGGAACAAGGAATTGTGGCACAAGAAGGGTTGCGCCACGGCGATACAGATGTGGCTGGTGACAAGACTCCACGTCGTAGGAACGGTGGGCCTTGTCGTTGGTTTCCTTCAATTGTTCGGTCTCGTTTCAAGCATGATACTCTTCTGCACGGTCAGCAGCAAGAGATCGTCCCACACATACAAGAGTTACGACACCGCGAACACCTAGGAACGCGCGTGGATCCCGGCATACGGGATCCACGAAACTAATACACCGTCCGAAGAGACGGTCGCGTGAGTGTTTCGCCGCTCGGGCGAGATGCGGAGATGAACATTGGAAAAAAAAAGCCAACGACGTGTCTTCGTCGAAAATTAGGATTATGAATGAGAGCGTAAAATTAATACGCGGACCTGAAGGCAGGAGAAATAATGCCGGAAAGGGAGAAGGGGATCGCTACCGGATGACGCGATTGAATCGCGAATCGCCCAAAGTTTTTACTCGCAGAGACTCAATAATCTAGATGCTTTAAATATCGTTAGATAACACTGATAGCTGACGAGATCGGAGAAAAAAAAATCTAAAAAAAAAAGACAACAATTATTTCACAAACTCCGATGTGAATTAATTATTATATTAACTTATGTATTATTTATGTCGATATAGTTTATACCGATACACATCAACAAAGAGAATGTGTTTAACCGAGTATCGCGAGTGCGTAGACGCGTAGAATACGAACGAGTGCAAGGCAAAGTATGATTGACGACGCTGTAAACTGTGCGATTCTGTGAGCGAATGTAGTACGAGCTTTTTTTTTCAAATATATATTTATTACCGTTCAGTACGAGTGAAAAAAAAATAATTATTCGAAAAAATGTACAATAATACTGGAGTGTACTGTACCACTGCTGACCATTCAAACATCACTGCAGGCCCACCAGACGGCTTCCCAATTGGTTCAGGGCCTCCGAAACGCCACGCGAAGTTTTCTTCGCGCTGTCGATTGGGAACTAAAAGAAAATCGCACGGTCAATGATGCATACGAATATATCCCATAGCTGTTTATGTATGAAGCATTCAACGTCAAGTCGAATAGCCCAAAGCCCTCCTGGGTGAAGCTGAAAGTTCATGATGTTGTAGTATTTCAAAAATTTGATGAAATGTTACTAAAGAAAGTGTGAAAAATTTACGAAGGTAGTTCATTAAAAACAGCATCTGTTTTGTAGACACCCTTTTTTTTCTTTACCACCCAAAGTTTCAGAGATACAATCATTTTTAATATAAACCCACTTATCAGCAAGCTTGAAAACGATAGTCAATGAAAATCTATAAAAAATTCCAGTAGTAACGTTACAAAATGATAGAACGTCACGAACTTTCAGCTCGATTTGAGATCGTCAGGCATCTAGGCCGATCGACTTGACGTCAATAACCCCGTGTACGTGTATATATAAATATAAACTTTCTAGTGACGGTACATGGAAGTTTGGGACATGACTTGTGTACCGTCTGATCACTCGACGGATTATCCACTTACGTCGACAACGGCGTTGAGAAAGTTGCTCAAACCCTCGAAACCCCCAACGAGGGCTCTGCCGACGCCGATGAATTTGTCACCGGAATTCCCGTACTTATCCTCCTCACGAATGTTGTCGATCAACGGCTTGGGTTTCAGATAGGTCTCAAAAAAATTCCCAATGGGATTCGGTTTCTGGCGCTCGAAAAGCCCCTGTCCGGCTTCGCTCTCCAGTTTCACCGTCTCACGGGTTTTCGCAGGCAGGAAAGACTCCAGAGGATTGGCGCTGACGAACGAATTTATCGCCTCGGATCCTTGGGCGATGATGTCGCTGTTTGCCGCTATCACCGATGCAACGTTGTTCCTCGCCTCCCTCGCTATAACCTGTAATTTATTTTTTATTTTTATTCAAGCGAAGCGAGAGTCCCCGCCTGATCCAGGCCAAGTCGGTATCGATAACTGTAATTTTTCATCCACTTGATTTCGTATCACCAATGAAATCTCGTTTCCGAAGTACATAACAATTCCACCTACTGGAGGAATTTTTTTTTGGCCATGCAAAGTCAGCATTCTTGAGATAAACGCTCATTGCTGTTTTCATTACCGACCGTCGTTCCTCCTCAACGTGTGGTTGCGCCACTTCGAGATTCTTAATCGCTATATGCTGGTCGAGCCACGAAATACTCGGAGAGAGTAATAAAAATTTCACAACTCGTCGACGAAGAGCTTTGCTATTCATGACCGCGTGTTCGTGGAACTTCGTGCGAAGACTTTGCTTACATAAAAACGCATGCGCCAGTTAAAGAATCAAGAAATTCTCTCCGCTGACTGTCGCCCATTCACGATTCTAGTCGTTGGTCTTGACGCGAAAGAAAATCGTCGATCTGATGGTCATTGGGTGAAACAGTATTGACACAGGTGCAGTGCATTAGAAACATCGAGCGCAACACATACATGCATGCTGATTAATCGTAGATATTTAATTACCTCCGCTTGGTCGACTATAATGTTTCGCGCCATTATGGCCGAATTGACTAATCTCCCTCTGCCCAATCTCAATGCGTCCCCGACTCTGCCTAACAATTCCTACAATAGACAATTTTTTTTAATGCCTTCTCATATCACCTTTTTTTCGACCGTCCAGTTTTTGATACGAGCAGAGTACGAATGAGACATCGACGATGTCTCACAGGATTCGCATTACATTTTAATAGAATTATAGATCATTATTTTTTTTTTTACCATGCCTTGTTGCCATTTGGTTGGAGGTTCCGGGCTGGCGCTCTCGTCGGTCGTCTCGAGAGTGAATTTCGTTGGTAGTTCGGCGGCTCGCGCTTCGGCGAGATTTGCATAGATGCTGGCCACGAAACAAACGAGAATCACACCGCGCATCGTACAGCGCATCGTCATCGCGCGACAGGTTTCAGCGTGCTGAATTGATTTAATCCCTGGACGCAGTCTCGGCTGGCCGCGGCGTTCGACGATACGTCAACAATCGATTCTCGAGCGCGTCGATACACCTTCGAGCATTGAATAAAACGCGTTAGATAAGTTTGTCATGAAAGTTTCTGGGTACTTTAAGTCGAAGCGGTAAAACTTTTTACTCGACGGTAGAATTTTTTGGCGCCGATAAAATCAGAACTCGACGTTGCGAGTGTAGTTCAGAAACCAACTGACCGAAGCCCCTCGACTTTGAGCTCTCCCGTTCCACTACTCCGCGCAATCTTACGACATGTCTCTTCGAGGCTTTCTCTTTTAATATTCTCCCAGCGTCTCTCGCGTGGATGCCGGCAAAAGTCACATTTGCGATATTCTGCCGCACTGTCATTGTCGCGGCAGTGAACGGCAACGATGCACTGCGTAACCTCGAAAAGAATTTGCTCGGGAGAGCATCGCGATTGCAGCGCCTCTCTGGACCAGTTGGCGAACCATGAAGCCAAGGTAGCCATTATGAGAAAAATAATTGCGGAGCCGACGAGTTACGAGGAAAGTTGGTAAGAGAAAGCAACGGATTCGGCGGTAAATATATATTTCGTACAAGACCGTTTAAAACATAGTTGACATAACCAAATTCACATAGACGTGTGTGCGTAGCTCGGTCACGATATCGGTTTTTTTTTTGCTATTTCGACGAACCCAGTCGATTCTTTACGGTTAAAATTCATTTTGGTCCTGGAATGTTGGGTGTGATTGGAAAAACTAATTGCAGTTTTGATTACCGACGTCTCGCAGTTTTTCGTATTATCCGATATTTTATATATCCGAGGTACGCTTGCCACACATTGACTCGAATAAACGAGGTTTAACGCTATGTTAAAAAAGTCTACATTTTGATACCGAACGGTTCCTCGATGCTTTGGACCACATACATCAATAAATTATAGGGACTCTGAAACAATTAAAGTCTTGATTGAGAGACATGATATTGCATAAAACAAGATAGCTATGATAAATGAAAAAAGTACAAATTATTGATTGGCAGAGTCTTGATCGGACTTTGACAGCGAGCAGACTTCGACAGGCGGAATAGGCAAGCTCCTCAGGATAGGATAGGGAAAGCCTTTATAGCGACCGCCCACCATTTCGCTGGCGCGAAGCGCTCCGCCGACTCGCCATCTCGCGGTGACGAGCGATACTACTTGGGTTTAAGAGGTATGCGGTGCAATATACGTTTTCTAAAATGATGGCAATGGCACTATGGACATATAATGGGAACAAAGATTACACCGAGAAGCGTGTACTCGTTAATGTAAAGATTTTTTCTATGAAAAGATATTCGATTAGCACTTACTAGAAGCATTGAGTCCATGAATGATAAAGCGTCCGCATATAGGTCGAATATGTATTCGGTGATATCACTTTCTTGGGATGCGTCGCTCCCGGATGGACTCTGATCATCGGATTCCGACGGTCCGCCATCCGAAGAATTCTCGTCACCGCCGTCGCTCATTCCTGGAGATCCACCGTCTGAAGAACCATCGTCACCGTTGTCGGCCGTTTCTGAAGATTCTCCGTTCGAAGAACCATCGTCACCACCGTTGCCCATTCCTGAAGATCCATCGTCCGACGAACCATCGTCACTGCTGTCTCCCATTACCGAAGATCCACCGTTCGAAGAACCATCGCTACCTTCATTACTACTGCCGTCGCTCATGCCGGAAGAGTCGCCTCCCATTGCAGAAGATCCGCTTTTCGAGGACGCATAATCATCGCTGGCGCTAGATTCTGTTTCTCCGATCTAACATAAGCAACTTAGATAAGTCTAAAATTAAACAATCCTTCATACAGAAATATCGTTCGACAGAGCGAATACTTCTATAGTTACCTGTCTCTCGAATCGGGATGTCGCACAACAGGTCATCGTGGAGATCAGAAGCACGAAAAATATTTTTTTATTCATTTTTCTTGATTCGCGTACGTCGTATCTTCTCGCAAAAGGTCTGCTTCTACTAGCTCATACGGGCGACGACTAAGCGTCGGAGCTATCACCGAACTTATAACACAGCAAAATTACTTGCATGAAGACCTTTTGCAAAAAATGCTCGTACCCTCCTAGATAAGGAAGAGCCCACCTTTGGTTATCTCTTGCGAAATACGTGGAAATTAAACTAGCCCCTATCAACTTACCTAATCGTTTGACCGTAACAGTTTGCCGCGTTTTGATAACAACAGGAAACCGATCGTTCAAGGATATTACATAAAGGAACGTAACTCGTTCGATAATGAAATGTTTATTTTCCCACCTCGATTTTCAAGGAAACACATACATTTTTTTAAATTTTATACACTGGTACCAACCGTGGACCCGTTATTCCAAAAAATTACAAAAAATCCTGAGTTTTGACTTAGGATCGTTGTGAATCTCATTATTCGCGATAAACATCGTTATGCCCAGCACTTGTGAGATGTTTGTTGTGGCAATGCATGACACGAAACTGCCCCCATCGGCTAGGTATTATAGCTATTATGAAGAAGGTCCTAAGAGTTAATCCCCAACGTTGCCCTTATCGATCTAACGAGTCGAAGACTTTTGTGATTCGTAAAAAATTTTCTTGAACCACAGCGAGAGAATTAAAAGTCCCAAGAGAGTCGACACAATAAAAATAGAAAATACAAACATTAAAAGAGCATAATGCTTCAGTCGCTATGACGGTTTAACAAGAATAAAACAAGAATATTAAGCACTATGTCCTTGGCCGATGAGTGTCCCGTGTCCCGTGGCCGCGTGTGATTCACCCGGACTTGTTATTCAGCAGTTGATTGACGGCTGCCAATGTAGAGATCGGTATCTGCGAACAATTATGAAATCGTTAAATACTTAGAAAACAAAAAAAAAGGTGTATAATCGCTCGGTAATTTCTTACCGAGTCCGTTCGACGGAATCATCGTTCGCCGCACAGTGACTACGCGTGCCAATGATGAATACTTACGTTGAAAATGTCGTCGAACACAGTTCTACCCTTTGGTCTGACGGCTGCGCCGTACGGTACGTGGGCGAAGTCGTCAGTGTCCCAAGGATTATCGATAGCGTGATGCTCGTAGATTCCACTCTCGTTGTTCGCTGAGTCGGGCGCTGAGCCCGCCGATAGAACAGGAGCCACGAGATTTGTCTTCACGAATTTGTAAAAATTCTTCCTGAAGGGATTTCCGTCGCGCAATCGTTTGCGGTAATATCGACGAGTGGAGTAAGTGCCATCCGTCATCTCCTGTGTGTCTGTGGCTGAAAAAAAAAATGATCCAATTACACAATAACGACGCAACAACCAGCATTGAGTGCGTAATTGTCAGGCCTTCTACGCACCAGCGACAACGCCATTCGCACCAGCCGCATCGTGCTTCATACTCGGATTACCGACATCCCTGGCGACTAGGCTCGACGATACCTCTCTTTTTGCCTCCAAACCGGGAACTTTGAATTCCAAAGTGGTCGAGGCTTTTTCGGCCGGTTTGTTCGACTGGATATTGCTCACTTCCTTAGAGACAACGTGGGTCCTCCGACCGTCGGTAGCTCCGGCGAAAGCGCCTCCGGTTCTGCTTTTGGGCGCTCCGCTGCCGTCCACGGAGCCTCCGAGACCGGCCGCAGCCTGGACCGGACCTCCAGCGGTAGCTCCTGCGAAAAGTCCTCCTCTCGCTCTTCCTCCCGGTGCAGCCGATCCGTCCAATGATCCGCCTAGACCGGCGGCCGCTTCCGGTCCGCCGTTACCCAGGCCAGCTCTGGCGTGCAAACCTCCTCCGGCCCTCCCATCCTGACCGCCCAGAGATCCTCCCAGACCAGCGGAAGCTGAAGGTCCCCACGGTGTCCCGGCGCTCGCGAAGAGTCCACCCTTTGCGTCGGAACCGCCCAGCAGTCCTCCGAGTCCTGCTTCGGCGTGGTAACCGGCGAAATTAACGCGGATACCGCCGTTCTTGAATTGCAGGAATGGCAGCTTAAAAAAAAAAAAAAAATTATAATAAATACAATATTCATAATACGGTAATAGAACCTTATTTATTCGAGGTAATGTGGGGAGAGCTTACTGAATTTAAATCTATACTACGTTCATATATATTTTTTTTAAATGATACCACTTCATGCAAACTTTGATATTATTATTGATTCACTTATAATTTAGTCGGTAGCAAAAACTGTGAAGAATTTTTCTCACGCTTTCTCGCATATGACGTCTAATGGAAAGTTTTCTTCTCACCGTACGTGCCAGAGTCCAGAACAAAAAAATTGATTACAGTTTTTGTTACCGACTGTGGTATTGAACATGCTGTTAATGCAGAGAGTTCGGATGTGTTTGGGCCCTCGGATAATGTCTTGACTCGGTTAAACGAACGTTCGATAAGTTTCTACTGTGAGCATCAACAAAAAGTCGGGAGTTTCCTTTCGACTCGGTCGGTAACGAATCTGTAATAATTTTCCTTTTTTAGGCTGTAAACATTTTTTTGAGGAAAATTCAAACTATTGTCTTCCAGTCGACCATCAGATGAAGGTTTAAAACCTCAAAAAAAAAAAAAAAAAATTTAGGTTTTTTTTTTTTTTTTACCGATCGAGTTCGATTCACATCGCCTTAATAGTCGATAATCATCGGGCGTACCGAGCTGTTGCCATCCTGCTCCTCGTTCGGTTGCGACATCGGGCAGTTACGCGCCTTAAGAAAACGTGTCTTGAGCTCTCGAGGAAGCGCGCTTGAGCGCTGTCGCTTGCGCCTTAATGCGTTCTTCCTGAAGGTAGTCTTGATTGTAAAAATGTCTCGTCGACAACGCGGCATTAACTCGTATCTCGATACTTCAACTAATCGTTGTTATTTAATGTAATTTGTTAGAACACAACACGCAACACTCGACACGCTCGAGGAATTTACTTACGAGCCGAATAACAACGATTTAAAACCGCGCAGTTATTATTTATTTCCCACTTTCGACGAAAGACGACACGCTAACGCGAGAGCACTTCGATCGCAACTGAATGCCTCTCCTCTCGAGATTTGTCGAGAGACATTCGTTATTTTTTTTCTTCCTATCATTCATTTTTTTTTTTTTTTATTCAGTCTAGAATTTGCGTCACGACGGTGCCTCAGTTTTTTTTTTTTTTTTTCCGTCTTTTAATCGTCGCATCGTTCACAAACGGCGAGCAGTTTGCGTGGAGGGGGAATTACCGAAGCGATAACTTACGTCAATCGAGTCCGAAGCGCCGGGGTCTCCAGAGGGCACGACCTTGTCCGCACCGGCGGCCGTTGATGCAGGTTTAGGTAGAGCAGTCGTCAGCGCCACGAGAGCTGCGACTAGAGCGATTTTTGCCTGATAATTCTTCGGCATCTTGAGAGCGACTGGATGCAGTTTTACCGAGCTCTGCGCTGGGGCCCTCGCCCGATGGACGAGCTTGTCCGACTAGTGAGAGAGCAGGTATCAACAACCTCGGGTTAAGAGAACGAGTTACGCCGAGTTCCCTCGGGCGGAAGTGAGATGGCGATACGCGCGCCGGAGAGAGACGAAGTTGCAACAAAGACACGGGTTGGATCAGTAATGCGCGCATCGCTCGCCGCCCCGGCTCGGATCGCCACCGGGGAGAAGGGAATTTTATCCTTCGGTGGGGATAGGATGATCGAGCCAATCCCTGATTCGCTGAGGGGAATCGCGACACGATGAGAATCTAATCGAGTCGTATCGCCGTTGTAATTGCGGGAAAAAAAACGCAATCGAGACGGAAAAAAAAAGTGAGCCCAACGTCGCAGGGGTGAGCGAGAAAAATGCTCAGAGACGAGACGAGTGGAACACTGAATCGGTGAAAGGTCGATTCAGGTGAAAAAAAAAAATTAGATGGCACGCGCGAGTTTGATGTTTCTTATTTGTCTTTGCAGTTTTTTTCCGGACAATTAGTACAGAGCGAGTTTTGTAAGCCGGGGTCGATCACGTTAAATTTATTTGTTCGCTGATTCACTGCCGTAGTCTTGCACGGATACTTTGATATTTATTTTTTAATTGTCCACAAGGTAGACCGTAAAGCTACTTGGTATTCGAGGGACGATGAATATATAAATAAATCGTATTAAAAATATTGATGCACGGTTGATGGAAATGCTAACATTATTTTCTCTACCGTTAAAAAAAATGTGTTCAGACACATATAACAACGTCGCAAAGCGCATGCGCGAGCTAAGGGCCTGGAAGACGCTTGATGCGACCCTGTTCGTAAAGATGGTCGCCGTGGCGTCGGTTGGAAACGCGGTGTTTACACGTTCGCCCATCGTGCTTTTTTCGCAAGGTTTTGATCGACGAAAAAATAAAGTGTGGCTATTGTTCCGCTGAATGTCTTCGTCCTGTGGACTTCCGTCGTTCGAAGTGCGAATTCAACGAACTTTTCGGACTCACTGTGAAGTCATGTGTGATTGTTCGCTGTCGCGGTCTACAGCGAGAGCTCGGAGGGCGATCCTCGCTCTTCATTTTCCCGCGCGGTACAAAAATTGCATTCTGGACAACGTGATTTGGTACATCGAGTAGCGTCTTGTGCGTTGATTTGAGTGCAAAGTGTCGTGAGATTTGCGGATCACTACGAGATTCCGACGACGGGAGAACGGCTCGTCAAGAACATCGAAGCAGTGAGTAATCGTTGAGACTTTTTTTTGCACCAATCAAATTTCCTTGGACCGCCCACGAACGAAATTGAGCCTGCTTACTGGCAATTTAGATGCGTGCCAAGTGTAACGCCGAACTGTTTACGAGCGCGACCGCCATTAGACGTTCGCTGTATGATTCACGAATGCTGCGCCGAATACTTCGCATGTATTATATCGACGTGTAACAAAGGGAAAATTTTCCGCCGTCGCTTCAATCTGTCTCGCAGACTATTGTCTATTTTTCTCACAGCCCATTGTACAAGAATTCCGCACCGCATCGAAATAACGTCGGTAAATTGTCCCACGCTCTTATCGACAGAGTTACGAGTAACGAAACGCAGCGGGTTCGCAGTCGTCCGAGTTGGCGCTTCTCACTACTTGTTCCGCATTCCGTCGGCTGTGAAGTCCGTAGCCACGAAAATATTGCCGACGATTAAAAAGATTTCTCGTTAATTTCCTCGTGAAATTCTTACGCGTTTTATAATATTTTTTTTTACACGTCATCAATCTGAAGCGGCCCGCTTAATATTCGTCGCAAACGGCGACGGACGGAGATCCGTAAATATGGAATAATCATAACTCCCAACGGCTGCCGAGAAGTACGTAGCGTCAATGGCGTCCAAGATACTTTCTATGAAACTTCCGCGACGCTTTCGCGACCGGGATTTCCATCGATTACGGGATATCGTTACGTGGCTGACGCATACGAATTATTTATTGCTCTCTTGGGCCTCGACATTGCAATCTCTCGACGAAAGAATTAAGGAAATAAATTTTTTTAAATCGTCTCCCAAATTATCCCTATAAATGTCGCAACGAAAAATCTCTCGCATGTTATTAGAGTAGCAGGTGGGGTTCGTACATTTATTCTTGCGTGACATACCAAATTTCACACAAATGTGGGAGAGTAATTTTTCGGCTCGTGGAGTTGAACGTTCTCTCGCTGCGCATGCGCAGTCTCTTTACGAGCCTGAAGCAATCTCTCGAGTAATTTCGACGAATAGCAAACGTACCGACAATTGGAACGATGTTCCGCTGGCGTATTCGTCAATGCACTCGTGCTCTCACCTCGGCTCGGTTCGTCGCTGGAACAAATGAAAACCCGGTCGACCGTAAGCAGGAATATTGCAGAAGGCGATGAGGCTGAGGGAGAGCTAACTTGGCAATTGTATAGATTGAAGAGGTGCGCGTCGTTGGTCGAGCGAAAGAACATGGGACGAGGTATCAATGATCCTGGTCAAGAGAACGCAATCGGGACGACAAAAAAAATAGTCGGCGGAGTGAAGGAGAACATGCTCAGAGACCGAATTTACCGCGAACACTCGTTATTTCTAATTTGTCTTTGCAATTTTTCCGGTAATTATTTTAGCCGAGCGGTCAATATATTTATTGAGGATGTTGTGATATGTAACAACGGTCGAACAGGTCGCTTGAAGACGTTGACGAGCGCACGCGCGAGCTAACGGCACGGAAGACGCTCCATGCGGCCGTGATCGACAAGATGGCCGCTACGGCGCTGTTGAAATGGCGACGTTCACGCCTTTGAGCATTATGCTTCTCCGTCAACGAAAAAAAAAAAAAAAAAATGTGGTTGTTCCCTTAATTCTGGTAGTTATGCGTTAAGCTGTCGTGCAAAATGTGACGAGCTTTCTGGAATCACTGGTATCAAAGGTGATGAAAAATAGGAAATCCTCCAGTGAGGTAACAAACGCAGCAACGCGCGTCACAGGCGTATTCTAAGCGATCGACGACAATAACAACGACAAAAAAATTGCAGGTCGTCGAGGATATGGAAGTGGCAAGTATTCATCGAGACCTTTTCTTACATCATTTAGTCTTTAATCTATCTTAGAGACTATTTTTAAGTTTTCACAGTCGTAGCTCGTTATAAAAAAAAAACGTAATACTTGTCGACGGATTTACGTGTAACGAAATTGAGCGGGTTCTCGGTCATCCAAGTACTCGGCGCCTGGTGCTATTTTGTTCTGGATTCTGTCGTTGTTTTCTTCGTGAACTTGGTACGACCCGCTTTGAAAGTTACCGTGGAAACCTGAAAATAATTTTTATTTTTAAGGCACACTGCTGTGCTAGTAAATTAGAAACAAGAAGGTTAAGTATATTGGAATTATAGAACGCTTTACACTGGTCAAATGAGTGCCGGATTTTTAAAATCGTTTGTACAAATTTTTATGCATCTACTGATCATAGTGGGTGATTGATTTGTATTAGCGCAATGTTCTTTGCATAGCGAAAATTTAATCGCTATGGAATCGCAAAAATATAAACTGGTTTGTGCTAATTTTCAGAAACTTGGATATCCGTTCAGTGTTTTCGAAAAATGCTCTACGAATTCATCACTTCAATATTCCATCGTATCTCCCGTTTAGAAGCGACTGGCGCTTGTTTATTAAATCAACGAATTTTTTTTTTATAAACCAGCCGTTATTTTACAATGAATCATAAATTCCTACAGAACAATGAACCATAATACATCAAAACCGAGCAAAAATTACCGATTGCCCTTTGGGAAAAAAACTAAACTAACATGTACCTTTTTGAAAATTAAAACAAACCAGTTCAATTATTTTCAATCCATTGCGGTTGATGTTTCCATACATCAAAGACATTTGCCCCGATAAAAATAACCATCCGCTATAATGAATGCGTACAAATAAAAAAAAAAACTACCTTTAAAATGCAGCACTCGTTCGATCAGTCCGAAGCGATCTAATCTCATCAATTTCTTAACATAGCGTTTTTTTACCAGCTTGACCACCGTGGCTCCCAGGCCGGAAAGGTCTCGACGGTTTGGCAGGACGGTGCGGAGGTCTTCCGTGTAAACCGTGCTGGCCGTGACCGTGGCCATGACCGTGACCTTGATTCCCGAAGAATCCCCCACCACTGGTACCAACAAAGAGATCCACCAAGCTTGATGCCAAGTTGAACGTTCGGTAACTTCCCTGCTGCGATAATTTATCTTGTTCCTTTATTCGACGACGCTGACGTTCTTGCTCGACGAGACGACGGCGCGTGAGTTCTCGCTCACGGATTCTCGTTATTCTTTCACGACGCTCGTCTCGACGCCTCGGTGCTTCCACATTTTCCCCGTTGTTATCGTTGCTCACTCGCTGCGGTCGGGACTCCCTTATAAAATCACCCACAGCGTCCAGAGTGGACACGGGTATCTGTTTCGAAGCAGACATTCAAAAAATTATTTTGTATTCGTCATGAATGTATTTAATTATTAAAAAAAATTCGGACCGATTGGTTTACTTGAACATTGAAAAAAAAATGGCGAAAATCAGTGATTTTTTGGAGGGTCACACTGAGACAATTTCTTGATTGTTTGCAGGATTAAATTTTTTTTTAATGAATATAAGTATTGCTTTCTTACGTCAAAGATCTTGTCAATGGCGTCGGTGTTTTGCGGTGAGAAGGTTTGCACCGCAGCGGCCGTCCCTTTTATCACGGCTATCGGTATCTGGTATATTAGGAATTTAAATTAATTGTCGGGAAATATGCTTAAGCTATGGTCGAGCATGTACCACGTTACATGGTTCATATTCAGGGAAAAATTGAAGTATCATCGGACCTGCTAGTGAATTAAATTGTAATTTACAATGCGAAAATAACAGACATAATTTCACCGTAATTATTTGCTTCTTTTGTTTCATTCAGATTTAAAAATCGAAAAATTAGAATTTTCTGTAGAAGTCCCATTCTTTAAAGTATCTTTCGTTCAGACGTAATGTCGAGGAGTTAAAATATATATATAATTTTTTATTTTTTATTTTTTTTTAGGTTTTCACTTTGCACCGACTATGGAACTTTCTCACTTTGAAAAGGTTTTTAATGTAAGATCCATCTCCGCTACTCTGAGGCCTCCGATGCGTCCTGTACTCTGGCTCGTCGAGTTGTCTTTGACCGAAGTGCAGACTGTCCTGAAACGCGACAAATCGATCGTACAATTAACCTCGTGGATTTGAAAACTCTGCGTACTCACCGCATGTCGTCCAGCGTCGTGCGCCGAGGCTGTCCACGAATGCGACAAAACAAAACCGATGAACAAAACCGACGGACCGATCATTTTTTCACTTCAGCTGTTTATCTTTTTTTCGCGAGGCGTCGCGCGCCGCTACAAATTAAACGTTGAATCTCCTCGGACGGCTCGGTCACCGGTGTTTATAAGAACTAACCGGAGATGAAACATTTAACCCACGACGAATTTTGTTGTCCAATCGTCTAGCAGACAGTATCGCGAACACGACTTTCTCCGCTCGAATTCTCACCTTTTATATTTCGCATTGAACTATAAAAACACAACGCGTGGGCCGACGGAGAGCGGTGGTGACGCATACTTTCGATGAACTCACATGCGATTGCGCAAAACAATATCTCGTACGTTTGATGGATTTTTTAAAAAATAGCATGCCAACTTGTTTACTAATTAAAAATCTGGTGCAGTTCGTGAGCGAGAAACATGTCTGTAAGGCTAACAGTGACGAATATCTTTGTACCTTAAAAACTAAATCACGTTTTGTAAAAAAAATTACACGTATATATTTTAGCGATTTTTTTTTTTTTTTTTTTTTTTTTTTTTTCAATACAATGAAAACTCGTTAATGAACTAGGAAGCTGGGGCAGCTTGTCGGCAAGGATCAGCTAGCGGTAATTAATAATTTTTTAATGTACAACCACGTCGCGCTGCGATCAAACGACGTCGGGATTGTCCTGCAAAAAGGGACTTATGCGGTTGCTAAGATCTCGCTGAAACTCTCGTACGTTCGTCTGAGATTGCTGAAAATGCGAACGAACGGATGTGTCGGATTATCAATTATTATTGTTATGTTTTTTTTTTTTTACACAATCGTAGATTTTACAAGGACTCACGTCTAGAGCGTCACGCCATTCGATATTGAACAATCGTACGAGTCCTCGAAAATTCCTTCGGACGATAGTTTGAAGACCGTTGACCGTAAGTTGGTAGGGTTCCTCCGTAGTTGTTGCCATATCCGAGTCGATCGAGTTGTCGCTCCCCGTTGTGATTACCTGCTCGGTCGTTGCGCTCGCACGTGAACCACCGATTCCGCCGCCCACTGTCGTCGTTTCCTGCACGATGTTACTCTCGACGAGGTTACTGATCTGCTGGATCGCCGACCGAGTTTCGTTCACCGTCTGCAATCCGATTTACAGATACGATTTACTCGTCCCAGGACAATTTAATATGGGGAATTATATCACCGGATATCGCGATGGATATTCATATTACCGGATGCAACGCATTTTTTCATAGACAATTGAGAGCAATTGCTCGTCGAAAAATTGCTTTCATGAGAAAAAAAAAAAATCCACTCTAGACAATCGTCAATGAGTGAAGTTTTTTTTTTTTTTTTAATATTTTCGGTTTCCTTTTTACACATAATGGCAAAAATACAAGAGTCAATGCTTTTGGACCGGTAAGACTTTGCATCGGTAATTAATCGGTGATTAAAAAAATAAAAGCAGGTGCGAACCGTCGCGATAAATTCTGATATTTTTTAAGTTAGTTTCATTTCTTTAGCATTTTTTTTTTTTTTTAAATTTCCGCACCCACCTCGAAAGCCACACGGAAGAGTGTCCAGAAGAAACCGGGCCTCTGTCTCTTGACCTGCCTGACGACCCGCTTCGCCTCCTCGGTAATGTTCGCCCCGTCGATCATGCGCTCTCCAATCCGGTCGAATTTTTCCAGATCGGAAGGCGACGACTCTCTGTAGTCGTTCGACATTATGGCTCGGAAAAATCGGTCTTCCTCCTCGTTCAACTCTCTCGAGTAATCGCCGATCGACGTCTTCGGTACAACATTCGAATCGCGCTCGGACCCCGGTCCAATATAATTCGGCTCGGTCCTATAATCTCGCAGCGGCAAACGACGATCCCAAACTCTGTCCTCTGTTTGTATAGAATTTGCCCGATAAGTCTGCAACGGCCGGTCGAAATTGCTCCTCACAGAACGTGTTTTTCGAGACTCGTAACCTCCAGCTCCGCCGAGCGTGAATATAAACAAACACGCCGTCGCCCAAACGATTCTCCCATTGAGATACATCTGAAAAATTTTTAATCGTTTCACACGCACTTAAAATAAAACAAAAAAAATTCCCTCACCCAGTATCGGTATTAGTACTGGTGTTAATATTAAAATTGAGTCACATTCGTATCTCCATCGCTCACAACTCCACCAGACAACGTCTCCACCATGTTATAACTCTACCAAAATCTCTATCGCTGAACAGAAAAAAAGTCTTTGGAAATTAGAAAAAAATCCACCGAAATTTGGAATAAAATTGCAGAAGAGTTTCATTTGAGTTCCCTTAAAATATTACTTCAGTTCCGAGAAAGTTTTTCTTCTCCACTGGTAGAGATTTTGGTGCATTTGTGATATTGTAGAATTTTAATGTGAAGATGGTTTCTGGCAGACTTTTGAGTTGTGGATACATCAATGTTCCACTTTATTACTACTGCTTATATTATTATTGTTACTGTCATTATTGTGTTGTTATACGACTGTATCGTGCAGTCGCGTACAGCGCCGGTTGGTTCGATTATCGCACGGGACCGTCAACGACGATTTCTCGTTCGCTACTGCAGAAATAATTCATATCGGCAAAACGCTCGGCGTGCAACGCATAAAATACGTTACGATATTATTAACCGCCCCTCTTGCCCGCCTAGGAATTCGGCCAACGACTTCGCAAAGCGACCCACGGGGACACGCGTGACCGGCCGTCGAGTTCTCCTCCGTGCGTGTCCCGAATAGTCGCGTGCAGAGATTTTTTTTTTTTTTATTAAAAAAAAATATATAAAAAAAATTCCCTCCCTCCTGTTCGAGCTATTGACGAAACTGAAACGGCTCGCGTTTGAAGTATCGCGGGTTTGTCGCGCATCGCGGTGAACACGAGACCGCAAGCACGGAACAGAGATAAACTCGCAGCTCCTGCCGAGAAGTCGCGTCGACCGCGTCCAAGAGACTTTCTATGCAACTTCCGCGGCGCTTCCGCGACCGAGATTTCCATCGATTACGGGATATCGTTACGTGGCCGATGTGTACGCGAACATAGGGACAGAACGCGCAAGCACGAGGATTACTCGGACCATACTGGCAAATTACCCTGTCGTGCACCCAACCGGCCATCACCGGTCGTCACGGGAATTATTGTCTCTGGGGGGAAAAGACATTTTTTTTTTTTTTTTGAATTGTCGCCCAAATTACCCGTATAATAGTTGCTGTAATAACGATTTCTCGCATTTTATTTAAATAACAGGTGCGGTCCGTGAGAACGTTTATTCTCGCGTGGCAACGCAGATTTTGCTTGAGTGTCTAATTGCATCGACCTAAGGGGAGAAAAAAAAGTTGAGGGGGGGCGGAATGGGTAATTAAGATAGATTATGTTGAGTGGGTCATAATGTTAGAGTGAGAGATTTCGTACTACGTGATACGGAAGAAGAACTCGTGGAATTCTCTAGTTTTTGGTATTTACTCTTGGAATTTTCGAAATGCAAAGTCCGACATTAATTTTCGGTGAAATAATAAAAGAACCGTGCCGTGTCACTGGACGCGAACAACTAGATTTTAAATGTGCATGCGAAAAAAAAAAACACAATTTTTATTTTATAAATCCCACAGTTGTCCGTGGATGTAATTTCTAGCTTTTATGGCGTCGTAGAATAACTTGATGATTTTCCGTCATACGTCTGGACGAAATGCACTTGCGACAAAAGGATCTTCCACGTTCACGTGCACAAAAAGCATCCGCATCTCATCTCATAGCCAATAAAACTCATCACCATTTTATTTGGATTTATCAAATTTTTTATCGTCGATTTTTTTGTTCTTTTTTTTTTTTTTTTTTTTACAAATAATTTGTGATTAAGGAGTCTTCTTTTTTTCTTCACGAATCTTCAATTACAAACCCGTTCAGTGCATTAGGACATATCCGAGTAGAAACGATCCAGCCACGTGCTCACCTCGATTAAAAAAAAAAATATATATTTTTTTCCACACTCTTGGATTCGAAATTTTCCTTCGACGTTACAAAACACACTGACCAATATCCGAACCTCACACTCGCTATTGATATTCCTAGCGATATGCGAAGAGCACAGATTTCTACTGGCGCAACGAGGATTTAACTGTCGCAATGTGTGCGCAAGCGCAGTACGAATTGTATTCCTCCTCGTCCTCCTGACCTCTGACCCTCGTAAATATCCCGTCGCGAAAAATCCTTGAAACAGTTGCAAGTCCTGGGACGAGTCGAGATCGATTCGTCGCCTCGCGGAATCGAACCTTTGATCTCTCGCGGCGCATGCGCAACCCATATCGCTCGTGACTCTCGCACGCGCGTTTATTATCCGTCGCTCCTCCGCGGACCCAAAACAAACTCCGGAGTGACTTCGACTCAAAGCGAATCGCACATGCAATTGGAACGATTTTCTACTTCCCTTTTCCTTGGTGGACCGTCACTGGGACAAAGAAAAATCCACTTGTCCGGAAGCCGAAATAACGTGGAGAGCGACGAGGCTCCCGGCGAGGCAGCTGAGCAATTGTACAGATTGAAGAGATACGCGTTGTCGATCTAGCAGAACGACGTCGACGCCTTTGCCGGCCTTTACCGGCGACCTAATTTTACTTTATTTTCGTGTTGCGCGCGGCTTTGAAGAAAAAGTGAAATTTAACAAAAACGAGCGCAAACAAAAACGACCAGGTATTTCGCGGAAAGAAGAGAAAGAAGAGGCGCGGGACTTACCCGAACGCCACGGCGTCATCGGCTCCGGTGCCCGTCTTGTGTAATCCACATCATCGACTCTTTCACGCACCTATTACGCAACCGCCGTGGCATAATCTCCCGTCTCGCCCGAAAGACCTCAGCGCGAGCGCATTTTTTTTTCCACGTTATAGTATTATAATTTTCCGAATTAATTTGCCCGTTCGATCGTCGTACTACGAGAAAGTTGGGACGGAAACGGACGACTGGGAACTAGAATCGAGAAACTGGAGATTGTAGTTAAACATTTTAATCTTGTATTTATTTCTTGCTGAAGAAATGACGAATAAATCAAAACGCTTGTGGTGAGGAAAAAACAATCGCAAGAAGTTTCTCCAATTTTTTTTTCACATCGACTGTCGCGAGACCAAGAGAATTATAAGGAAAAACAAAAAACAATGTGACAAAGTTCACTCGTGATATATTATTTTCCCGAGATCGTGTGTTTTTCACCGAGATTCAGAATTATTTAGTCGCGAAATATTTTCACTGATGTTTCCCGGTTTTATCGAAATTCCACCTTCGTACAGCACACGTGGTTGCAAATAAACGAGCGATCAGACCGCAGAATCGAAGATCGTGAGTTACGGTACATTTACCTGAAGTATTTCCTGAACGGTGACGCAACACGAATCCTTATGACGATAAATCGTTGGATCGATGTTCGGGTGGCGAGTCGCGCGAGAAACTATTAGCCACGAAACGCGAATAGTGAAAGTGTATTGATCGCGACGCTAAATACTCGGTAGAAGCACGGATATTGCGTGTGAAACTTGTTCGACGAAGATCCCGACGCGTGGACTTGGAGGAAGCGAGCGGTGGAGCGGGAAAATTGTCAACTCTCACCCTTGACCGATCGCCGATCGTCGAGTGCGATCAATCGATTCCGATCGACTATATTTATAAGATCAGAGATGCTCGGCCAGACCGGTACGCTCGTAGAACTGCATCTTGCCAGTTTCTCGCCGAAGCCGTTACTAGCGAGATGATCCGGCACGAGCCCAACGGGCTATCGAGAGAGACTCGCGCACAGCCCTCAAGGTTACCGACGTATTTACGAAAGAGTCAAGTTACATGTGGGAACACAGCAGCCGGCTCGGTTGTACGAAAGTTCGAGCCGGGAATTCCCCACCTCGGCGCTCTTGCGTCCTGGCGTGGAAGAGTCGGGAACCCTCGATGAGAGTCGGTGCGAACGCATGCGACGAACAAATGACCCGGATATATTGGGCTGATGTTTTGTTTCCAATGAAGCAGCTGGGTACGCGCTAGCTTACCGAGCAATGTCCGAAGTTGCGGCACTAACCGGTCGATCGTCGATCGCCTTCCAGATCTCAGTTGCGTTTCGACATAACGGCGAAACACGAGACCTGCACGGAGCTCGTTGTCGTTCGTCAGATGGCGACACAATTATCGATGTCCGACGATGGGACCAGCCTTTCGACCATGGTGATAAGCGTCGAAGGGGGCAGCCTGGAACAGTGGGAGAAATAAGGACGGTGAGGGCGAAAGTGAATTTTTGGAAAAAATTTTGGATACGTCACTTCGTTCAAACGATACAGATGGATTTTAAAAATGATTTTGCGCCGTCATCTCCTCTATTTCCAATGTCCCACTTTACACCCAATAATAATACCAATATCAACAGTGACAACAATAATAAAAATGATAGTAATGAAGAAATCCAGAAATTTTTATGTCCAGTTTCTGTCGTCCGTATTAATTCTTCATGCAGTGCACGAGAAAACAAGCTGAATGTTATACTGAAGTTTTTTTTATTATAAATTTACATAATTGCAGATCCAATGAAACCGTCATCGCTTTGTAATGGTCGACGAAGAGTAAAAAAACATTTGCCGCTTAACAGTTTCAACGTCACTGTAACACATTTTTTGTTACACAGCAACAGTTTCGCACCGTAACGATTCGTTTGATTTTTAAATATTTTTTACACACAAAATAACGTTACCCGTATTATCGTCTATGGCTATGAGCTGCAGTGTCCGTTTCTACAGGATCACAATCGTGGTCTGAGAATCGAAAGGTCACGCCTGTACGCTATTTGTAAAAAAAAAAAAAAAAAAAAAAAAAATTATTCACCTTGCGTCCTTTCGATTCTCAGCCGTCGATCCTTTCTTAATCGATTAAGTATAAACATTGTACTCGGAACGGCAAATTGATAAACGACACATGATCGTGGATGTTCCTCGTCGTGAGAAAAATTGAAGATTATCGAGGAAGTGAGTTTTCGAGTCTAAAGTGAACGATGAACGCGATAATGGACTGGCCGTTTATATCTAAACAGCGATTTATTCGAACGACGAACGTGGAATAATAATGATTATATGGCTTGATCGTTCGCGCTGCGGTCAGAGTCCACCTCGGGCTGTGCACCTGCACAATATAACTCCCATCGCTTTCCCCACTCTCTCATTCTCGTTGCGTTATTTACATTCCCATCTATTTTTTTTTCTTTTATTTTGCTATTTATAAGCTAACGGATCGTCCAGGTAAGCTTGGAAGATCGTGATAACCGCGATTGTGCGTCACACTCCCAATACTTTCTCCTCAGTTTTGCGTGGCCGATTGGTACTCGAGCAATTATCGTCCAGTCCTCGACGCGGAGTCCCATCAACATCAATCCCATGGCTACTGCAGTCTGTCCGAGGGAAGACCCTTGATTGCGAAAGTTCCACGGAAGATGGGCTTGAAGACCTCGAGAACGCTCTGCGTTCGATGCGCCGAGTTCTGGAACGGGCAAAAATAAAAGGAAGAAAAAAAAAAGAAGCGAAACTCGACTATGTCGACTTCAAGGATGCGTTCTCCGTAGTTTAATATACGAGTCCGAGGAGAACCAGGCGTTATTAATGGCATCGACAAAAAATAAATAATAATATAAACGTATTGCTCTAGATAGGAGCTAGCGAAGATACGATCGCCCTTGACTTACTAGAATGATGCTACTCAGGATCTTGCTGATGTTCGTAATTAGAGTGAATGCGTTACCAAAGGCAGGCGGTGGTACGTCCAACGATACGCGAGTCCTATCGAATTCAGGAATGTCCTCGGTCGTCGTACTGATCGTCCCCTGCGCACATAAACAGCCAATCGCTCAAGAAAATCCGCCGTAGCTTTATCGCAGTCGCGATTAATTCTTTGCTATGTTTCGACGCATCGATCAGAATTCATTATTCGTTTCAAAGTGCTCTTTCGTCAATGATCGAAGCTTTGGCAATCTCACCCCATCCCACGAAGAGACAAATCGTTCATCGACAACCTACGGTCTTCAAACCGAGTCGAGTAAACCTTAAAGTGCTTCAAAGTGTGTATCGAGGTGCTTGGGCAATTCATTGACTCGGCATGCAGTATCTGAGTACTCAAGTCCTATTCACTAATCATCAAGCAAGCACTCGAATCTCAATTGTTCTAAAACTAAATGACTCAATTATTTGAAATGAAAAGTGTTACTCAGTCTTCAATATTTGGAGTATTTGGTATTTCAACGTTCACGTTAAGTACTTCAAGTATTTGCCCAGCTTTGCTCTTAGCTAATCGTCCGCTACGGTGCTCGAGTGATACTCAATAGGATCGGGATTGCTTAAAGGTGCAATGAGTGCTCGTTAGCACTCTGAATATCGGTGAATAAATTTAAATCAACAGTATGTTGTATATCGGTTGGCATTGCGTTTCTTCCATAAATATACGAAGTCAACTAACTGGATAACAAAATCGTCACTTTTTTATTTGACATTAATAATTATCATCATCATAATCATAGTTGCAAATGGATCATAACATAAGACATAGACTGTCGTCGTCGGCGTCGTCATCATCATAGTAGTATGTTGCTTGGGAGTGTAATTAATAAACAAAAATCTGCTATATTTACATCATTTACAAAAGTTTACTATTAGAGTTATTTACAGCAGCGGTATTATGTTCAGCTGACGCGGTGACAGTCGCTGAAAAATGTTTCGTCGTCAGACCAATTGGTGTCTTACAATTGGCATTATTTTTTTTTTTTTTTTTTTTTTCCGACAAGGCTCGAGAGAGATTTCGCGATCTAGAAAATAATGGCGTTGAGGGCGGGGTATGTGGTGTGCCGCGGCTCGACGAACGAGTTACTCTAGGGGCCAGGGGCGTCCGTCTTTACCGTTTTCCTATCTAGAAAAAACGAAAAAAAAAAAACGAATAAAAAAAATAGAAAAGAAGGTAGAAAATAGAGACATTTTTTTTTTTTTTGATGCTCTACGATTTTACACGTACTATCCGAAGATTCCGACGACGGATTTGCAGCCGTAATACTACGACATATTCCAGACTGCCCATGGAATTTTCTCCTTTCTCTCGTTAACGAAACAACCATACTCGCATGGATCTTTAACGCTGCACAATGAGACGGTAAAAAAAGTACTTTTATTATCTCCCAACCGGCGAGAGTTCGGCCACATTAATTCGTCACTATCGTGTCATTGGAAGAATCTTAACGCAGGGAGGATTAGAAAAAAAAAATTTCAAGTGGACGGACTGTTCGTCACAACACAGCGATTAATCGATGCGAGTACCGTAGCCGAAATCCTCGTCGGACTGGCGGGGTGAAAAAGCATACTGGCTCGAATACGCAATTTAACAAAGAGTTTCTTTTTTTTTTTTTTTTTTTTTTTTTCCAAGCGTATGAAGAAATTCTACCGAGGACCAGATCGACCGAATATGTTTCTCATTCCGCAACGTCGAACTTTGAATCTCGCTTGATTTTAGTTTTTTTTTTTTTTTTTTCTTTTTTTCTTCCACTAATTTTACTTAATATGGTCCTACCCCTCCACCGACATTGGCAAATGCACCGAGGTTTAATCCCGCTCCAGCACTCGTGCTTGCGCTACTACCGCTGGACGAGGAGTTGTCGTCGCTGTCCGTGTTGGCGCCACCGCCCGAGCTACTTCCGCTCAGACTGCCGAGACCTCCGCTGCCGCCGGCCAAGCCCGAGATGAGACTACCGAGAATGTTTCCACTTCCGCCGCCGCCGCCGCCGCCGCTCGATCCGTCGCTCGAACCTCCTGTATCGTTTCGTCATCAATATCATTCAATCGCCAACGTTCAATTCTTTCTCGGGCTAATTTTTTTTTGTTTTCTTTATGTCTATCATACCGGCGAATCGATGCTCCGGTCGGAGATAAGTTGTCTCACCTGAACCGCCCGAAAGACTTCCGGCGATGGAGCTAAGCGGTGCGAGTTTAGAGGCGAAAGCCCCGCTCAGACCACTCGACGCTCCCGATATGAAGGTCGTGGCGCTGTTTATCAACGGTCCTATGCTCGACGTCCCCGCTTGAATCTTTTGACTTATGAGGTTACCGATAAATTGGCTCGTCGCTGACTGAGTGTTGTCGATGCCGTATGCTGCATTCTTCGCTTTGTTTCCCTCGTCGAGGACGGCTATCGCTCGGGTCTTCGCGTCGAGGAAAGCGTCCAGTTTCTGGTTCGAGCGAGAGCAAGGAGAGTGCAATTATGTAAAGACGGGAGAATTAATCGTCGAGTCTATTGGGGTTTTTTTTTTTTTTTTTTTTTTTTTGCAAGAGGACAACCTTTGCACACACGTGGGAAATTGCGTTCTTGAAAAGAATAATCCATTTGATGGGTAGGGAATTTTTTTTAGTGCGCCAGTTTGCGTACTCGGATAAATGGGTTTGGTGGCACGTGAATAAAATTTTCCGAGAGCGATAATTTATTCGGTGCAGAAAATTGTACTCTTGCGTCAAAGGGATTTTCTTTTGCACGCGCATGCGCGTCGTGCTCGATATTAATTATACAGTCTCGAAATGCTCGAGACGGGCAATGGAGCGCAAAAAGCAATCGTATGTCGCGAGAAAGGAGATCTATTAAAGTTTCGTAATAATGTTACTGTTGTAGTTTACACGAGCGTTTCGAATGTCTCTCACCCCGAATACAAAGTTGATGATACCGTTGGAAACTCCGAGCTTGATAATACCGATCTTCCGCTTCTCTCGGTCGCCGTGCTCGCCGTCATCGCTCAGTGCTGGGTCCTCTTCGTTCTGAAAGATGTACACCTGCGGCGGGAGCGGTTGGGGTAAAGAAATCCAAAATTGATGAAAATTATGAAATTAATGAATTCTATAAATTTTACGAAATTTATAAATCTAATTAATTTAATAAATCTATTTAATTTACTAAATCTACGAAATTTACGAAATTCATTAAATTTACTAAATTTATTGAATTTACTAAATTTATTGAATTTACTAAATTTATTAAATTTATTAAATATATTGAATTTACTAAATTTATTAAATTTATTAAATATATTGAATTTACTAAATTCATTAAATTTACTAAATTTATTAAACTTACTAAATATATTGAATTCACTAAATTTATTAAATTCACTAAATTCATTAAATTTACTAAATTTATTAAATTTATTAAATTTACTAAATTTATTAAATTTACTAAATTTATTAAATTTACTAAATTTATTAAATTTACTAAATTTATTAAATTTACTAAATTTATTAAATTTACTAAATTTATTAAATTTACTAAATTTATTAAATTTGCTAAATTTATTAAATTTATGAAAGCTAATAAATGCATATATTTAATAAATGATGCGGTAAGCGATTCATTGGCCAATCAGGCTCAGTCTCAGTGTCTGGGTACGGGTGGAATGGGAACGCGTACGAAACAATTAATGGTGGAGGACCACGTATTGCCAGTCGGCCCGATAGTGTTTTTTTTGTTTTTTTTTTTTTTTTTTGTGTTCATCATCAAATAAATATTCGTGTCGACGATCGCTGAGGCCATCTCTCTAGCCAGTCAGGTCGTTCGAAGTATGTTACAAACTTTACGTAATCCGACGTGTATAATACTCACGGACAAAAAAACGCGCGCGACGACGGCAGAGTCTACACCGAGGCTGCTGCTGCACGAATACGACTCTAGAATATCTTACGTCGAATACGTAATTTCTCATGTATAGGCCGCTCGCTCGAGGGCTCGAACGGAAGAGGCTTCGAAAGCGAGAGCGAATCGAAGAGTAAGAGTACCACGCGTGCCCGTTTTTCTCTTTCTTCGACGAACATTATTTGACCCCTTTTTATTTCACGCAACATTCTCGGTTCCGTGTATTTTTTTTTTTTTTTTCCTATTTTTTTTTCGAATCTCAAGATCATAAGACATTGACAAAAAATAAAATGCATTATTAAATTTTACGGGTAAATTGTATGTGACGAATTATTTGTTCAGGCCGTATAAAAAAAAAAGTGTCGTGCTACATGAACACACGTCCAGAAAAAATGTTAATGTTGTCCTGCCTTTTAATTTTCAAATATGAAAATTCAATTAAATAAAAAAATATGAAACAACGAGGACGTAAAATTTGCACTACAAAAAAAAATCTGCAAAAATTTACAGATGTACCTGAAACTTCCATTTTTTGCACAGCGCAAAATAAAAATTCATCACGAAGATCCGTATCGTTTTTCCCTTCAAAAAACACACGGTCGTTTGCTATCGGAAAAAATTCATCGGTACTCAAACGTTTATGAAAAAAAAAAAAAAAAAAAAAAAAAAAAAAAAATTAAAAAAAAAAAAAAAAAAAAAAATCATGAACGTTAAATATTTGTGAAACGTGAGGACTTTTTTGCGAGCGGAGACGTCAAATCGGCACGTGTGCTCTCGCCGAACGGAAGTCCCGTTAGCGCGCAGACACGTGGACGGCGTCGAGCGGCGAGTGTTTTTAAGTAGTCCGCGTATATCGGTGGCCGGTCCAGAGGCGCGACTGCTCACCGACTTTCACTCTCGACACTCTCGTTTTCATCTCCGTCGAGCACACACGGCGAACATACACGAAGGTTCTCTCGAGCCTCGCGCGGAATCTTCCTATTATCGGGATGATCGGCGACGAATAATCGATAGAAAAAATCGTGTTTAACTCACCTCGTTCAGAGGGCTGATGTCTTCGTCGGTTGCGCGCTTGACGATAGGAGCGGCGACGACGAGTGCGAGGACCAACGAAAGGCTGCACGCAACAAGAGCGACTTTCATGATGACCCTTGTTTCCCCTCTTGTTTATTTTTCTCACTCTTCGTAACGTCCCTCGGATCGGCAAACTATTCGAAAGAAGCCCAGTGTCGACGGTTCCTCGCCTGTGGACAAATACAAGCGATTGAAACCAAGACCGTCTCCGGTACGAGCGAACCTTGAGCAACGTGAAAAAAAAAAAAAAAAAAAAAAAAAAAAATCCACGTATCAATTTATCCCGTCGATTGAACTGGATCGCCGCGAGTGAAAGGAAGTTTGTCGTTTCGAGAATGACGCTCTGAAAAAGCAGGCCACGCACGTACAGACGAGAGTACACCGAGATAATTATTATTATTTTTTTTTTTTTCATGAAAAAAAAAAAAAAAAAAAGAACACTGGGAGCGAAGCGAAAAATGAAAATGGAACGGGGGAGCACCGACGGTATTTAGTGTTTTTATCGTTGACGACTTACGGTTGACGAGAAGGCGACGATGATGGTTGGGAGGGTGAAGACGAAACTCGATAACAACAAACTACTGGATCTGACGAATAAGTAAACGGTAGAAAAAAAAAATATATATATATATATATATATAAAATAAATAAAATAAATTAATTAATTTAAAGACGATGGTGCCCTTCGTCGATTGGGCTTGCTCCTGGTGTCTTATGCGATTTTGTACGAACAGAGACCACGGAGACGCGTGCCTTGCAAGGTGCGAGACTCGTTTGCGGCAGAAGTCGAAGGAGAGCCCGAAGTCTTGTTGCGGCGTGCGACGACGCCGTGGCACGGCTGTTCGGTTCGCACGGCGTGTGGCGAGGGGAAAGAGCCTCGCTTGTGCTGGTTCTGTCCCCGCTGCCGAGTCCCCAGGACGCTCGGGGCACACGCGTGTTCGTTCAAATGCGCATACAAGTGTGCACGGTAAAAGCCTACACGCCTCTAAATAGACGACTATATCACTACCAAAGTGATTGAAGCAGAACTTACTGAGATGCATACATATATAAATATAAATCCATATATATATATATATATATATATATATATATATATATATATATATATATATATATATATATATATATATATATATATATATATATATACAATATATATATATATATATATGGGTATATATCTATAAACAGAAAAAAAGGTGAGAGAACGCGTGAGTTTAGTGAGGTAGAGAGGCGGCGGATTCGTGATTCGCACAGCTAAGAAACACACGGAGGCGGGCCTCGGTCGATTTTACCTGCGAATCCAGTGTCTCTCTCGCGTCTCGGCGGCAAGCCAGCGATAACGGTCAGAGACGCGCATGCACGTTCCTTAAAAAGCCTTTGCAAGAGAGGCTCGCTGCCTCGATGGGCCGGATGAGAGGCGCTTCTGGGGGAGAACGAAAAGGAGAGACGTTGGCGCGGGGGGGAAAAAATAAGCTTTTGCGCTCCGTCGAGATTGTCACGCGCTCTCTTATCTCAATGGTTAAGCCGATAATCACGATAATTGTTACAATTGTCATAATAATTTTTATAATTATCGTGTTAATTATAATGATTGTAGTAGTCATTAAAATTATGATAATCGTCGATTAAAGGGGAACAACCGATGATTAGCTGGACCCATCGATATTCACGATGAGAAAGTAACTCTCGTCTCATTGGCTCATTTATTGTTGGACGATCGATCGGATTCTCGATTCTCAGTTTCGGAAACTCGTACGGGATCAAAGGTTCGCAGTGTGTAAATATTTTTTTATATGTGTGAAAATAATGACGCGCCGTTGCTTTTTTTCGCCGGTGATGAAATATTTGTGTCCCGAATAAAAATCTCATCTACGGTTGAAACGATTTATCATTCGTCATTCGAACACTCTCATCGTTTATTTTTTTTCCTCGATATTTCGTCAATCGACATTACGGTATTGTCGATGTGAACATCGATTTTCCAAGTTTTTTTTTTTTTTTTTAATTTACGTATATTCATATATTTTGAAATATTTTTTTATTGTTGCCAATGGTGCAATAATGGCTGACTCGGAGACGAAACAGCTTCGTCGATCGAGAGAGATCGCTCGATGACCGGCTCATCTTTAATGGCGCAACATCGTCGATTTGGGAAACTTAGATAATGACATTGGGTAACGTGGGTCACCCTTGTTAGAAAGTTACAGATAAGTCAAACGATTCAGCTCGTTAGATACATCGAACAGATGTAACTGGGCGTAACGTTGCGTAACGTTACTTATTATGAAAAAAAATATATCAATTGACAAACGTAATTCGAAAGCCCGGCGAGTTTTGCTCTACACGTAAGATTTTTATCGAGCTATCCGTCGTTCCCGAGACATCGTCGATTCGACCGGACCGTAAAAGAGGACATCAGGGAAATTTCCGTTGTCGATTAGACCAGCGAGGACCAGAAAAATTTACCGGGGAATCCAAGTAGACAAAATTTGAGTCGCGACAAAATTTACATGTGTTCTTTATTCGGTATTAATTTTTTTAGTCCCGTGAAATTATTTGTAAAAATAGTCCATTTTACCATGTTCTCACATGCGCAAACTCACGCAGAGAAGAGCGGGGCGAAATAAGACGGCGGGGTAAAAATCAATCTTCCAATAATTTTTTTATTGCTCGATCAATTTTGGATGCCAACCATATATTCGAATTTTTCGTCCCCTTTAATCGCATTTTTCCCTGTGCATATATATATATATATATATATATATATATCCCATACAGCGAATCATAAGTATATGATAGGATATTTCAGCAATAGCAGTGGGGCAACCAGGTGAACCCGGAAAATTTACCAGGAAATATATGTGTACACACCCATACATATAATTACCGTACAATTTATCTCTAATTGCGGGTTGGGTGAAATAGTCCTCCATTTCGGATGAGATTTTTTTTTTTTTACATACCGTGAAATTTGTTTTCTAAATTTTTTTCTCTAATTTTTCCGCTCTTTTCTATCTTCGAACACCTGCAAAAATGGACCCGCATGTTTATGTACATAGATACTGGGTCACGAGTAAACGCTGAGATCATTGAGCAATAACGGTGGGGCAACGCTGACGCTTATCCATATTCCATATATCCGAGGGTCAGCGTCGACGCGCAGGACAGTAAAACATATATATAGAAGTCGCTCTGCTCCTGATGTCGTTTTTTTCCCCTCGCGAATTAATGCCGCTCACGAAATCCTGAATGGAAAGGAATCAAGGTCTTGCGCGCGAGCGACTCGGTTTAATGAATTTATTTTATGGTTTACGGGCGATTGCTTCAAAAGAATTTGGTATTACACACGGAACTTGCGATTCTGTTGGTTTCAGAGAATTGAAAATTTCTTACACGTGGTGTCCAAGGAAAAAAATTTATTTTGCGTGGTAACTCCCAAAATAGATTTGCTTGAATTCAATCGTTCAGAGACAAACTCCTCCGTAGGAATTATTTTTTCTCAATTCGAAAAGCCTGGGCGACCTTGCCAAAAACACTTCTGATACCAATTGCGAAATCGAGAATCAAAATAAACACAACGCCACGTGTGGGATAAACGTCCAAGAGTCCACTGACATAACTCGAAGTCGTGACCGGCGAGATTGTGCACACATGTTAGACGAGTGTTTGTAACATTTCAGTGCCGCATGGCAAAGGGAGTTACTCGCGTGCCGGAACAGCGAGACGAGTTTCGCCAGAGCTAAACGACACGCTTCAGCTTAATTCGAAATCGCGACACATATAAACAAATAATATTACTTCTTACATTGTTGTATTTAAAAAAAAAAAAAAAAAAAAAAAAAATACAATCAAATTAAATATAAAAATAACAACCAAACTGCGTCAACACTCGAGGTTCGAGTGTCGCCTCACCCTAATTTAACAGCCGCAATTTTTTTTTACTTCACCCTCGCCCAACGGATTAATATTTATTTTATCGAAGCAAACATTTTCACGCAAATTATGTTTGCTCCTGATGTAACTTGCTTGCAGGTATTACAAGTGAAAAAATAAAATAATGGAAATTTTAATAATATACAGAACATATCACATGTCGGATGGCTTTTGTCGACGGCGCGCCGCTCTATCGTCTCGTGGTGCCGCGGCGCGTGCGAATTCGCAGGCGTTGTCTCTTCGCTTCGACGACGAAACGCCGCTGCGACTGTCGCTGTCGTTCGGCATCCGAGTCGCCCGACGGCGCGACTTCTCGCTCGGTAACTTTCCACACTCTCGGAGAAAATATTTCGTAGTTGCAACGATCTCGGACGGTTCGATCCGATGATCGTGCGCGAAGATGAGAAACGCCGAACCGGCCGCGCGGCGAGAGGGAAAAGGCAAAGGTTCGTATTGCATCTCGAAGCCACGTAACTTTCCGGGAGGACGAGCGGAGAGGCTCGGATCTCGGCGATGGAGAAAGGGAGAGGAAGCCGTGCCACGAGTGATACGCGGCTGAGAAACCTTTCTTTCGCGACGAGGACGTAAAATCTTTTACGTAAAGGGTCATCCTGAGAAAACGAAAGTGGTCCGATCTGCGCGGTGCGATAAAATATCGCCAGCGGCGTTCTCCAATCAACATCTAAAAATACGTCCGTGAATCAAAGAATTTTTTTTCTCTTGTTTTTCCATGAAATTCAATCGAGTTCCATTAAGTAACATGGAAACAAATAAATTTACACTGAATTATTGTTATTCGATAAATCAATTATCGATATCATTGATATATCGATTTATTGAATAAGACTTTTTTTTTATATTAAATTATGCGGAGTGACGAAACTGAAAGCCGTTTCCGGAGATTTATTCGTCGAGGATTCTCCGATACGGACACGAGGGAGACCGGTTCCTATTGCGGTGGAATCGGTGGAAAATCCCACGTTCGCGGCACGAACCAACATCCGTTCGAGCCGCGGTTCTCCGATCGACGTTCACAAATAACTCCGTGAATCGAAGATGATTTCTTCTTTCTTAATTATTCGTAGCGAATTGAATGGCAATAAAAAAAAAATCGAAGTCAGCTGACCAATTTGAATTTAATCGATGAATCGACAACAATAATAAAGTACAATAACAGTCTACTATTATCGACGAATTAATAAATAAAAATGATTTTATGTTATTTACATTTTTTAATATCCGTGTTTTCCAATCGACGATTCACAAATACGTCCATGAATCGATAAAAAATTTTAAATCCTTTATTCAATAACATCAAATCAAACGACAATGAACCAAATACAATTCAACCAAGTAACTTTATTCAATTAATCAATAAACAATAATAATAATAAATATTAATAACGATTTATTATTATCATTGATTAATTAAGTAGAAAAAAATTTATTCCGTTTATATTTAAAAAAAAAAAAAATTAAACTGTTCTGGGTCGTTTATCGGATAAATTTCCACGGGGGATTCTCGAGAAGCGATCTAGGAACACTTACCGTTACAGCTGCGAGGAATACCGTTTCCGATGGTGGTGGAATCGGCGGAGACGCCCGATTCGCGCGCTCCTCCGCTTGTCGGAGAACGGGATTCTGGGCGGTGCGATCTCGTCCCCGGGTTCGGATCACGACCTCGTCGAGGTCGCGGAGAGTCTCCTCTCCGTCTTCGCTGTTTCGTCTCGTCAACAAACACGCTCGAGTACGGTCGGATCGGTGTCGAGTTTCCAGCGGTTACGGCCGAGATTGCCCGTCGTGTAGACCTCGATTTCGGTCACCTTCACTGCCGACGGCACACAAAGCCCGTGAGCGCAAGGCTGCTTCGACGCGAAACAATTTTACGCGAAAAAAAAAATAATAATAAAAAATGAAAAAATAAATAAATAAATTTAAAAAAAAAAATTGATCGGTTGAAGAGTCGGGCGACGACACTGTCGGGAACCGCGCAACTGTGCGGCTAAACGGGCGCGGCGATACTCGAATAGCTATCGGTGTACTTCGGTGTCGATACCGGTCGCGGATGAGACACCGGCTCGCGACGCCCGCGCGAAAGAAAGTTGCCTTTGCACGGGGAAATTTGCCGTTCGCCTTAGCCGTGCAATCAAGGTCTACGGTTACACTACGGTTGCGTACAGCTGTCTACCCAACAACGGAGAGAGAGAGAGAGAGAGAGAGAGAGGTGACAGCTTGCCGATCGAAAATCGAAGGAGAAAGAAAGAGTTGAAAATAAAAGAATTCTATGGCGAGGCACGGAAAACAATTACGCAAGTCGGACATACCGATCGATCGCACTCTCCTGACCATTTTTTTATTATATATATATATATATATATTATTTTATATATATATAAAATAAAAACCTAACTCTTCTGATGCAAAATATATTTTCTAAAATATTATTATTATTATGAAATTAAAAAAAATTGATTGACGTATATTTAAACGCGTTTTTAATTTAAAAAAAAAATGTTTTTTGGGTAAACGAGCAAACTTCATTACCCAACACATTAATTACAAGAATTGACAATTTTTTTAATTAGCCACTAAACGTGCGAGACCTCCAGTGAAATTACGTTTGATTGAATTGATATTTAACGTTCATGAAATTTATTTATATATATAGAGATACCTCAGTTTATTTCGTGTTTCAGGGCCCGAGTCGCCCAAAGGATAGATGAGGATAAAAAAAAATGAAAAATAAAAAATATATACAAACAAAGGTAACAATGCGATGAAGAAATACGAATAAGGGGATAAAATAAGATGACAATATGCGATAGTGGTAGTATGAGAATACAAGGTATGTAAATGTCACGTCTGGAAACACCTGTGCGGTTTTGCTCGGTTTTGCCAGCACGAGAAAAAAAAAAAAAAAAAATCTGCCCCTATATCCGCACATATCGGTGACTTTCCGCGTTGCTTTAATTAGCTGGCACGGCAAAACGTATTTTCTCGCGTAACGAGCGGTTACAATTCGCTCGGGGTCTTATGACGAAAAATAAAAAAATTAAAAAAATTAAAAAAAAAAAAAAATCAAATATATAAGTCATTCACGCCGTTACGTAAGTGGCGTCGAGAGGTAAGTTCCCGGGCGGAGGAGAGTCGGTCTTCGGAGGCGAAGCGGATGTTAACCGCTGACGTTAAATCCACATTTCTACTCTTGCCGCATACGTGCAACCCGAATAATGTAGTCATTTTACTTTCTCCAGCTGCGCGGGCAGATCGCGCGAGCCGAGAAATTCGCGAGGAACGAAACGGAAAGGAGCTTGCCGGACCTCCGTTGCAGCGAACTTCTCCGTCTCGTTCTCCACCGTTGTAATCGTGACGTTACGTGCGTACACATTCGCGCACACGACAGTGCGAGTAAGGCAATATTATAATGGATATTGCTCTACCCACTAGCATTACGGTCGGTCGCGCCGGCGACCGAACAGCCCGTGTCTCAAGCGCGCTTATTATCCGATCGTTTCGATGGTGCAGAATTTCCAGATGCAAAAATCTCGTTGCACCGTACCATCGAGAGTTCAGCGACACTGCAGGCGCGGACAATTTTAAATACGAATATATATAAATTTCTTCTTTTTTTTTTTTTTTTTTGTATATTTACATGAAAGAATAATTCAACACTTTCGGACAATGACTATAATGAACAATAATTTCATTGGTAATCGTGATCTTACGAAAACGATTATCGTCATAATTTTTCTTTTTCGTCGAGAACGCGTTCGCTATCAGATTTTTCAGTTGCGAAAGCTCGCAGGACGGATGCGCATTTTTTTTTCTTAATTTTCACAAAATCATTATTTTATTATGCGCCTTGTGACGTCGTGCAAAAAAAAAATCGTGATCGTGGAGCGCTTGAAAAACCCGGAACTTTCGCTCTCTCGCGTAACATTCGAGCTGTCCGACTATGAATATATGGAACGCACAATGTCGATCGCCGAGAAGCGCCGCGGCGCAGAGCGGCCCGTTCGCCGTGAAAAGCGCGGCGAGTTACGCCCCTCTGTTACCGAGCGATCCTCCTCTCACAATTTCTGCTTGGTCCGATGGATCGACGCGTCCTCCCGATCTCTGAACCACTTCGCAATTAATTTGCAAAAACTCTTTCATAATCCAGTCGTAACGAGGGTAGAAAAGCGAATAGTGCGAGAGTCGTTACCGACGGTCCAAGAGTCGCGAGCGAGAGGACTGCACGGTCGCGCTGCAAGAGATCCGACGCCTCGGGCGTTATTCATAAGATTCGTGAGATAAAACAAAACAGCCTAGTCATCGTACCTGTTGGCCGTTGCCCCCTAAATTAACCGTGCGAATGTATCTTTCCTCATAAAAAAATCCTGTTATCGAAGCTATTTATGTATATATAGAAACATAAAAAAAAATATATATATATATATATATATATATATATATATACATAGCCGTGGCTAATGAAACTGCAACTAGAAAGTTAGCGCCAGCGACGGGAGGCCTGGGTCGAGGGGCAAATCCCGACACGTAACTCCATATGGATCTCGAGTCTCGGTTGCGCAATCGTCAATGAAACGGCGCGGCGGCGCGCAGCTCGAATGGGCGTCGACGCGCAGACGCAATGTCGCGAGTGCAAGGTAGAGAGAGTGGAGAAAAAAAAAAGACGCGATCCAGTCGGAGCCGTGCTATATTTCCAAGGGAATCGTAGAGTCCAAGCAGGAAAGAAAACTGCCCGAGACCTTCGACCTTGCCGACTCGGCGCGGCTCGGCGTGCCTGCTCGCTCCCAGTGTCCATATTGCGCATGCGCGGCTGGCTTCTCCACGCGCGTTTCGCTGGGCTCGCTCATCCACCGATGAGAACGATGAAGCCTGTAATTTCGTGACTCGTAACAGCATACAATTGACGCGTAGACGCAACTGTATAAAAAGGGTTAGCGAGACGTCAATGAGGACGATTATCGTTCCGCTGTACGTTGACCTCCGATAAAACGGTCGAAACTTCTGTCCTCTCCGTCGAAGCCGACGCCATTGAACGCTACTGCGCAAGCGTCCATTTACATTTCGTCATGCCGCTTCGGGTTCCGCTTTGAAGCGACGGAAAACAATATTTAACGCGCATATTATGTCGACAATATTTTATGAGAATATTAATTAATTAATGTACAATGTGTAATGACACGTGTTTGTTTAATTATATTTATTTTGGAATTTCCTCACGCTGTGACCGATTCTCGTTCATTCGAGATATCTCGAGACTCGCGTTCCCGCTTTTCGATGGGGAAGACAAACGCAAAGCGACCCGGTCACTCTATCTCACAATTTTCAACTCTCGATTCTCTATTTTTCTCCATGATTTTCTTTGTGTAATTCTTGTCAATTTTTTTTAGTTTTATAATATAAGACTCTTTAAATACACGTGTTTTTTTTTTTTTCTGTATCGTCTCTCTCAAAGGACGCAGTCCTACAGCGGTGGGTTCGATAAATAACAATAATACTGATATAATTATTGAATAAGAACAATTGTACGAGCCGTAAAAAAAATAAGATAACCCAGTAAGGCTCGCAGTTGCAAACAACTCAGTCCACGAAGCTCCACAATCGGTAGAACGACTCCAATAAGAGAATAAAACAATATTACCAATATCAATAATATTATTATTATCCTGCAAATGAGCGTGCAGAAAAAAAGACTCGCGCAGTTAACGTCGACGATGTTAATAACCAGTTAATGGCGAATTGCTCGCTCGCGGCACGCTTTTCAGCCCCGCCGCTCGTGCCGTCGGACGATATCGTGTTCGTACTACTTACGAGTAGCGCTTCTTCGAGCGGTCGGCGCGACGGTACGATTATACCTGTTGTCCTCGTTTGCCGGTGCATAATTCGCTCCAACGATGGAATCTGAGTCATTCCACGGGTTATCAATAAGCGTTTGAATGAGGCAGACATTATGTGACGAACCGATGCATTCTGGAGCACGGCGACGCAGCGAGCGTTGCAAAATGCGGCAGGGATGAAAGTCGAGCGAAGCGCTCGAGCATCTCCGTAGGGTACGAAGGACGATTCGCCGTTCATCCCGGGATTGTTCGGATCGCGAGCGCACGACACGGTTCACGGACGTTTCGATCGTTCGTCAACATCTCGGTATATAATTATTGCTCAACGAAATCGCCGCTCAGATAAACAACCGTTCGGATCCGGCACCCCGAAGCAATCCACATCTGCGGATACAAAGTCTATCGGCAAACGTGACATTTACTCGACAAACTCTTACGGCCATAAAAGTCTCGACGGTTCTATGAATTTCAGTAAATTATGGAATTTAAAAAAAAACGTTCGTCGCGGTATCTTTGGTATTTTCTTGAATAAATGCTGGGCTGTGTTCCGGTTATTAGGGATTATTTCGCAATACGGGTTGGATAAATGCAGACCGGATAATTACCCGAGAATAACAGCAGTCAATTTTCAGGGGGTTTCCTTAGATGCGTGTCGATAATAATTTATAATTTATAATTTATAATTTATAATTTATAATTTGTAATTTATAATTTATAATTTATAATTTATAATTTATAATTTAAAACTCATCATTAAAAAAATCTCATGTTTGGGAAAACAAGTTTCGAAAGGGACGAAGCTCGAAGATTCCATAAAGTTTACGACTATGTAATATGACAGCGAGAGTAGGTAATAAATTGAGGTTGTCGAGTTAGATGTGCGATCTTTCTCTAGTACTCCATAGTATTATTTTTTAACCCGACCTTGTTTCATTTATCCTATGCGGTCTCCATATATGTATGTCGATTATCCGTTACGAAAGTTTGATGAAACGCTCAATTATTACCTGCGAAGATAGAGCGATAATCGTAAAAAATAAGAATAAAAAAAAGTGAACCTCGAACGAGTTTAACGATTGAGATAATGCGCTATTGAGTAAGCAGAACTGCTCGGCGAAAGAATCCATTACACGCGTATGCACGAATCCACAGTCATTAAAGTAATCGAGAATCGACCATGAGTGTAATAAAAATTAGCTCGGCGGTGTCGAAGAGATGAGATTTTATTTAGTGTCTTCAAAGAAAATTATCGTTGCATTGTACTCCGGTCTCATAAGGAAACGCAATTCCGCAAGTTCGCCGCTGAACGGTCTACGTGCATGGGAACAAGTCAAATGAGCGTTTCACTTCCGTAATGACGGTAGAGATAGTTATGCCACTAGTACGTCGATTTATCATGTTAATTCGTTTCTCTGATGAAGTCCAAGGCGTCCCAGATACGACAGGCTCGTCGTGTTAGTTTCGCGAAGCACGCTGTGCATCATCCGGGAGAATCCTGATCGAAAGTCGAAAGGATTTAGCGGCGAAGGAGGGAGATCGGTGAGAAAGTGAAACGATGAATTTTCTCCGAACGTTCGTTCCGAGGTCCAGGATGGGACGATCATTAAAACACTATTCTTATTAAAATTGCGTCGACGGCCCGGCAGTGGTCAGTTTCGCTGTCGGGCCGTGGATGGGAAGCTAAAACGAAAAAAAAAAAAAAAAAATACTGCGAACATGTTTCGTTCCATCAAGCCGATAGGAGTCTCTGTACAGTCGATATAAAGCTATAAAGTCTTGGAAGCATATTTAACACTTGGAGTCTTATTTTATTTGTTCGGGTCATCGATAGCACCGATTGGCGGCGGACCTGAGGGTAAAAATCCAGCGGTCTTGTTTTCACTTCCGGTTCGCGTGCAGCCCGACGGTTGGTCAGCGAGTATTTTACACCCCGGAAGTACCGCATGAGGAGGAAAGACAGTCGCGTTTGCTTCGACTTGGTCGCGTGCGCATGCGCACAAGAAACACGGTAACGCAACGTCCAAGACTTTATTCACGCTCCCGTCGATATATGCACTTCCGCGGCGCTCCTTCACCCCTGCCTCGACGGCGTAGATGGTGAGAGCGCATAATGCGTATTATAAATACCGGCATTCGAGCGCGGACCGGAAAACCCCCGATCCTCGTTCACGTAACTTCGCAACACCGGACAATATCCGCGGTCGAGGGCCGCTTATTACATTCGATCCGTGTCCAACCGGATGTTTGGGAGACCTTTGCGACTACGGAAATCGAAACTATTGGATAACTCGTCGAGCGAAGCGTAAAATAAATGTTTCTCTGATTTTATGTTTGTTGCAAAAATAAAACTTTTTATATACTTTTATGCACAGCTGATAAGAGCTGGTGGAGATGGAAAAAGCCCGCATGACAATTTCACAGTGAGGGCGAGCGGGGAAAAACGAATGCCAGTCCGGTACAGTTCGATCACTCGCTATCAAAACCGAATTAATTCGGTGACAATTGTTGCACCAAGATAAATATCTGTTCCGAGCTAAATTGAGTACACAATTTTGAAGCCCAGTTCGGAATTTCATAAAACATTTTTCTTATAATATAATATTGGAAATATATTTTTATGTTACCGTATTTTATATTATGATTTTTTTTTATCATAGCAAACTGAAGATTTCCATTATATTGTATTATAAATAACGATTTTTCAGGAATTCCATTTTGCCTCAGTTCTCCCTGTGTGCAAATTCTCCCGTCTATTACTTTGGCTTTCTAATTTTTGACCTCAATGGTACCCCCCTTGAGGCGGTCCGTACGACGGTCGTGGTTTCTCCGCTGAGGAAGATCCGCTGATTCCAAAAACGGCGTTGATCACCGACGAAAGCAGTCCTATTCCTCCCCCGAGAATATCTTTAATCGCGGAGCCGACGAGGCCGAGAGGATTCGCGCTGCCAGCCGGCACACCGCCGTTCTGAAAAAATACGTAAGACCCGACGTTGCATAGACAGGAAAAAAAAGGGAACGTGCAATGATTGTGGACTTACATTTCCGTATGGCAGGTAACTCGAGCCTCCGTTATCGCCGTTTGTAGTTTCCGCCTGCACGGGACCCTGTCGAGAGCGAGTAGTCAATGAAAGTAACAAATCGACGCATCGTTACGAACGATCGAATCGAACAGTCCGACGACGATCGCAATTCGAGACTCACTGCATGATGATGAATAAAATTCTGCCCCGGGGGCGGATGAGGAACCGGATAAACCCTCTGGGGTACGTTTATGTACGGTCTGGGGGTCGTGTGATGTCCAATTCTATGATGTCCCAGGATGTTTACAGGCACGGGAATCGATTGCTGCTGTTCGACGTGGCAACAGAAATTTCATTCATCCAACTTAGCTTCTACAAGGGGGAATTAATGAAAATTGAGAAAAAATGCGGTTCGGGGCAGGATGGAGTACTTATCGATGCAGAGTCTCAATTTTGAAGCCCAGCTTAGAATTTACTCAGACTAATATTTTTTTTGTTATATAATAACTATTATCACATTATTTTATAGTATGTTGTAAATAACTATTTTTTGGTAGCCATTTGGTAGCCGTTTTTTTTTCACAGTGAAATTGATGGAGGTAAAAAAAGGTGGTGAATACGGCCAGATCCAAGGGTCATTAATATACCTCGTAGAGTTGTCCATATTCACCGAATTCAACGAGGGTTTATAATGAAATAGGGAGAGAAAAAAAGTATTTGTAACAAGCAAAAAGTCGTCTCACATCGAAAGGTATTATTTGCTGCAGCGAGTGCGTCTGTTGGCCTGGAACGAATCCGGCACTGGTTCGTTTGTTCACACTCCCAGCTTGTACCGGACCCTGTATATATATATACATATATATAATATATTCAGTTATCCGACTGTTTATTTGCCTCGGGGTTGTAGAATCGAACGAGGTATTATACTTACGTAAGGTCCGTAAGTCCCGTAAGGTTTAGAACCTTTGTCATCACTCAACGGGCCGCTGAACCCAGCACTGCTACCACCTATGACACCGGTAAGGACCGAACCTATCAAAGCACCTACGTCCGAACCTCCTGGTTGACCCACTTTCAGATCCTAGTTGGTCCAAGAAAATCATCCATAGTGCCATAACACTAATAATGACAAATATAGCGTTCAATGAAGTCGACTCACTCTTATGATAGTCGTTAGGATTTTTGCAGTTATGGTCGAGATTGGAGAAGTACCGTCGGGTCCCGGCTGGGGAAAAAGAAACAGAGAGAGTGAAAAACCATAAGAGGAAAAATAAGTGAGAGGCGATAAATTGTAATCAGCCCGGTTGTCGGTCGTTGAGTCATGCAGTGAATGAGCCGCAAATATGATAGAAGCTATATCGCAGTCTAATAAAAACCCCGAGTGAAATCCGGGGGTTTACACACCTGAGCCAGCGGTCCGATACTCGCCTGGAGTAGCGAGGCCACTGTGGAGCCACCTTCGCCACCGCCCTGATATCGTAATCAATTATTTTATAATTATTAATTAATGATTAACCATGGATGATTAAAAATTAACGATTAACCGACATTCACTGATACGTACGCTGCTACTTGCAGCAGAGAGTGGACCGCTGAGCGGTCCCACGAGCGGTCCTACAATCTGCAGCAATGGACCCAGAAGAGCACCGAAGTCGCTACCTTGGCCGTCCCTGCCCTGAAATCATAGAAATCGGTGTGCATCATTGACAAGTCTATGGGTCAATACTGTACCGCGCTCTCATTAGTTCTGTCGATTTTTTTTGCCTATTATTTCCTTCCTGCATCAGCGGCCAGACTCGACTTACTCCAAGGATCGTATCGAGAATCGGTCCTATCAGGCGGAGAATATTTGGCGCATCTGGATCGTCTGGATTGTCCTATAAATTTGAACGATTGTGAATAATCATGTGAGAAAAATGTTGAATCGTTTTTTTTTTTTTTTTTAGATATCCGTATAATTCGTATTACCATCGAGAGTCCCTCCAACAACGGAAGAGCTGCTTCCAGCACTTCCGCCAGATCTGTTTCACTCTCCGGCTGAAAGGATAAGCGATAAGTTCTCCGAAAGTTTTTTTTTTTTATAGGAGGAGGATTTTCTATTAATATTTTATGGATATTTTGCTTACATCGCTGAGGTCCTCCAGTATAGGAATAACCAGAGGTATGAGATCGTTCAACGATCCCAAAGATCCCATTTCCTTTAAGTAGATAAAAAAATCTTATTTATCGGAAATTGGCGCATTGCTTTGCTCGATAAATCATGAGTGTTCGCATCAATTAAATAGCATAGTGACCAAGTTCGGTAAGTTTGTAAACCGGCCGGTTCGTTAGTGTTTTTTACCTCATCGTCTTCGTAGTCCTCTTGCTTCTGCGACGTCTCATTTATTCGTTTTTGCGGAGGGTCCTGCAAGAACAACAATTAGCAATTAAATTAGAAAAATTCTAAAAATTATATATCGTTACATTTTTCAGAAAGTAGGACATGTCGAGGAAAAAATAACTAAATATCGAAATAAAATTCCACTCTTCCCACGATAGATTATTTTTTTGAGACTCAGGTATTTTTAATACGAGAACCGATAACCATTACGAATTAACAACCGTACGGAATTTCGTGGATGATTACTTTTTTTACCGATTAAAAATTATATTTTTTGTCGGTAAAAAAAAAACCTCCCCTCAATGGTTTTGACTTTTTTCTATTGTTGAGTAGTGTCGTCGCAAGGGAAAGCCCGAAGACGAGAGAAAAGTGTCTTTCGATTAGTATTGCCCATTATGCGCTATGTTCAGTGAGCGTGGCTTGCACGCAAGAAAAAAAAATGTCGTTGCGCAACTATTAACGGAGCTTACGGTGTCTTCCAATAAAACAGCCTTCCCGGCTGATCCTTCTTGAGTAAGAGGTCAGTGGCACGTCGAAGAAAAACGTGTGCATTCGAGAGTTTAAACAGAAGGAGGGAGAGAGATTTATCAAGCGCATAAATTACTACGGTATAAGTCTGCCTCTGTTCGTCGGACTTATGAACTCTCCGTCGTCACCGTAAGAGCTGCGAAATAGCTAATCCAGAAAATATTACCCACGAATATTGGAGGAAAAATATGATGAAATACCGAGAGAGCAGCTTTTATTGCAATACTCGTTAAATTATTTAAAAAATATTCAATCTAAATTGTGAAAGATTTTTTTTTTTTTTTTTTTTTTTTTTTTTTTTTTTTTTCAAAAATAATATCCTAGTCATCTTAGCAAATATGCAACGCCTAATTTCTCGCCGGAATCGAAGAAAAGTTTGCGAAAAATGTAGAACGCTATCCAAGTCTCGATGTAACGTACAAAAAACTGTACGACAAAGTAGCGTCACAACGGCTATAAAAAAAAGATATATATAAAAAAAAATAAGACACAAACTCATTCGCCGTTCCGTCGACAATTTTAGATCGCAAAATTATTGAATAAAAAAATTATGGTAATTCGTATACAAATTACCACGATTTGACATCCAAAACACCGGCGGGAAAAGAAACTAAGACATACCGTTCGAAAAACTGTCATTGGGATTTTCATTAATTTATTCGAAAAATATTCAATCTATATTGACAGAGATGAATAATTTTTGAAATAAGTGTCTCGCCACCGTAGCGAATCTAGCGCGCAAAAACCCTCGCCATGAGTGACGAAAATATTGCAAAAAAAAAAGAAAGGGAAGATTGCAAAAAAAAAAAAAATCACGTTATCCAATTCCCGATCTATCGTATGACTAAACAGTACAAGAAAGTTGCGCTACCGTCGCTCTGTACTTACGTCCTCGAACTCGATTATCGGCGGCGGGGGAGGTGTAAATATCGCGGCGGGTTTTCTTTGTTTCAGATTGCTCGTTGGGGAGTTCGTCCCTCTCGTGCGATTCGCGTCTTTCCTAGTCGTCGTCGTGAGTCTCCTTGTTATTCCCAACGCCCGCAGAAGATCTCCGAGACTGCCAAGCTGTTGTTTTTGGGCGGTGGTGCCCTTCTGTTTTTTGGTAGGTTTCGATTGTAACGGTGCCTCGCGTCGCGGATATTCCTTCTCGAAGTACGGTGGAAACTCGTCGGGCGGATCGCGATTATCTTCGAAAGTTTTGCGGGTCGGTTCCGGAACGTTTTCACGAGTTATCGTGACGACCGCTTCGAAGGGAACGGAAATAACGGGCGCTGGCTTCTCGGAATCTTTGTTGTTTTTGGACAAAGGCGGTTCGACCTTGCTCTCGGGCACATCGACGTGAGAGGTCTGCTGAGCGATAGCCTGTGTGTATCTAACGGGCGAGCTATCCTTCGCACTGTTTCCATCCTTCTCCCGGTTAGCCCGCTCTACATAATACTTCTTGAGCGCCTCTTCGCGATATTTGGCTATCTCGAGATCCTCGAAGAGCAGAGGCACATAAGCGTTAACGTTTCCGTAAAGAGAATCCTCTCTCGATCGTAAATAATTTTCGTCGTCGATGAGCGAATCGAAAGAACCAACGGGATTGAGTAAAGTGGCGAATGTGGACAGCAGAGCACTCGGTGCGCCTGGCCGACGGGTCTCGAAGCTCAACGACAGTGGCTCTCTCTGCCGCGGCCGCGCCTCTTTCGGCGACGGCTTAGACATCTCCCGCTTGCTACCGACGGGCTCGTCGACGGACGCCAGTGTTATGTCGATCCGCGAGGCCATGGACCGCATGGCGTTTTTCGCCCAGGCGATTAGATCCTCCATGCTCGTTATCTTAACCGGTAGTTTTATCTCCACGAGTTTCGACGGACGTTTCTCGTGGCTGTTGGAACCGCTCGACGAACGAGCGACGGGTGCGGGCAGCGGAAGCGCCCGATCGACGAGAAGAAGCGCGCATAGCAACGAGTATATGGTCAGTCCGAATTTTCGCGTCATGTCGCACTTTTCCGGAAATTAATGGATTAAAAAAAAGACTCGCCGTTATCCGACCGAGCGACGGGAGATGCGCGCACTTTGAGAAGAAGCTACGAGCAACAAAATGGCTGCCGGTACGATACACCGAATTGTTCGACGGTCGACGATGGACGAAGAAAAAATCGCTCCATCGACCCGGCTTTATAGTAGCGCATCGCTGCTCGACGATAATAAATGCCCTTAGCTTCTCTTCCGGGTGTGATGCGCTACTGTGTCGCGGATCCGAACATTTTTTTTTTTTTTTCTTTTTCCGTGTATCGGCGAACCTCCTTCGATCGAGTCGCGTACATTGATTCAGACTGGCACGCCCGTGCGGTATCCTTATAATTCGTGATTACGGGAATCCAACGGCGGGGTTGCGGGGAGGCGTAGAATTATATTACGCGCGATGTCGGAAGTGCGTGCGAGCAGCGAGCCTTCCCGACAGCCGAGTCATTATATTCTTGGCTGTGTGCGAGAATCCTGAGTGGCGCTTTTTACGAGCGGATAGACACGGATACCTCATGTGAATAATCTTTCTTGGATTATGTCGACGCTGTTAGACCAACTCGATTTCCCTTTCGTTCGACGCTACGTCGAGGAGCTTTGAAATTCCGCTGTGATAAGAAAAACATAATTTTTTTTTGTATTTAGATGAGCATTCCGTCGTACCTGGAAAGAAGATGCGACCGTGATCCTGAAATCTTGGCATTGTCTCAACTCCCACGAGATCTCATTGAAAACAAAGAAACGGCTATGGTAACAGTGCAAGGACGCTTTCAGTCTCGAATCTCGAGGTAAGTAGGATAGTTTAGATCGTTGGAAGTAAAGTCCCAAAAAAACGTCGCTTCTGGTAATCAAATATAATTTTTCTAATGCAAATGACGTAGAGAATGGGATTCGAAGTTTTTATATCTCAAGAGATTTTCAGTTCTTCAATCTGTAGTGATTCGAGGTTTTCAAAACGGAAGTGACACGTTTTCGGTAAATCTCTGAATATCCAAATTCTTCAAAGTATCATATATATATTTATTTTTCGCGTGAGCTACACGCGTCCCTGACAAGGACCTAAAGAACACCTTCTTGCATTGTCAAATCTTTTTCAAACCCTCCCCGAGTCGAATTTGACGCTTAAAAGTATCTCCAATGCTTACTTAAAATCACGCAACTCAAACGGAATTAACATCATTGACGAAACACTCTCTGTCGCGAGACGCTTTCATTTTTACATTTTTGCTGTTGACATTTTAAACTATATGTATAGAGATCAGGCAATACCGTGGAACTAGTTGTACCCTTCACTTGTTTTTATTAATTTTTTTTTTTATCTTTTGTACACGTCAGTCTCTTTTTGCCTCTCGAACTGTGGCAGCGCTCGAGAACCGACCGGCGCCTTTTCCCTCGTTCGACCAGTAGCGTTGCTTCTTCCTCCTGGACAAACGAAGCGATGTTTACCTCTATGCTCTACCTCTGTGCAGTTCGGTGGCTCCGTCTGGCGGCCCTCGGGGCGAACTATCCGACACTGGCTTTTGTCCGTTGAATACCGAGTCCGCAAGATCAAACGGTCATTCGATATTGTTGTGTGTACGTTTCGAGCTTGCGGATAAAGAAACAGTTTCCAGCGTAAGAGATCCTGCGAGTTCCGAGAAACTCGCTATTCGACAACGATCTATCTATCTATCTCGGTACTCTGGACGAAAGAATTAATAAATAATACAAGCGAATCGTGTAAATGTGCCCGCAAGGATAACAACATTCACGAGTAGCTCGTAACCGCGGTTGCTGCAGAACTGGCCCGTTTAGCGAACCACCTTGCGGACACTCTGTACCAATAATCGTTTAAGCCGGAGCGAACGAACGACTCGGTCAGAAAATTATTTCCAACACGATCCTTTTCTTGTTTACATTAATTCTACGGAAGATGCTATTTTCTAATATTTTTTAGATGGGACAGTTGGGAGGAAGCGGGAAGGTAAAAAATCTGAAATTATCGGTGGGTCAAAATGGGGCATGCAGAAATTATTGGAAAATTCACTTTTGCCCAACTTTTCCATTCTGTCCTGCTCTCGCCTATGTGTGGATGTCGCAAATGGAAATTTTTACTTATCTATATGTTGTGTACCATTGATAATATATAGAAAGCAAATATACATCTATATGTGGGAGGGCAACTTATGGTTTCCACGGGTATCGAATTTTCCGAGACGGAGGGAGCGCAAACTCTGCAAACGTGAACGACCGAGCGAGCATTATTTAAGCGACGGTAATTCCGTGTCTCTTTGTTGTCTCTGGAAAGGCCGGTCGCGATCTCTTTCGATCCGTTTCGCGACGCTTCGCAGCTCACGAGACTTTCTCTCGGGAGCTGCAACAGTCATGCTTGAGTTTAGGCAGCGGTTGACGAAATTTTAGATACACGTGAGGATGATAAGCCGAAGAGCAACATCTCCCACTTCCGGTATGCCATATAGACACGAACTAGATTCGATATTTTTTTACCTGAACCGGATCTCTTCAAACTCCGAGAGTACGAACATGTACTGTAATGTACCTTTTTTTTTTTAAACAATTTTACCGAGATTCGAGTCAAGGGCATTTCGACATTTGAGTTACATTTGCGCAACTGAGTCACGTTTCAAACGTGAATATGTCGGGACAGTTACACCGGCGGATATCGATTCGATTGTGAGAGACGACAGAATTAAAGAAACGGTACGAAATATTCAACAAATATTTCCCGTTTTCGAAGCTCAATTTTTTTTTCCTCTTCAGAGACGATTTATACAATTTCTTTTGGAATTTACGTTTTCGTACGAAGCCTCCGGAAAGTTTTTATATTTTTTTCATTGGGTTCGGACGAAGGAGTGCATCGTTCGATAAGTCTGCTTCTTGTCTTTATATATTTTAATATAATATTTTTTTAATATATAATATTTTTTTTTTTTCAAAATTAATTTCACCATGGCTAGAAAAAAAAGAACGTAAAATAGTGTTATATAATTGAAGCATAATAAATAATGAATTTCGAATGAGATGACCAACACACCGAAAAAGTGGATCAGTTGGAGAGCCGACGACGGTTACTCGAGTCCTGCAACCGCGTTATACCGGAAGCACAAAATCTTGCCCACCAAGTAGATTACGTGACGCCGAGAGCAGTTACGAAAAATTTCACAGGGCCTCTCCATTCACGCATGCGCACCGCGATACACCTTTTTCTTCAGGCGCATAATGTCAACCGGGTGAACCACAAGACGAAGAGAAATTTGACCAGATGAAAATTCCACCAAAATACAACATCGTTAATATATTCATTTCGGGAGATTTCTGTCTGACGAAACATGGACCAAGGTAAATATAAACGTTAGATGGGAGGAATACTTTGTAAAAGTGGAATCCTCTATTCTCAAACGTTTGTATTTCATGGCCGGTCATAAAAATTGGTAAAAATAGTCGGTTTCACCCCGCTGATTCAGCGCTATTCAGGACGGGAAGAGGATCGTTACGCGACTTCGTCAAAAACCTCTGACATAGGAAGAAGATAATGCCGTAACGAAACTATGGGTATTAAAGTACGCGACATCAGAGTCGACGAGTGACAAGGCATCAAGATGTTACCTCCGGGACCATTACACCACTGCATAGTCATAGTCCGTTTATTATGTCCTCGGTGCGATCCACGAGAGACGAAACAGAAAAAAAAAGATGCATGCAAATTGAAAAAAAAAAAAAAAAAAAAAAAAAAAAAAAAATGAGGCGACGTACCTGTGTTTTATTTTTTTACTTTTGATCGTCCGCCGAACGATCGTTTGAATAAAAACGCTGCGAAATTACAAAACTCTTGTGCTATTTCTGATAGCATATGCACGAAAAATAAAAACAATTCGACGCACGTTTTCTTTCTGCTCGCCCTGTGAGGTTGCTGAATAATGGTAGGCCATGGAGCAAGCGGAATTCACAAACCGTTATGCTAATACGAGGAACGTTTCCCACTATGCTATTCGACGCTGGCCCGACGCGATTTCAAATTACCGTCGTCACCTTGCCCCGACGTAGAAATCCTCGTTGATTTTTGGGTGACCACGTGGTTACGACGACCCTTCCTTGTCCGGTAATTTTTGTACTGGCGATCGCGACTAATCGAGGCGCCCGAAGTTTAGAAACTATCATTGGACAGGTTACAGGAGAGAAACACAAAAAAAAAATACGAAAGTCCGCGAGAGGTTTGTTCCGAGAGCGGCTCGCGCGTTCCAGACCCGAGAGACCGGCGCAAGGACGACGTCGAAGCGATTTCTTTGAACGTCGACGCTGCCATCGCTTTCCGTCGATTATTTTCTATTTTTATTTTTATTTTTATTTGTTTTTTTTTTTCCTTCGTTACGAAGCGATTATAATCGCTCGTTTGGACTATCCGCTCGGCCGAATCACCTGAGAATACTAAAAACTTTTGTGTCGATTAGTCGTCACGAGCGTTCATTGCGAAATGATATTGTCGGAATCCCAATGTGGGAATCCGCTCCAGGCACGTGGAAAGCCTTCCGGGGACTCGGAAGGTCATTGCCGGCGATGCTCAAAATAGCTCGAAATAAAAAAAAAAAAAGTCGTTACGGTTCACACCGGTGGACGTCGATCTGTGAACGAACAATAAAATATACATTTTTTAATGTCGAAGCCTCGTTTATGTACGAATATTCGTGCATAAATTATTTGGCAAAATTATTCGCAATTTATGGTGTATTTTATTAAATAATCAACACTGTTTGTTTTTGTTTTTTTTTTTTTCTGGAAAATAAAAGTGAATGTGACTTTTGGACAATTTTACTATGCAGTCCATACGGATGGATTTTTTCTGGACGATGTTGCATCGTATTTCGATTGATCAATTTTGAAGTAATAAATGAAAACTGTATAGAATGATTCTACGAAATCGGCGACGGTAAACGTCAGTGAGAGCGCGCCCTGTTTACCAAAAAATCGCAACTACCTCTTGCGATATAATATTATTACAAAATTCAAGTAATTTTCATCGCCCGTTCGCTGAACATATGAACCTTCTATTGTATTGCGTTTTTACGTGCTTGATTGAACGTGACGACCTCACGAAAACGATCTCCCGCTCTCCAAGCGATCCTTTGGTAACGGGTCGAGCGCTCCACGAGATATCTATCCTCGTCCTTGTTTGGTCCTGCCTCGAAATTTACCTAAGCACGTCAGCAAGTAAGCAAAGTGTTAAAATGACTTAACTAAATTAAATCTGTTAATTACTCTCTAAAAACTTAGGACGAAAATGTCTCGGTTTTTGCAGTCACACGTCGGATCGCTCTTCTGTTTTGGGATTAATCTCCCTAATATCTTTCCGTGTGCCAGTTTTCTCTCGAGTGATTTTTATCATTCAGTAAACTGATAAAAAAATAAAAATAAAAAAATAAAAAATTAAATTGAATTAATTAAAATTCCCTCAAGCGATTTACACGCGTTTCGAAAAATTAAATGTCTCACAATATCAATGTCCTACCAAAAAAAATATATTTCACAAATTAAAATTTTTTTAATAAAAAAAAAATAAAATCGTTCATTTTTATTTGATCTCACTCTTTCACCCCAGTGCATTAGTCGTAATCGACAAACGGGTGGAAGAAGGAAACGGCCAGTTTCCCGTACAGAATCCCTTCTTCTTGTCCCCCCTCAAAAAAAAAAAAAAAAAAAAAAAAAATCGTCCCCGTCCGGCTCGTCGCTGTTGGCACCGTCGACGTCCAAACGGCCCAGAGCGCACCACCCGCGGGAGATCTCGGGACAGAGAAGTCAAGTGTAGCGTGGAGAGGTGGCGCCGAGGCCCCTCCTGCTAATAAAAGCCGCTCACTAACCGCGGCCACACAGACAGTCACAGCCAGAGCGAAAGAGCAGGAACACCGCGAGACAGCTTCACCGGCGAGTCCTCGATTCCGTGTTTTTCGAGTTGGTTTTTTTTTTTTTTTTTTTTTTTAATTTTCAACACACGTTCTATCGGATATCCGTGTTCAGTGGTGAGTTCTCGCGTATAAAACGTTCCGCGAGAGTAATCTTCCTCCTTATTCCCATTGAGTTCCCATTGATCGAAGCGAACACGACACAGTTCTACACTGCGCGACAGGCTTCCGTCGGACGAACGACAGTGAACGTGCGTTCAAATCCCAAAAGTGATCCTAACATGCATATATATATATATATATATATTTGGTTTTTTTTTTTAAATTAAATTATTTTTTATCGGGAGTGACTTGTCGAAGTAAATCGTTGATAAATCTATCTAAGTCGGATATCCAACCTACGGGTGAAACAGGTGGTCCTTTGTCGCTGGCGTGTTTTCGCGCGCGCACACCAATGGCATCACTGCGAAGCGTGCGCGCTGAATCTATATTATCCTCGATAGTTGTTTCTTCACCGCTAGGGAGACACATTCGTGCCGACAATTTTTAAATGAAAAGAAAATTACAAAAAATATATATATATATATATGTATCAACCGCGTCTCATTATATATTTACAACTCGGTTTTGCTTTGTTATCGGAACAGCGTACGAGGCGCAAAGGTGGTCGGCGACTATTGAAAATCAATGCCGTTGAGAAATCGGCGACTGCGAGGGGGGGAAAAAAAAAAAAAAGTTGCATCGACGAATATAATCCGTGCTGTTGATAACTGGCTCGCGGGACAATTACATCAGCTTTGGAACACCGATTGCTTTGAGTTTCTGTTAGAAAAAAAAAAAATCAATGACAGTTTTTTTTTTTCGTTTTTTTTTTTTTTTTTTTTACAGTGCAAGTAATAGAAAGTGGAACCTTTGGTCGGTTATCCTTTCACTCGATTACTGGGATCGACGGCATCTCTCAAAGGGATCTCGAATCGACATAAAGAGGAGGAGATTGGAATTTCGCGTGTGACTGCTTAAAAAAAAAAAAAAAAAAAAAAAAAATTAAAACCGGACGAGGATTATCGTGTAGGTCGATTATAAATCTCCCGGTGGCTCCTCGTCACGTGCTCGATATTCGAATAAAACGCGAATATGTTTTCGCGCTCAGCTACGTTGGCGTTTCGTAGTCGGTCTCTGACCAACGACGGAGCTCGAGACTTTCAATTTGCTCGCTCGAAAGTGATAGTGCTCGAGAAAGGCGAACCGCCCGATCCCCTCCACCTCAGCGTCGCGGCTCGCGCCTCATCAATTGGCCGGCACTGACTGTAACGCTTTATCTAAATTCCTTTCAAGACTCTTCCGTATTTACTTCCCATCGATCCGAAATGAAGATTCATAAAAACTGTTTTTATATTTACGTCTATGTACATATCGAGGATATACAGTTTTGCCTGATTTATTTTTTATTTTCAGCAGAACACAAAGTGTTGTTCGAGAAACGGAAGAAGAGACAGTGACGGAAAATGAAGTTGACGATAACGATATTGATTGCTGGGTTCAGCCTCGCTCTAGTCAACTCCAGTCCCGTTCCCGATGAAGGGACTCTCGGATCTCAGGTAAGATTTTTTTCTGTGCGGCGGTAGACGACGAAAAAAAAAAAAAGCGTCGTTCAGGACACGATCGCATGGTTTTTCCATGGCGAGTCGCGAGAAGTGGCCCGAACCTTGACTCCGAGGAGCACGCGATTAGCTGGGCGTAATTGTTACACCGTTATTCATGAACGAATTAATAAGGAACAACAAAAAAATCTATGAATAAATTGCAACAGTTGTCCCTCTGTCGGTTCGATACATCGAGCGTCTCGAATCGCGGTGACTTTCACCGGAATCCGATGAGGCATGATTACTCAACTGTGCGATCGCTCGTTTCTCGTCCCACCGATGAAAACAGCGATGGCCACTCTTTTCCTTGCACGCGTTAATCGATTACGTGATATCGTTAATAACCTCCGCGAATCTCCATGTTATTTTCTTCCTCTCTCGAGCTTTATCGGCCGTGAAAGTGCAATTGTTTTACGGCTCGATCTGCGATCGTCCGAATAATGAAAATACGTTACGGAATGCAAACGCAGTCGTTTATTCGGACGGTAAAACGCTGTATCATTTGGTCTATTCGGCTCGAGCGTCGGGCACGCGCACGGCGTGCGCGCGCAGAGAGCGAACAGGCGAGGGACTCGAGCTTATTCGCCGGCCGCCGGCGCAGGAGAGAAGCGCGCGCACGTGACTAGTCTAACGTACACACGGGACGCTTGGCTACGAGTAGGGGGGCGCGTTCCACTCTCGAGCTCGAAAGTAGCGTTGCTCTAACGGCTCGAACGTTGTTTTCCACGCCGCAAAACGCCCCGGACTCGACGTGCTCCCGAAGAGGACACAATCTTGTTCCGTCGCCCTCCTCGCTTAGAAACTCTCTCATACGCCAGCGGCGAATTCAAAGCTTCGCTCGGGGATCTCTGTGAGGTTTCCACGCGGACATAGGTATACTAATTGTCGCGAAAATGTTGCGAACACGAGGTGGAACGAGTCACCGACGCGCGACGAACGTAGGACGTCGACGAGCTGGGATAAAGAGGAAAATAAATAGATAATTACGTCGACGAGTCGACAAGCGATATTATACATTTTTCGACGTGTCAGAAACATTGTTCTCTGCAGTTGCACCGGTTAGTTGAGAGCCCCCAATGTTACGGACAATTACAGAATAAGGCGCTCCGACGGCCGGGCGGTAAATGGTGGACCAATCGCTGCTCTGGCCAAATGATTTTCACACTTAACCTCACTTTCGTTCCGGTTAATAAATGTACCTGTATACAATTTACCCAATGTAAACTCGTGTACAAATATTTACATCAAGAGATGAGATGGCGTCCCGACGTTAAGTATTTACAAAGAAGTTTTTAAGCTGTAGGGTCATCGAGTAAAAATACGCCAATATGCTGAAAGTGGATTTCATTCTGAATTCCCCCAGAAAGAAAGCATCGGATTAGACTTCCGACGATACCTTTGTGGTACAATTTGGATACAACTGGATCGTCTTTCGATTTTTGTGCAGCGCTGGATAATTTTTATTGTTGTTACTCTGAGGATAGTTGAGTGTTTCCGGCAAATCATTGCTGCTCACTATTATTTGATACTTGTTTGAACGAAAAATCACCACACCACATGAATATTGACATATCGGATAAAAATAATAACGACGATGAAAAGAATGTTGCTCATTATTATTGGAACAAAGAGAAAGAACAGGTTGTACCAAACTTAGTCAGTATTTTTATTTACGTAGCCCAACCATGCGGACAGTGAAAAAATATTGCTAAACGCTGATTGAAAGATAAAGCCAACGCGTAGTCCCTTCACTGAAATAATAGAGATAAGCGATGGAATCGAAATCATTTGCGAATAAGGCGCTTCTCTACTTGGATTGCACACGCACCTCTCGCCGTGGTCTTAGTCACCGTTTGAAATGTGGCAACATTTTTTCCGTAACAAACAAAACAGTCACAATCGAAAAAGGTGTACGAATGGGCGAACAAAAATGAATAAATAAAATATACATGTGTCACGCCACGAGAAGTGACGGTTGGGGATAGCGCGAGACGATCGCACAGGCAGCGGAAAGCAGTACCGGCAGGCAAGAGCCAAAAGCAATATGGCGGAGATGGCGTACGGCGGCGAGGCTCTCGCACGCGCTTTCACCTTCTACAGCGTCAGCGGGCAGAGCTCGCCAAGTGCGAGGTCACCGGACACTTTCTTCGCTCGATCGATGCTTCGATGGGAAAGTAAAACCGGAGCCAAGGTACTGACGCTGAGCTACACCCATTGGACGCTTCTCTCGCTGTAATCGTCTCGCGCGCTTCTCCCCCATCCGTTGTACAATAGAAAAAAAGATGACGAAGAAAAAAAATGTCCGATTCGAAAACACTCGGGAAATAATCACGCGTGAAAAACATCGATAATGCTATGAATACGAGTGACTGGTCAGTGGAGGGAATTATTCTCGTGTAACTACGGCGTGATATCGTTGCAAAGCTTTGAGGGAAAGTGGACCGAGAGCTCGTATAGTTGAGCAACGTATATATATATATATATATAATTCAGCGTCGCGCGGACATAGAGACCGTTGCTCCTGGATAAACGCCAGAGCAATCCAGCGCTTTATCGTCGATTCTATGCGAGCATTGCAAAATTACATTGCGGCCATAAAACTCGATTGACTGGTGTATTATATCGTCGACAGCCTGACGCTTATTATTTCTCTACCAACGATTGACAATCAGAGATAAATCAATTATTTATGTATTGTCCACGTTTTCATTCTAGAACGCGAATTTTGATGTTTCAGACGCTCGATCGTTTGGTGATGGTCGAGAGTGACAACCAAGCGGCCCTAAGAAACAAAAGGACCATCGGTGTGCTTCGTCAATTGTTTCCAGACATCTCTCGGGTGAGCTTCCTAACGTTTTTTTTTTTTTGCGCTTTTATATTTTTCGCCATTCTCGTCCAGCAGATTCGTCCGTCTCGCTGTGTCTCGGCCGGGACTCCGGCTTACGCGGCATTCCGAGCGAGAAAGTAACTCACTTGGAATGGGACTCGGCTGCCCTGTCTTATCGTTGGCTACGTGTTTGCCATGCGTTTTGCGCCACTCGCCTTCGTTCACTCCTCGTGCATTTACATTTATTAATTCGCCACGCGCGGCTCGTTACGAGCGTCCCGCGGGGGCTTCGCGCGTCTGCCAGTGTGGCGGCGCTGCATGTACCATGGGGCGCATCTCCGAGCGTGGAGACGAGAATCTTCGCGCACGCGCAAGACTCTGTATCACAAACTGCCACAGTGTAGCGTCGTTCGGAAGTACCGAAGATTCTCAGTTTCTCATATATATTCTTTCTTCTCGGGAGAAGCCCGATAAAAAAAAATAGTCCGTGTTTCTCTCCGCGTTCCGACGGCGGTTCGTGACTAACCTTAAAAACCGTAGCTCTCGGTTTTCGCAGTCTTCATAATTACAACACGATCTCAACTCGAGTCAGTTAAAAGTCTTTGTTGCCACGTCCAGAGCTAGCCACAAATTTACATTTTTTTTTTTCTATGGAAAAGCGACGGGCACTCAGTTGTTTTTTCTACGCGCGATAACTCGACTGAATAAAACGTTGTCGTGAAAGTAACTGTACCGTTTAAACACGCTCGTTTCCATTCGGCAACGGTCGATTCTTCGGAAGACCCCCTCCGGTCTGTTTTGTATGACTGTTATTTGCCAAGTCGTGACTGCCAACTTTCCGCGAATAACCGCTCGTACGAATGTTTTGCCGTCGCGGGAGGAGCTGCGGCGTGACAGCCTCTCGACGCTCCGTGATTCGCGCTGGCTAGAACTGTTATTGTTCGACGACGCTAAGATAGCGGTGAACTAGAGGACGAGTGGCGCGTGGCTCTTCCTCGAACGAGAGAGCAAACACTTATCCCCCAATCGTCGTAATGCTTCGGTACACAGAACGAGCAACTATAACGACGCTACGGTCTATCTGCATGTTTTTTTCTTTTTAACACCAACCCATTTACGTGGAATATGTCTTCGCTATATTTTCGCAGTAAAATTCACTCTCCGGTCGTTTCTCTGCTCCACAATAATTACTCGGAATTCTTCGGCTACGTACTTGTTGACTCAATGGCGAAAATAAAAATAATCGATTCTTCGTCGCGGACACGCACGGCCGTGACTCTTCCAACACGTTTTGTATTCCCAACGGGAGGATCGACGAAAAAAAAAAAAAAAAAAAATGTTAACCGAATAGAAAACAAAAATAACCGATAATCACGCGATCCACGTAGAACGTTATTCCGTCGCGTAGAAAATATATCTATCGAAAATATATTCGTGGGTCATTGCGTCATGATACAAACGTAAAATCCATGTATTACGCAATATGACCGGGCGTACATGGGTCATCTATTTATATATGTTAATTTCGGTACAACCTTGTTGTTTTAAAAAATAATGAAACCTACGTGATAAGACATTTAGTCCTGTTTTTTTCCTTTCAACTATCGAATCACGTTCGCCATAGATTATGAAATTTAGGAAACGAAAATTCAAAATTCCCAAAGTAATCAAATCGTTTTTTTTTGTGCTGTCGAAAATATCTCACTAGCAGCAAAAAAAAACCAGTTGGCGATTGAGACGTTCAAACCGGAAGTGACGAATTTTTCGTCGAACGAAAATGCTCTGCCTCGCACCACGTGTCTGCCTAACGCGCGTCACGAATGACAAAAAGGAAAAAAAAACCATCGTTGAATTATTCGCGACACTCTCGAAATTACCTTAGGAACGCCGCGGCGAGCGGAATTTATCGTCGTGGCGACGGGGACGTTCCGGCATGGAAGCGGATCTGTCCGCAACGACTTTGCAAAAAATCCTCCGGAACTCGGTGGCGATCCAAGTATTCGTACAGAAGTGAAAATCGTTTCGTTCGCTCTCTCCCACGTAGCGCGATTTTTCATTGTTTCAGGATCGGTCGAAACTCCCTTTTGGATTATGGGATCGGTTCAATGAATAAAATATTATGCCGACTTCTTATTCTGTCAAGAGTCGTCGAAGAACTGAGGCTGGGAGTGCGATTGCAAGAGAAAAGAGTCACGCATGCTTCAGGAACAAAGCAGACCCAAAATGAAATCTTATATATACTTTTATGTATATTTTCTTCTACTAATCTAAACTGTGTCGCCTCGATAGTTATCGATAGGCCCCAGGCGCTCTTTGTTCTTACTTCATACGTACACACATACTCCTCAATAGTATTACTAATATTCTCTTATTGTAAAAGGATTATTTTTGCCACATTCCAACACTCCCGTCGCTTCCACGCTCGGCCGATTTTCTTTACCGTCGGAATATCGATTTTTTTTCTTTTTCATTAGCGATCGCCTAAGAACGCTTGTTTTTTAGAGAATCGAAGAATTGGTTAACACGATAACGGGCGAGATAATCAAGGTGCTCGGGCCGGTCGTTCTGCGGAATGTCCTCGGTAACAACGGCGGAGGAGGAGGCGGAGATGGCGCGAGCGACGGAACGGTCGTCAACTCGGACTCGTTCGACGACGACGACGACGATTCATCCGATTCCTCGTCCGGCAGCCAAAATGGCTCATCGAGGATCTCCGTAGCACTGCCGACCTTTCCGCCAAACGACGAGGACGACGCTGGGGAAACAACGACGGCAAAGAGCGCGACGACCGTCGAGACGACCACGGGCGGTCCTGCGAGAATGAAGAGATCTTTGGTATTAAAAAAAAAAAATCGAAGAAAGATTGGGAAAAAAAAAAAAAAAAAGGGCACGGAGGAAAAACAATCGATCGTGTTTCTCCGCATTTTTGGGACCGTTGCGCGAGAACACGGCGCATCGCTCACGACTCATGCATCAATCTCTGTGGTGACGATCGGATCATTCGATTTCGTACGCATGTAACATCGTGCACGGCGCACTCGATCATACGGATTATATTGGTCATTTAATCTGGTCGGACTCTGGGCTCCATAAAATTGCCTATCGTTGTCGCTCGCATCGGCCGAAGCATTAATACAATATTCAAAGCGCCGTTCATCGGGATCCGCAGAACATTACCAGAGGAGATCCGGAAAATCGGCGCATCTCACCCTGTACTCGGGGTGGGATAAACGCGAAATCTCTCATCCAATCTCGCTCCGCATTTGTCGCACTGTATTTCAATTCTATCTCGTTTTTATCAATCGACTTTTTTTTTTTTTTTTTTTTTTTTTTTTTTTTTTTTTTTTAATGCTGTCGTCGCTATCACACTCGCCAGATTTTTTTATGGCGTTGCTCTCAAGGCGACTCGACATTGGATCAAGACACAACAATTTTTTTTTTTTTAATTCGCCTGGTACAAACTCAGCAGTCTACATTTTTTTTCTCCGATTTAAAAAATGTTTTCTATACAGCCTATTATTATTATTATTATTATTATATTTGTCGCATTGGAAAGGATTAATAATTCATGTGGTGTAATGAGAGACCGCGTGAACCGGACCTCGCTCGAATTAATCGATCATTATTAATTTTTGCAATTATCGTTCGCGTCGCGAATCGTTCGATTGAACCGAGTTCGTTCCATATTTGCAGAACGTTAATCCCGAGGCCGAGGAGCGACTGATCGAGGAAGCGGCCGAGTCCCAGAACAACGAGGTGCGAGTCCAATTCGCGGACGACCAGTCGAGCGCCGCGGCTAACGAGGCGGTGGAATCCGAACTGGCACCGTTGGAGGACATCGAGGTCAGCGACGACGAGAATCGCAACAAGAGGTTCCTTAACTTTGGATTCGGCGGTTCAGCGGGCGCGGGCGCGTCCGCCGGAAGTGGCGGCAGCGGCGGCGGCTCCGGCAACTTCCTCTTCGACATCATCAGGGTGAGTTTCGAGCAACCCGCCCGATTATCCTTATCCGACACCGTACCAAACTTCTTTGACTTTTCACGATTTTTTTTTTTTTTTTTTCAATCTCATTGAAATTTTTTGAAATAATTTTTTTTTTTTTTTTTTTAATAGAAGAGAATTTTCTACGCGCGCACGATATTTCCTCCTTGAAACTTCATCGGGCTCGACTCCACGAGGGTAATTGCCTTTCGTGCAATTAACAACTTCCACGTATCGCGCGGATCTCTCTCAGGTTTTTCGCAAGAGTCGCCCGGTAATCGCGACGGGGATCTTGCTCGGGCGGATGCGGAGTAAACGCGTTCCGCGCACGCGCCGAACGCACAGTAAAAAAGCGTAGGTGAGCTCGGGCGATTATCAGTACTGTTGCATTTAAACCCTTCAACCACCGTACTTTATTGACGCCGCAAATAATCGAGAGTTCCTTGCGAGTTTGCAGTTTTCGTGGTCGGACAATTTGACAAAAATCCAACTGCATTTGGGCGAAGATTGAATCGAGACCGACCGTATCGGCGAGGAAACGACGTCGCGACGTTCCGATCGTTTCGAGCAGTTTCACAATTCCGTTCTCGTACGACTCTTTGAAGCCGCGAGTCGTCGTCGATCCGCAAATCTAACTCTCGATTCAGTAACGGTGGAACGAGTTTTAATTCCTTTTTTATTTATTTATTTTTTTTTTTTTTTTTTTTTTTTTTAATTTTTTTGTCGCGTCGTATCGCAACGACGATGCATTGAGAAGCGGGTTCGGCAGCGTCGATTATGACACGCGAGTCTACGCGGTTCTACCCGGTTACCGGGCAGTTTTTTCGCCGAGTCTGAAAAGTCTGGCGTTCATCGACCGAGACCGATTCCTCCAACCCGTAAAACCTGCACCCATTTTCCCCCTCTCCGATCTCCCAACAATTTCTACAGTCGACACGTTCACGAGCTACGTGATAAAACGAGTTCTGGAACGACTATGAATAACTGTGTCACGTATTAATTTGTTTGTTTATTATTACAGCGATCTACCTTATCGACTACGATATTATTATACCATGCGCAAAAATTACCAATTAAGAACTGCGGTATAATCGGCGTATGAAGATGCTTACGATAATTCAATGAAACATTGTCTTCGGTGTCCAGCTAACGAGATTCCTTGCAGCAATAAAAAAGCGGTGTATTTGTTTGTTTGTTTGTTTTTTTTTTTTTTTTTTTTAAATAAAGAAGAAGATTTAGGACAGCGAAGAAGAAGCGCCGACAACCCGAAGGAGACTACGAGACCAATAAAAAATTAATTAATTTAGTCCGAGGATGAACGATGATCAGTAAAACAAAGCTCGTCTGTCTTCTTAGCAAGCTGCCGACGGGGCGGCAAGAGCGGCGGGCACGGTTTACCGCGTTGTAGCGGGAACCCAAAGCCTCGGTCTAGGTCTTAGCGCCGCGCGCGACGTGGGTCCCGCGCCGGCGGCTTCTCCCGCGCCGGCGGCTGCTCCCGCAGCCCCAG
>OZ021681.1:19231871-19417470 GCA_963978505.1 Listrodromus nycthemerus
AGTCCGAGGATGAACGATGATCAGTAAAACAAAGCTCGTCTGTCTTCTTAGCAAGCTGCCGACGGGGCGGCAAGAGCGGCGGGCACGGTTTACCGCGTTGTAGCGGGAACCCAAAGCCTCGGTCTAGGTCTTAGCGCCGCGCGCGACGTGGGTCCCGCGCCGGCGGCTTCTCCCGCGCCGGCGGCTGCTCCCGCAGCCCCAGCAGCGCCAGGTGCCCCACCTGCCGCTGCGACCGGTGCCCCAGCCACTGCTGCGCCCCGGAGCTGCTGGCCCGCAACCACCGGTACGCCATTCCTTCCGACAACCATCGTCGCCACTCTCATCACCACCAACCTAACTCTCTTCACTCTCATCCCACATCGTATCGTCTTTTCCCATTCACCGATGTCACTGTTAACTTTGACTCATTCGTCCTGAGTCAAGCACACGAGTGCAGTACGACTATCAGCAAAGTCAGGTAGTCTTGGGTCGGACGAAATTCTTAGGTCGGTTAAAGCCATGATTTTTGGGTGAGGAGCGTTTTTGGAGGATTTATCCTCACGCTTCCGGAATCTGTTTGGGGCGAATGGAGAAGATTTTTTAGAACATGGAATTGTTTCATACGTGAATTTGGTTTCGAGTTTTTTATTACCTCATTGGACGGTGGCTCTTGGAATAACATTTTCGGATTGCGTTGATTCGCGAACAATTTTTCGAGGGATTTACCGTCGCGTTGCTGATATCTATTTCGGGTTAAAAATTTTTTAATATGTTGTTAGATCTCGTGTCTAAGTGGGTTACAGATTGTTTTTATCTGAGAATGAAACGGTAATTGAATTTTGGCCCGTATGAGAACATTTTTACGTCATATTGAATCGTTTATGATCATTGACTCAAGCTAAACATATTTTCTTATTTCATTCCATTTTTTTTTTTTTTTTTTCAAAAAACATTTATTTAGGTAGATGTATCTTGTGCGTGAATTCTCTTTTATGTTTCTCGACCTGATAATACAAGGATAATTGAATCTTGACTCTTCCAGTATACAGTGGAACAATATTCTGATAAAAGACACAAACGAGAGATTGAAAATTACTGTACGGTTAGTTCACGAAACAGAAGGGTATCGCACAGTTCTGATAGTCGTACTTCGTCAAAAATATGAAAAAAAAAGTACTCTGCTTTCTCGATCGGTGATTTCGGAAGTCGGATTTTCGGTACTAAATTTTTTAAATCAAACGACGGATTTTTTATTTAAAAAAAAAATCTGATCAAATACTCGACGACTTCCGGTTATCTCTGGACAGCAGTTGGCATCCAGATTGATCATCCTCACAACGCATAACACACCATATGTCATTCCATCATTAAACATTATCAATCATTCTCGCAGACTATGTCCTAATCACGTAAATGCCTGAGCACCCTATTTATCATAACGAAGCATGAAAGCACTTGGCACTCTGTTATGCGTTTTTTCGTTTGATTTTTTTTTTTTTTAACTACACATAACAGTTACCATCACTAGTCCAACTTACGTTCATCCAAAACCGCACAGTTCTCTTTCTCAGAGTCGCTTTTTTTTTTTTCCGTACATTTTTCGAAATCTAACATAAAACTGACAAACCTTCAAAATTCGTGAAATAATTTTTCTCGTCTCTGGCCGGTAATATGGAGTATCGTTTATTTCAATTATTGTTTATTGTTTCTGCATGAGACGCATGTCGCTCGAGATCTCATCGGGAGTTTTTTTTTTAAAAGATCTTTAACGCTTCTCCTATCGTGGGTATTTCGACAGACGTTTGTACCCCAATTCGCGAGTCCGCTTGTCATCCGATCGCTCCACCCGCGGCCAACGGTCCCGACGCAACGCTGACGACCACCGACTTTGAACGATTTTTATTTTTATTCTTTGGGCCATCTCCGTTGCGTTCACGCACACGTGCGGACCTCGACCAATTGGACCACGAGAAGAATAGAAAAAAAACGCGAGATGCACCAGATTATTAATCGATGCGTTAATAAAAAGAAAAAAATTAAAAAATAAAAAACACCAATTACATGAACGGAAGAAATTTTGGTAGAATTGTGGTTGCAAGTACAGTAGCGAAGCACAAGATAAGATATTTAAAAAAAATATCTATTCAATGTTTGTGGGCAGATGAATCGGCATAATGTTACATACTCAAGCCGTTGAAAACGTTACCTTGGTATATTATATAAATATAGAAAACCGCTGATATTTCTGGCCGCATCATTGACGTTCATAAATTATACATTATTTTTTTTTCTTTTCATCACACCACTTGGGTCACCCGAGTACGGTAAAGGATGGAGGATCTCGATCTCGTAGCTGGTACAAAGTGCTTCGCGAAGCATCTCGTTAAATTAATTTAAAAAAAATTCTCGCGGTCAAAGTACATTGCAAACGCCTCGGTGAGTGCGATTGAATTTTCCACGAGGTCGACGAGTCCAGCCTGTACTTCTCGTTCGTGACGAAACAAAAAAAAGAAAAAAAACAAACGGGTCACAATTTTTTTTTTTTTTTTTTGCTCACCATTATCTCGCACTGGCCTTATACATAATAATAATTTTTTTGTTGTTGTAATTCACTCGCTCGATTTTTTCTCGTATGTAACGTAATGTGAACAGCATATACGTAGGGAGCGCACGTTTAGAGGATATCTCTCCCTCCGTGGCGGCTGGATCGAGGAGATGATGATAGCCGCATATGTGGGAGGATCGAGAGGAGTCTCAATTTTTTTTTTTTTTTTAATTTTTTTCCATTGGATTTACGTCGATGGCGAAAAATGTAATTGTGTGCGATCGAGAGGTGTAAGCACCGTAGTGTCGGGAGCGCTGTAGCTGTGGACGTCGAGGTGCATATACTACTGTATCTTAACTAATAGGTACAACGACTTGTACCTATATGAATGTACCGCACAACACCGGTATATGCACGCGTCTATCTCCCGCTCTTTTGCTCTCTTAATAAGTATATTGTTTACCACGTTAATGGCAAGTCGTTATTTGTGTAGCTCCGCAAGTCTCCTCTTATTTTCCTGACACCCTTTAAAAAAAAAAAAAAAAAAAAAAAAAAAAAAAAAAAAACTTCCTTTTTATTATTATTTTTCTTTTGTTTTCTCCAAAATCCACGATACAATTGTCCAACGTCTCTGTCCTCGCACCGGTATTTTCCGCCTGTCGGTGAAACACCTGAGTAGATGCGAGATGGCTTTTTTTCCTTTTTTTTTTTTTCGTTTGGTTTTTTTTCCTCCTACTTCTCGCTAATCAGCTACGTGTCGACTAAACTCCGTAACGTCCAATGTTTTACAGCTTGTCGCAGGAAGCGGAAGCTCCCAGCAGGGCGACGTCGCCGCCGGTGCTCCGTCGCCGGGCAGGAACGACGGAACGACCGAGGCCGTACCCGGACCCGTTACCAGGCTCTTCGTCATCGCCAATCGGGGAATCTCGAATCTCATCCAGGACCTCATCCTCGTGAGTTTTCGTCACTATTATCGTTGCATAACGCGTGTCACAGTGCGACCGTTCACACCTATGACGATCCTTCGATTTTAGAAAAAAAAATTAATTCCAATTTTTAACCATCATAATTTAAATATTTTTTTATTTTTATTTAATTCCATGCAGCGAATCGATCGTAACGGTGTCGCTGATTACGTGACATTTTCCCGTAAAAGTTTCCGCGAGTACAAAAAATTAATGAAGGAGTTGGGTTTTTTTTTTTTTTTTTTTTAATATTCCGACCGGAAAATTTTTTACACGAACGCGGTCAGTCGTTACGATCGATCGCGAAGTATTCTTCGTCCAATTATATTTATTATCGAGAAAAAAAAAAAAAAAAAAAAAAGAGACACGTATTCGCGGCTTGAAATCTATGGAGTTCTAAATTGTTGCGTCATCATCGCGTTGCTCTTCCTGATGAATCTGAACCTTTCGCTTTAATAACTTCACATACGCGAACGTGTTTCTGCATCGTGGTTAATTGCTCCCGGGGTGATGATAATTTCGCGGCTAGCGTCGCTCGGTTGCCGACTTGAAATTTCTATTACTCAATAACCCTCCGCGTTGCCGCAATTCTCGGCGCGGCCGACTGCCGGACAGCGGCTCGAGGCGCGTGCGAAACAAATGGCGACAAACTACGAAGCGTCGATGGCGACGATTATCGAACGTTTAGCCTCGGGAAGAATAAAAAATGGCATTTACGGAATACACGAGGAAATCTACGATCAATCGTATCGATAATCGGTGCCGCAATGTCGGATTGCGGAAAATATGTGTCGCTGTTTCTTCGTCGGGCTGGCTGAAAGAACGGGGAAAAAAAAAAAAAAAAAAAAAAAAAAAAAAAAACAGCCCTCAGACTTGTGTCTCGGAGATGATAGAGCGTCCGGTGTTACAGTTTTATAAACGCAAGAGATTACGCAATATTCGTCGCCGGTATAATCGATCGAATGGACGAAAAAAAAAAAAAAAAAAAAAGCTCGCGAGCGACTTTCTCTATGAAATAGCTCGTCAGTTCGCCGGGAGCGTGGTGGGGGGGGGGGGGGGGGGGGGCAGCACGGGTTACGCAATGGCCGCTCGCGATCGCCACGCGAGAGACGCCGTGGGGCTTGCGTTAGTCACCGAGCAGCGAGACGCCCGACTGACCCACCCGGATAACGCCCAATTACAAATCGCGCACGGTGCGGTCGGCAGTTACGTCGAGCAGCGCCTTCGAAAGTAAGGCACTTCTCGAAATTCCCGAAAGCGAGACAAATCGACGGGCAGTTTTTTCATTCCTCGTCGCACAGCGACCGTGCGTGTGCAAGCGACGCGGTATTCGAAACAAAACAATCGTCCAGACGCATTCCGCCTAACCTAAAAATTCTCGCTCGTTAATAATTCCTATGCATAGATGCGATTAATGCGGGGCATCGTCGACCGCTCGTTCGGCTCAGTCGTGCCCGGAGCGCGAATCCAAAGTGACATCGATTATGCGTTAATGACACTCGGGTCGCTTTCTTAATTGTTATTGCAATTGCCACATAGCTCACGATTTTATTCGGTCGAATGTGCCCGCAACTTTCGCAACGACCACACACCGTCAAGGATAGTGCCTCGTTGCTTTTAAGAACGCGAACCGCGTGCCGCGCATGCGCAGTGCGAGGGAACAGGCTAGGAGGATTCGCTAAGTTACAAACTCAACGTTACAAATGTGTTCACTTTGTCTGTTCGCAGCGTTTGGCAGCCACGAGCGAACGCATCGTAAACTTCAAGGCACGACTGATCACGTCGATCATCTAGACACTCAGCACCGTAGATACGGTCGACGCCAAACCACGATGAAAGATGTTACGTGATAAGCGTGCGCCAATGAGAGAGAATCGCGATGGCAGTGGGATTCGGGCGATCAGCAGCCGACGAATTCGTCGGAATTGCCGCCGGATGGCGCTGGAGCGAGGACGGCAAGACCGCAGAGACGTTCCGCTTGTGCAGCTTCGAATTTATTTTAATTTTTTTTTTTTTTATATAATTTAATTTTTATTATATAGATTCTGCAAATGCGGAACTCTGGTACGACGCTGGTAACGCGCCGTTGTACGAATGTTTTTTTTTTGTTTTTTAATTCTCATCACCAAGCCACAAAAGTGCGTCGTTGCCCTTCGTACCAGAGATTCCACGAGCGCGTCTCGAGTTCGGAAACAAAAAGTAATGATCGCAGACACCGCTGCGTCGTCCCTACTTACGCTCTCCTTCCGATTACCCCTCTCGAGAACTACTCGCATTCTTAATTTCTTGCATATCGTGTAGGCTGTAGGACAAGACTCGACAGTCCAAACGGATATGGACGGGCGATGCTGTGGAAATTATGTTTTTTTTTTCAGTTTTTTTTTTTTGTACATAGCTCTCGATTCTCTTCTTACACGTTCACAACGGTCTTTTCTTTATCCTTCGTTTTCTATTGAATCTTAAAACTGTGCCTTAAATTGCAGCATCGACCGGGTTTCGTACCGTAAAGGCCCGCGTTCCTACGTTACTAAGGGGGAAAGAAAGCTTTTGGTAAACTAGCGAGGCTATTGTTTAGTATGGATTAAGACAGCCTCACCGGATCATTCCTTCTACGCTTGCCTCGTCGCTTATCGAGGCCTCGAGACAGTCGAAGAACGATTGTAGCTAACACTATCCCCCCTCCCCCCTTCCCCCCCTCTTCTCTCTATGATTTATAGTGTCAATCTCCTCTCCTCCTCGTTATCTTGTAGTGTAAATAAAGTTTTATTGCGATAAGAGAATGACGAGCCTCGTTTTGATTTTTGGCGCATCCTGTTTCGACGACCGTCTGCGGTTCGCGAAGACCTTGAGCTTTTGACTGTAAAAATATATATTTCTTTGTCTCGTTAAACCGTTTACAAGAGTATATAAAAATACAATTAATACGAGTCAAAATAATCCCGTACGAAACTGTTGATATCCGCGTGACTCGATACATACAAAAACGAGAATTAAATTGCGGTTCATTACAAAATTCTACATTAGCGAATGTGAAAATATTTCCGGTTATTCTTATAATCGAGCTCATACTGCGTTACCGGAGAGAAAAAGTTTCGCGCGATATTGTCGGGGAGTCCGAGGCCGTTTGTTGAGTTCCGACGTAACCTTCCTTTTGCTGGCCGTTTGACTGGTGGCTTCCTAAAAATCCCGAGGGACAATCGCAGGAGCCCCATCGACGTAGCTACGGCGGCGATACCACCGGATCGCCGTCTTTCTCGGGAACGCCGACGTAAACAGCATCGCCGAGGTGGACGATTCCGTCTGAGCCCTTAAGGCCTAGGTGAATACCCATTATAGGGCTATAATCGCTAGCGGCATTCAGCACAGGATCCTCGAGGAGTCTGTACCTGTAATCGATCAATTGTATTGTGTTAGTTCTAATGTAATCCTTTATTATTATTATTCCGTGCTCTGGAATAAACTTCGTAAGAGATCCGTGCTGAAATAAACATGAATACACGAACCCAAAAAAATAACGAGTTGGAGCAAAAGCGAAGCTAATAAGAAAACCTAAATGTAATGAGAACAGAAAAACTTAAAACAAAAAAAAAAGCGAAAAGATTAAGTGAAGAATATGAAGAAACAAGCAAAGTAAGCAAGAAAATAAAACGAGTAGCGCAACGGTGTGACTTAGAAAAAGATCAACTCTAATTTAACCCTTCATATGTATATCGGGATTTTTCTTACCGACAGCAAACTACCATGTCTTGTTTTAAACACGAAACGATACACATACTTGTAATAAATTTGCTTCTGCGTTATCAAAGTAAAAAAAACACTTCAAAGTGTGTCTGTGAATTTACAGTGTTTTTTTACACGTATTACTTGAATTGTACAGTTATCGAAGTTTGTGTAATTCTAATACATTAAGTTCATTTAAAGCTACTAAATTTCAGCGACTCGTATAGTTAATTGATTTTTAAAAATCAGCCATCGTCTGCACTTTAAGATCGCCGATCGTTTCGTTTTGTTATTCTTCTATTACATTAAAAAATATATATTTTTGTCAATGACTTACCGTCTCAAAGTTTGAAGAGGTTCGAATTTTGGATGCTTCGTGCCCGTCTCGGGATTGATAGTCGTGAATATGCAACGCGAGCAGGGCTTGATATTGCGAAAAATTACATCACCGATCTTGACCCAGTCCCAATTGTCTTCCTCCAAGGGCTGCGCCCCTTTGACGACGAAGTTCGGACGGAAATTTTGCGGCGTTACAGGATCTTCGATGCGTGTATTCAGATCAGTTACCGAAGCCTCGTTTATCAACATGTAACTCGTTGCGTCCGTATACGGGCCCTAAAAAACACAAATTGCCGATCATAAAAATGATAGAAAAAAACTCTAACGAGCCTCCGCATCGGCAACTATTAATCTCCATGATACGGTGATGATAAACGTTAAGTGGGAGCCGGAAGAGTCAAGAGATATAGCCTTACCGTGTCGATGTTTTCCATCAGCGGGAAAACCCGGTTTTTCGCTCGCACTTCGCGCGACGGTTTTTCTATCGGATAATTTGCCAGTCTAAGGCCGACATCCTCCTGCAGAAGAAACCGGGACAACCAACGTGCTATTTCGTCGCCGCAGTCCCGTGCAATTACCTTCTGTCCCCATACCGTGACACGGAAGTCCTTACCGCGAACTTCCGCGAGATCAATGCTTATCGACATCATTCCGGGAGCTTGGAAAGTCAAAACTGAACCAGCTACGCTCGGGGATACCTTTAAGAATAATTCGTCGATACGTTAAAGTTTGTACATATAAATTTAGCTTCATTAACATGGATACACAGCTTTCATCGAATGGCTTAATGAAGCCAATGGACACAAGACGCACCGACTTGTTTTTTTTGTACAAGTGCTTATTTTGTATGTGCATTAAAATGCCTTTTACTGATAGTCAAATCGTCGCGAGCTCATGCCAAGCTTTATGCTATTGGTTCTTTTTTATTTTCTTTTTAATTCATTATGTTTTATTATTTATCCACTTTTGTCATTGGCTTCGTTCGAAATGAATTCCAGAATTTTTCACAACATATCATTTCCAGCCCAGAAAACTTATTTTACGATAGGAAGTAATGTCATTGAGGCGAAACGTTATTTTGGTTTTTAAAATCTCATTTCGCTCCAGGGGAATCTCCACTTTCAGTCGAGAAATGAGAAACTTTAAATGACTTTCCGGACGGGGACGAGTTTCGACTGAAATGAATTTGTGAAGTAAATGATATTCTGCAACTTGAAAAAAATTGATCTCAGGTGAAATGTAAAATCGTATGGGGGAAAATCATATGACATTAAAATAAATAGATACAGAAAACAGAGAGCGGCCATGTAACTAGCTCGTTTTTGGGGTTGCCGAATGTTTTCAGAAATTTACCTGAACCATTTTTGGGTTCTGTCTCGCTGTGACGAATTTACCATGGGTGTCGAAAACGACGAGAGTTCGATCTCTGAGCCATCCCGACTTGAGACCAAGCACGGTGCATTCCATCGAATTTTGGCGCACGCTACCGAGAGACTTGACGGGGAAGATGACGAGATCGCTGAGTTCCCCGACCTTTCGCCATTTCGAGGGCGGACGAGGTTTCTGCTTGCGAGACCAAAACCACCAGACGGCGAGCACAGCCGTTCCGGCGCCAACGGCCAGCGCTGTTGCGTAGGCGAGCCTCGCTTTATCTGCAATAAGTTTGTTACAAAGTACAAGCAGTAAAAGACATGTGAATCGTTGTGTTAATCCACGATGCGGAACATTTATTCCATACTTTGATAATGGTAATTTGCGACACAAGCGCGGTAAAGCGAACTTCATACGGACGCTGTAGAGTGTAAAGTGCGACTTTACGGTCCGTGTATTATGTTCTCTGGGTAGAATAGCATATTTTCTGTAACGAATGCCGGAGAAGTCTTATTCGGTGCCTCCTCGTGAGTAAAATGTGAGAAGTGTGCGTAAAATATGAGAAGCGTGCGTAAAGTTCGAGAAGCGTGTGTAAAGTACGAGAAGCGTGCGTAAAGTTTGTGAAGCGTGCGTAAAGTAAAATTTGCCCGAAGTGCGCATGCGCCGGGTATTTATAGTACACTCAGCTGTACAGCGCAATGGAATAACAAATAATAAACGCGAGTAACGGTTAATAAAGTTTTAGCGAATAACCATAGAATCGACGCAAAGAATATTGAGTAATAGATATATGCTGACCAAGTAATAGAATATATGCTGATTGAGGGGGAAATGGACAATTGCACGGAGCGTAACGTCTCGGTCGGAAGACCCGGTGTGCGAGAATCACCGGCATAATAAACTTATACATTCTACCGTCGTACCTCGGTAAAATTGTAAACGCGTATATATCCGAAGTCGCGGCCCGAATATAGTGATAACCCGATCAAACTCCTCGGAGAAAGATAGTCTGTAATTGACCTGGTATTTAAATCGTTTATATTATTATGAAGTGCTTGCGCTTGAAGTATTCTCGGTTCAGTGAGCCTCTGAGCAATTTTATCTAAACCCGTCACCGTATAACCCTTCCTCATGTTGGACGGTGAAATAATCGCTGCCTAACGGACGCACGGAGACGGTCAGCCGAGTGCAAAACTGTGTAAGATGGACGTGCAAAATACTGCAGACGAAGTAACGGTGCCCCGGTTATACTTGTCGAAGCAGGTGTTCGAAAACCTGTCTCGCTCGGACACATCTCGAAAATAAACTAACCGCATGCATATCTGTGCTAAACGAGGAAATGTCTGATTTCCCGTAGCTGCGAAACAGTTGCGTATTCCATACATTCGTCCAGTCAAGAGAGATTTATACTGCTCGTCTCACTTTTGGTGTTAAAATATTTCACAAATAAAAACGACGAGCAGACGCCCGAATAGCGCTCGAATGTAGTGTCGTATGTAGTTTTAGGGGAGATCTAACGTTCGTGGGGGCGCTGTGTGTCTACACAGAACGTAGTCACGAGGAGAGCGCGAGGCGCAGGCAGCGAATCAATACATCGAGACGCCACTGGCAGCCGGGCTTGAACTTTATGCCTTCGCAGTCCTAGACGCAATTCGAAATATTGCGTCGGGTTAGATAGACTTGTTTAGCGTGTTAAAAAAAATAGTCGAGAGTCCGAACCAGAGGAATGTCATTTGACGGTCGAAGACTCGAGTACCGAATAACGAATATTTCCGATGCACTGTGAGAATAGCGTGGAGAATATTAATAGTTTTATGGTCTATAAACATACCCATGAACAGTGTTATCGTTGCGACAATGTAAAATGCGTTGTTACACGAACGGAATGAAGATCGCTCGCTCACGCTCGGCAGAGGACTTGAGGGGAACTGAGCTCTCCCACAGCCGCGGACCTTGCGTCTATTCAGTACGACGAGAATAATGTACCGTTATCTATCCACGTTGAACGAATATTTCACGGTCATCGTAGCAAACACATCAATGAAATGCGTGAACAACTTTGTGGGGGACGCTTGTGGGCTTTCGGTAGCGGACGTATTCATTCGTGCTCCGCCTGGGTTTATCGTCAAAACAACATCAAACAAACGATAACGCTGCCCACGTGGTTATATAGCATATATAAAAATATCTATTTTTTTATACAGGTCTCATTCAAATAATATTATTAACTTCAGATGGAGTGTACAGAACATGTCTTAAATTTGTTGAATAAAATAAATTTTATTAAACGAATTATAGGGGAACAGATTAAAGTAGGAAGTTTCCTTGTTGGTCTGCGGTAAACGAAGAATTTTGTTTTATCGGCAGTATGGCCGATCGGGTTAAGTTTTCTGACGACAGACAACTCGCCAATACGTTTCCGCGCACAAAAGTTCTCATAAACAGTATACACGCACTCAAGCTGTCATTTTGCATGTCGGAAAATGTTCAATTGCGACTTTGAGATCCACTCGCCTTGCTATCTATAGGGGAGGATGCAAATGACGCATCAGACATTTCGCGATTCTTTAACCGAGTGCAATTGAGGAACCTGCGAACCACATTGTATTATTCTCATGTGATACTTCGGCCTGGCTTATTCGTCACATATTGTTACGATCGTTTGTCGACGATAACGGGTGCACGAAAGTGCGCTGTCATTTTAGAAATTAACACGCTTTAATATCATTGTGGGTGAGTCATTTGTTATTTCAACCCGGGGTCACTTCGATATTCAATTGTAGCATGTAACATATTAATACGGCTCGTTGATTCGGGCTTCGAAAGAATTAAAATTTTTTCGATCCTCTTCACTGCCTGTTAACTAAATAATCGAAGGCTGCAACTGTGGTGGGGCATGAAAGGAATAATTCTATTCTCTGCTTCCAGGCATTATCATGCCGCTTCTGTACAGCGTCGTGGCCCGAGGGACCACCGTTCTGGCTAAATTCGCCATTTGTACAGGCAACTTCGAAGATGTAACGGAGCATATACTCGCAAAAATACCGCCTACGAATGACAAACTCACGTACTCTCAAGGACCATACTTGTTTCACTACATCAGCGAGGATAGAATTATCTACATGTGCATTTCTGACGATGTATGGAAATAAAATTTTTTATTTATTTATTGATCTTTCTGGACTACAAAACATCTTAAGGCTCCTTCAATAATAATACAAAGATTGATATTTTCTTTTACAGGATTTCCAGAGATCGAGAGCATTCCTGTTTCTTAACGAGATCAAGAGGAGGTTTCAAACTACCTATGGCGAAGGTGTCCTGACCGCCATGCCTTACGCGATGAACTCAGAATTCTCATCTGTATTGGCTAATGAAATGGTGATTATTCGCTTGGCAACTATCATTCGTTGACTAGTCGCAGTCTGAAAGCTGTTAATTTTTTTTTTTAATTATTTTTCAGAAGCACTATAGCACCTCCAAAGATATCGACACACTGTCCAAGGTTCACGGGGAACTCGATGAATTGAAGGATATCATGGTCAGAAATATAGACAATATAGCTATGAGGGGAGAGCGCCTGGAACTTCTCGTTAACAAGACTGAAAATTTGACCGCGAACGTGGGTTTCAGAAATTTTTTTCACGCCTAATACGATTTCGCATAATCCAAGCAATATTTCGTTATAATTAATTTCTTCTTTTCAGTCTGTCACCTTTAGAAAGACCAGTCGAAACTTGGCTCGATCTCTGTTCTGGAAAAGCGTTAAGCTTTACTTGATCGTCGCTGCTGGACTCGTGGTGAGCCGACCTTATCGTGATCCCAGTAATTGACTTTGCTGTTGCGTCAGCGAGATTTTTTTTTATCATCAGAAAAGCTAAGCAAAAAATCCCATATTCCATAATACGTGTTAGGGAGTCGTCCGGTGGTTCTCGCCGATATTATATCGGCTGACTAAAGTCAAAGAGAGCTGTCGCGTGTTTTTTTACACGAAGACATACGCCCTTATCATTTTAGTCACGCGATACGGTGCGAAGTGTTTATAACTCAGTCGTATCGCAATGGTAAAAATAGCTGCATATTCCTTTTTCATTTTTTGTGATCGATGTTTCAGCAGCGAATCAGCTCGACATTACACAACACACCTTCCTCCTACCTGAAACCTCCTGACGGTCGGTGTCAGTAGTTGTAATTAAGTATTTCCACAAGTCCCGGCAGTGACGGTCGGAAGAAAAATGATATCGAAAGCGGACATAATTTCGACTTTCAATGAGACTTTTCTTTTGATTGGCAATGTCAAAATTCGTGGGGAAAGTCGATAGGCCAATCATTACCGACCGAGAGAGATAGTTGCAATTTTTTAATTAACTTTATTCGGTGAAGCTAATTATTTTGCGAAAAAAATAAATTTGAGCCGGATGCGCATCCAGCTGGAATTTTTTTTTTCTCAAATAGTTAGCACTCTTGAGAAAAGTTTATTGCAGTTTTCATAACCGCCCGCGATATTTCCCTTCCCCTTAGGGTGATGTTATGTAACTCAAATATTAATTCGTATTATTGCAGGTCGCCATTTACTTCATCGTATCCATGTTTTGCGGAGGGCTGGCGTGGCAGAAGTGTGTCGGCAACTGAAAAACCAAGGTGCACTCCCCCGACACGGATGAGTCGTCTTGAACACAAGAAAAGGTGCAGAGAATAACGGTGGCGATACGAAAGTTATAAATATCGAAGCTTCCTCGTCGATCTATAGAGGTATCCCGATTTCGAAGCTTCGCCCGATTCTATCAATGAACATAGAAACAAAAATATACGCGAATATGCGAATGAACCATTTATATATCGCATACATTCGCTGTAGTGTATTTTAATCCCTCTCCTTGTACAATTAAGATTTGTAAAAAAAAAAATAAAGAATAAAACAAAACAATCATTCGCTCCGTATGGAAGAAACAGAGATCTCTTCTAGCGTCTGCGCATGGGTCATTGGAGCGAGCGCATGCGCGACTCGCAGCAAGGGTGTTCCTTCGCCATGACTACCCGGTAGCCGATATCCGATTGTAATATTTTCCCCCGTTCATCGATTAACCTCCAGTCTTAAATTCCTGCAATCGTTCCTCCTATAAAGAAGTTCTTTTGTTTTATATCGTGCTATCCCAGTCATTATTCATTGTAACACTGATCCGGTGGCTCCCAGTAAAGGTCGGACAGCCGAACGACCCTGCGGGCTCGGAAGCGCCCAGCGTTGCAGTGCGATGGAATGAAAACGTAGACCGGTGGTTGGTCGAGCGGGAGGCCGCGGCGAAGGGGGGCAGCGGGCGGAGAGGGGAGAAGAGAAGGCCCGGCGCCGAAGTCGGGACGCCCGGGTCATTCCAGCCTCGCTATTTCAGCATGTCAATGCCGCGCGTCGAGCGCCCTTCGGGGGTGCGAAAATTGCGGCGTCTCTCGACGTACGATTGATCCGGTGAGAGGCTGAGGAATCGCGCTCGTGTCGATATACCAAGGTCACGCGGTCGATAAATTATCGCGAGACTCTCCGAGCAGTAATAAAAGAGTTGTAAAAAAAAATAAATATAAAATAATACATATATTTTTATCTCGAGAAATAGAGTCTCAGAGTCGAGTAGACAGTAGGGAGCGTGGCTCTATGGTACATGCTTCCGGGTGACTGAAGTTTCGCTTGCGTCGAGCGCGTGTGTCGCTGCGCCCATTCCACTCGGCCGTTCGCGCTGCGAGCGCCCGGTCCTCGCTCGCATAACGTCGGAATAGAGCCGCACTACACCAACACACGCGCACACCGGCCGGAGTCACGTATTATCTACGCCGAGGGTTACCCACTACCCCGTGTCGTTGCTCTTACTACACCATTGACTCGTCGTCGGGGCTGACGGGAGACGTGCCGCTGCTGCCTAGAGCCGGCTGTATTTTCGCGCGTTCGTCTATCCTGTGTATACTATAGGCATCGTTGTACGCTATACGCGCATCGTTCGCTTCACGTCCTCTCACCCGGCGCCACTGTGTGTGTGTACATTTTTTCTTTTCCCGTCCGTAAGAAAGCAACGTTAATCCAACGGCACTGTGAATATAACACGAGAGAACATAAAGGATACACAAAGAAAATAAATAAATAATCAAATGGATGAGAGAGGGGTGAGGCCGAAGAGAATATCCGGATTCGTTGGAAGAGCCAAGACGACACCCAAGTCTCGCAGTTAGCAGGTGACACGCGGCGCTCGCGGGGGTTTCTCGTCTTAGACTCGGATACAATCTTTCGTCGCCTGTCCGTGTGTTTTTTCACACACACCCACACACACACACACACGATCCACGGTGAGTCTGCTGCTCGCGGTTGATGCGGATTAATTATTGGTTTTTTTTTTGGCCTTTGTTCTCAGCCGGGCCAACGGGCTGCCGCTTGATCGATGTTTATTTAATACATATTTAACGAGGGTCTTTGCCCGGGCTCGCCGCCCGGATCTAACTCGATACAGTGTCGAATCTATGAATATTCCCAAACAAAGTAAATCCATACTTAGCGAAACGATTTTTCTTTCCACGAAACAATGCCACTGGGTGTTCTCAATGTTATTCGAATGAATCCTGTGAAGCTATCGCTGACCCGGCGCGAGCGTTTATATCGAATGCACACAACGATACGCCGAAAACAGAGTCTGCTGTGGCGTTCACGCTCATGGACGACCTTGCTCTCGTCGACCAAAAATCTTTTGTTATTATTTCCGTACAAAGAATCATTTCTGCTTGCAGCATGTAAATCTACTTTAGAGCGTGTACAGTAAATTTAATCGACGTCACGCTGAGAACACAAGTAGCTAAAAAATTTCTTTTGCGCACGAACTTATGTGTGTGTGTTTTTTTTTTTTACATTTTTTTTTTGTAGCTGCCGTTTAGAATATTTGTATTTTTCTGCTTGCTATATTTTATGTTAATATTATTGTCAATCGTTTGTTTTATTTTTTTTTACTTACAGATTGTACAGGCTGCTTCATGTGTAATAGACATTGTATTGTGTGTGGACATACATAGCACAATAGATTGCCGAGCTGGGGTCACGAGTGGGATATCGCACACAGGGGCAGTTTTATGGGGTCGTATACGATGCCACGCACGAGTCGTAAGGCATTCGTCGAAACTAGCCGAGAGGGTCCCCCCGAGTCGCATCACCAGATCGAACACACTTCGGAAAGATGCTGGCTGAATTTCGGTGGCTTTTGCGCCGTTCGCTGAAAGACCAGCAACGATTGTCTCGACACGGAAAATACAAGAGCGCGCTGCAGGTAAATATCACAAAGGACGAAGCGAGTACGACGAACGAACATTAAAACCAATAAATTGACGCCCTTAATTCAATGATTAATCAAATAATTTTACAACGATATAATTATTTTGGTTCAATGTTCCTCAATGAATTTTCAAGTCGGGTGAATGTAAAGAATGATTTTTTGTTCATCAATTAATAATCATAGAAATATGAAGATGTAATATGCAAAGTGCTTATTCATCGGAAAATTGTTCTTCGACTACTCGTCTCGCGAAATTATTTCATTCTTGCGCCAGAAAAAAAAACAACTAACGAAGCATAAATCGAAGGTATTTTGGTTTACAATATTCCGATAATTCAATCGAATGAGCGAAACAATTTTATTAAGTTACAATGTGGAGATTATTTTGTGAAATTTTATTCTCGCCTCAGCGACGAATTATCGCGAGAGAAAATATTTTCTGATACTTTTCGGTATTTTTTTTTTCTAGCGTAGTTGCGCGGTAAAGCAGAAACGCAAACAATTATTTTTTATTTTTTGTTTCAAGTCACAGCGTTGAATATATCGAAGGAGGAAAGAGGCCGAGGAGGCCGAAGGAAGATACGATGATCCACCATCCGAGGGCAATCCTTTCGGGCTCGAGCCTGCAAACTCATCCGCGGATATGTGTAAAGGGTGCAGAGACTCTTTTGAATTCACGGAGCGCGTGCTGAAGGCGCGCGTGGGGCAGAGCAGCTCCTTATAGTGGGGAAAAAAAAAAAAACGACAAAGGATTCGTCGTAGCGTGCGGAGGGTGAGCGAGGAAGCGCCGCGAAAGAAGCGGAAGACTAGTCGGCGGTGCATACGCGTCTAACGCGTAACGAGAGGGACTAAAAGAAAGAAAAAAAAAAAGTAGCACAGAAAGAGATTTTTTAAAAATGGGAGAGAGCAGTCCAGATCTGAGCCTTCGGCTTCGCCGCGGCAGTTCCGACTCGAGGGACTCTTTTTACATGGACTTTGCTCAGGTAAATGTTCTTCGCACCTGCCGCTCAATTTTTTTTCTCATTTGTTCAACTCTCCAACGACAAAAACTCCCCCGTCGAAGAATAAATATACATACATTTTTTTATAATTGTTTCCGCCATTATTTTCCAAGCTAGATAGAATGTGAAACCATCGAGGCAATAAAATTCCTCAGGATTGTGTAAATTCAAATTGGGGGATTTTTTGTAGTGGTTCTTTTTACCGATAAAAATAATAATAAAATATTTAAAAAAAAAAAAACGCAACCGTCCGGACGCTTTTCGAGGGAATCGGACAGTCAAAAAAATCACATATTCAATTTTTTTGTAAAGCAGATGAATCCAAATATCTAGAAGAAATATATAAAATTGGTGGAACTTCTGTACAGCTCTCGAGTGAATTAATGAAAACCATGTCTATCCGTGAACGCAGGGCATAGATTCGGACATCGAGGAAGTGGCACGTCCGAACGACAACTCGGATCCAATTGCCGACGGGGGTATGGACGATAATGGTGACGAGTTTCCGCCGCTCGAGGATATTACAACGATCCCGGAGGAGGCATCCGAGGAGCTGAGGGAGGAAGAGGAAGAGGAGGCGGCGGCGGCGGCGGCGGCTGCCGCGGCTGCATCCTTCGAGGCTACCGCTGCCTCGCGGCGCAGAACTCCCGAGTTACTGATGCCAGGCGTTATTGGCGGGGAAGCCGAGAAACCATCCAAGTGAGTAAACCACCGTCGCTTTACCTCGTCGGCGGCGAGAGAGCTACAACATTCGCTGGTTGCCATGGACCAACCCTTTTCCTCCGGAGGCCCCGAACGCAGACTTTTCTCCGGCTTGCCGCCACCCTCTCGGCGACGACTGATGTCCACCGCAATTCGCGCATGCAACTCATTTTGAGCTCTTGCGATTTGTTTTTTTGTTTTTTTTTCTTTTTCATGGAAAAAAAAATTCTTCATTTCCTCATCAAGGCCCGAGAGGGTCCGTGTGGATTTTTCCAAACGAAGCGAACCTCATCCGCCCATTCGGGTTTCGATCGTTGTGGGTTCGCCGAGTTTCGAGGGATTTGCCATTCCCGTCGTTATTCGATAAACCGTCCGGCCACGTTCCGGAAGCCCATCGACTGGTAATCATCCGCGGAACTCCATCACTTCCGGCGGATATCGAACGACGAATTCCGCACCGCTTTCCCTGCCGCATCCCCGCAGGCTCCACATTATAATCCATCTCTCAATGGAGATTGTCACTTTGCCAGACGACTCGTCCTCGCATCGCATTTCCGAGCTGAATACTTCGAGTTCTCGAAAGCAGGAATTTTTTTTTTTTTTCAAATTTGGTAACTAGTCGGTCTCGAGTTGGATAAGGTTTTGTGACGTTAGAATACCTGTATCGAGTACCTGAACTATCAAGCATCGTCGCCTCCCCCATCAGTAACGGGGTATTCAATTTTAAAAAATGTCGACCGTATTATCGAAAATTCGGCTGAAGCAATCAAGTGTAAATCAGAATCGAAGCGACGGCAAATGAGAACTTCCGGTTTGGCCACCCAGCAAATTGCGTCCGATAACGTGTAACGAGTGCGAGTATGTCCGAATGGCACAGAGACACTGTTTGATACGGGACGAGGAGAGCCAGTCAGTCTGCGATGCGGGCTCCGAGCGGTTCGTCGTCTCGTAACGAGCCCGAAGAACCGTCGTGATTGCGTGATAACCCAGTGATAACACACACGATACCGAAGAGCTCCCTCGATCGAGCTCACGAATCCTACAAAATCCGATTGTCCCGTCGGGATCAACCGTAAGAAAGATGCTTATCAAGGAAACTTCTCTCAGGTATCTTTACTCGCTTCTCAAAAAGTGTTAATATTTTCAACCCCACCTCGCAATACACGCGATCAAGCTTTTTTTTTTTTTTTTTTTTTTTTCAAGTAGTCTCATAGTTGAATTTTATATTCCCAGTTTGAAGTACAATACGATTGAGAGAGCAATGATTCTCATTCGCTCGCAGAAAATTTTACGAGGAGCGAGCTGCATAAAAAAAAAAAATTGTCTGCCCTCGCGAAGAAACAAGGGCGAGTGCGGACTCGACGGCAAACTCTCTTGCAATTCGAGACGCGCCGACTCGTCCGACTTCGTCTATGTACTTTTCTTTCTTTCTTCTTCCTTTTTTCTCTTCTTCGCGTTACTTCATCCTCCCTTCCGGAATACGAGAGCGAAAACCCATCCGCCCTATGCGCTGCGAATTGCCGCCCTTCCGCTCGTCACGGATGCGTATCGCGACCCTCTCTCGGTTTTTCTTTCTACTCGGTGTCTCTCCCACTGTTCCCTACCCGACGCAACCCTATCCCCCAAGATCGCCTCCTCTCGTTTCCCTCGTGCTCGGCCGCTTCTCCAAAACTACGTGATTATTCGAAAGAGCCGTGTACCGAGAGAGATGAGCCGGAGCCAACCTTCCCGTCGAGTTCAACCCCCTTGCGATACGCGAGCTTGTACGTAGCTCTTGGCGGACACCCCGCGACCAATGTACAGTGGACGAACGGATAAATTCCTACCTGCCCAAGTTCCTCGCCACTTGCTTCTGCATAGAAAAATCGTCACTAACGTTTGCATTTTTTTTCAATGTCAATTAATAAAAATAAAAATACAAAAAAAATTGTCCATTGTGGGAGGACATCTGAGAATTGAAAAAAAAAATCCCTACCTGCCCAAGATCACCTCGTTCACTAACGTTTGCATTTTTTTTTCATGTCAATAAAAAAATAAAAAATAAATTTGTCCATTTAATGAGAATGTCTGTGAATTAAAAAAAAATTTGTTCTTTTTGGAACGTCCCAAGTGATTGAGTGAAAAAATCATTTTATAAATGTTCTTTTTTATGAACGTTACAACAAAATAATTATGGACGTTTTTGGATAAAGAAAAATGTTTTACCGTGTGTGATTTTCAAAGGCTTTTCGTTACAGGTCCCGTTACCGACGGCGGTAATTCACGTTTCAAGAGCATGTGAGACACGTTCTCAGTTTGTCTCTCTCGCTCCGCCGAGAGCGCCACTGATGCTGTCTCTCTCGCACTCGATAGTGTTTCACGTACTCTGAAAGCAAGGTGAAACAAACGCAGTCGGCAACACAAACTGTTATGAAAAGTCCTTGGAGATGGTAGATATTTTGCGGAGAAGCAGAGTATCAGCGGTTGTAGGAATCCAGTACGGCGTCCGATGATACTTTATTTACTTCCATTCGTAAGTCACATCGTACATGTTTCACCTGGCTTTGAAGCGCAGTCGGTAACACAAGCTGTAATTTTTTCCCCAACAACAGTGACTCCCATTCGCCTAAAAAAAAATAATTACGAATGTCCATGACGAATCTACATCTTGGACGATTTTCCATTTATCGACACGGAGTATGTGACCAAAAAAAAAATTGGCCGCAGTTTTTACCGACCGTGGTAATTTAGAAAAAAATTCTTATTAATTTTCCTTGTCGTATTTTTATTAATTATACTGGTCGTGTTAACTTAAACGGTAGTCCACTGTACGTACTGTAGGTGAATGGCAAAATGTACGAGGAGGGTGCGCGTTGGTTGGTTCCTGTAGAAGACTGTGTGTAAGATCCGTCACCTAGACCAGCGGTGATCCCGTTGAGAGAGGAAGGGAGTTGGAAAGGCACGGTTGCTCTCTCTGTCCCGCTTCCCGAGGGAAGGGCCAGAGACACTCGACGAGGATCAAGTGTGGAAGAACGCGAGGAGGTAAAGGTGGAGGGAGGAGGTGGCGCCGCTTGAAAACGATTCGAGGGATTAAGGGGGAAGCGCGAGCGAGCGAGCGAACGAACGAGAGTTACAAACCGGCTCATTAAATAACGTCGCTCGTCGAGGATAATTGCGTTTCTGGCAGAGACCTCGATAGCTCTCGCGCGGACTGGATACGACGATGTGTATTCGGTACACTCGCAACCATTCGCGAGAAATTCAAGCCACGAAGCTGGAGGGAAGACAAATTATTTCGTTCGGTCAAATCAACCGATTTTCAGCTCGACCTCTTTTTGTGCTAATAATATAAGAATTTTTTGGAACAAAAAGTAGTGAAACACTTAGAACCTTAAGACTCGATACTTGAACCTTCAACATTGAAAATCTCAATACTGAAACCCTCGATACCGAAACGCCCAGACTCGATTCTGCAATATTTGCAATAGTCAGGCCTTTCGCTCTAATTTCTTACGTTTTTTTTTTTTATTCACCCTCCATAATTATGATAGAACGATTTATCAACTCCACCGACTACATTAACCTTCCACATTGCCTTTATCACTGTGCAAAATATTATATTGTTCTCTTTCTTCTTTTCACAGTTGGCCGGGACTTCCGGGAGCGCTACCATCTCCAGCATCGCCATCCGCAGTAATCGTCTCGCCGGAAACCCTGTCTAGACACAGCAGCAGCTCGCCATCTCGCGCTCATCGCCCGGTCACCCAATTCGCCCTTGCCCTGCCGTGTCCCTCGCAACAGATACCGGCCGTTTGTTATCCAGCACCGGCTTATATCGATGTCACGGAAGTTCGCTCGGCCAAGCATCTCGGAGCGTGAGTGTCTCGCTGAGTCTCGACCACTGTCATGGCAGTTGTCATTTTTGTTATTCTATTGAGCCTAACAGAGATAAACAAGTGTCAGGGCACAGAACAAAGTGGCGGAATATTTGTGACATTCGCAGCACATGTTCCAAATTTTATCCCAACTACTTCGTTCTGTGGGGTTTGTCTATCCCAGCTCTGTTCATTGGATCAACGTCAGTACAGACGTCGCGCTATTCATTGATCTACCTCAATACACTAATCATTTTTGTTTTTTTTCTATGTCACTCTTTCGATGTTTCTTTTTTTATTTCCATGTCACGAGAGTGTTCACGTGATCCTCTGGCCCGTGTGGAGAGTCCTGTTGGTATGGAGCAACCGTCGACAGTCCGCTGCGTCGCAATTACCGGCACTTTAGAAAATCAAACTTAACGGCACGAAGCGAACACGCGCTGGCCCCCCGCTGACTGTACGGCTAGATTCTCCTGTATCCGTACAGGCAGCCCCCGGGTTTTATGTGCTACCGACGATTAACTGTAATTGAGCCAATTATTACGGGGGTGGACGCGAATTCTTCGACCGCCCAACGCTGATTAATATGTAGCTGAACGCTTCGTCGATAGGTGTATATTCGTTGCGTCATATTCCCGATAATTCACCGCGAACAGTATAAAAATCGGTGCACGTTGAAACCGCAGACTCTCCGTTGAAATGTATCGTGTCAATCGGACCGGATATTGCCTCTTGTCGGAGAGCGCACACAGACATCAGCTTACTATTGAGTCCGCTCGGAGAAACAGCGACGACCGTCTGACGGAGACTCGACGAATTCTTTCTTTAACTCTACTCTCGTTACGATTGGAAAGCTTTTCCATGTCGTCCTTAATTCGCTGAATGAATTCGAGATTAATTTCAAACGCATTTGACAGGTATCAATCTTATTCTTTCACTTACTTTCCTGTGTTAATCTATTCACACCTTCCGATCACTGATCGACAGTAATGAAACAAAACATTCTCTGAAACGCCCCGTGCGGTTTGCAAATTTTATTAGTTGATCTAAAGCAAAGTTTTTCCGATATAAAATCACTTCCGTTGAAAATTTAATTTTTCCTGCGGTCTTAAAATTTTTAACCGAGCGTAACGTTACAGATAATTTTTTATTTACCTGATTTAAGAAATACAGAAAAGTGGGTAAAAGATCATGCGCGATGCGTCTTGAATGTACTTCGAATTTATTTTCAATTTAGCCAGCGAAAGAAACGAATGAATTTATGAAAATGCAAGATCTTATTTTCCACGAAATTTTTCAGTGAGGCTCTGGCGACGACTCTCAGCGCGCTCTACGGCAAGCTTCTCGTTGTGATGGGAATCGCCTTTCCCATGGCCGAAGTTATATCGTCCTACATACCACCTTCATTCTACGAAGCTTTCTACCTTTACCTCTACTTCGGTAGCATGACTTTTCTTCTCTACATGTACGCGATGATGCTCAGAGACGACAAGCCGAAACGAGGTTGGTATTTTTTATTTATTTATTAATTTTTTAATTTTAATGTAATTGATTTAACGTGAATTCATGTGACGTACCAACAGTTGACAGCAAGCAGAAGGACGTTTGCGATCTGGACTCATCCGGATCATCGAGCGGAACTGCCGTCGACAGCGACACACCGGACAGCGGATGTTCGCACATACGAGCGGCCCAGCACTACGGAAGCTTTTATCTTCGTATGGGAGCCGTGGCGTTCGGAATCGGCTCGATGATATACTCCGGACTCGAGTTCGGCCAGTACTTCGAGCTCGAACGAAACACAAAGTGTCACAACATAATGCTCGCCCTTACACCCGCAACTCGGATGGCCTTCATTTTTATTCAGATGTACTTCATCTTCCTCAACAACGAGGTGAGGATTCACCATCAGACCCTTTTTTTCTCATAAGACGCAAAAATCATCGATGCTGAAGAAAAATCTAAAACAAAAAAATCATGCGGTGATTGTTATTCGATGTAATTTTATTTTTTTATTTTTTTATACTAAATTTAAGTTTATTTCATCTTGCTCGAGAAGCGCGTCGTCTGGCTTGGGGATCGTTATAGCTGTCGTCACGATAGCCTGCCGGTATGCAGCGAGCTACCCCGGTAAAGTGTGAGGCCGGTGACGCGAGTGAGAGCGAGCAGAAAATATACGGGATGTCGAGTGGGCTCCTCGACGAGGCTGCAGAGAGGGCGTCGGTGCAACGTAAACTCGTCGACGAGCATCGGCAGCATGAAGGGTTAATGAAACAGAAGGGTGAACACCCTGTGAAAGTATACGCGACAAAGTCGCCCCCCGCAGCGTCGTCTCCTCAGGTCTCTCGACGGTCCGCCTTCCGCGTTGCTCCCGTATCGATTATTAATAACTCCCCGATGACATCGCTCGAGACTCTCGGATACCTGAAGGCTAATGACTTTTTTTTTCATTTTTTTTTTCAGCAAATGAAGGTTTATCGACATCGAGTGGTCGCACGGTTTGGATTGATGCACATGATCGGCACGAATTTGTCGGTGTGGTTGAACGTGCTCATTCAAGAGACCAAGCACGAAATCCTGACGTTCTACAATCCCGAGAACAACTCTTTGAGAATTTCGCACAGATTGGGTAAGTCAGTCTACAGTGATGTGAACATTGGACAGAAAAGCTAGAAATAATTTTTAAAAATTAAATTCTATGTCCGTTTCGTTCCTCGTTTATACACAGGAGCGAAAGTAGGTATTCACATGGGAGGTCATCTTCACGGTCATCATGGCGAACACTCGCGATTGCCGCGAGGTCTCAAAGGACCTCATCACATGTTCGAGTGCCGAAGAACCAATATAATGGGCTCTCTCGTCCAGGACGCGAGTCCCTTTCTGTTTCCCTGCACTATCGAGTACAGTCTTATTTGCGCTGCAATACTTTACGTCATGTGGAAGAACATATCGAAAGCCAAAGCCGTCCATCCGGCGACACCGCCGGGAACTCGTCATCATGCACATGCCTACAGGTTGGTAAATTTTTTACAATTCTTTCGGTTTCCTTCATTAAAAAATATATATATCGAAGATTAAAGCGCTGATGTTCAATGATATTTTTGAGCATCGACGCTCGACGATATTTCGAGTGCCGATGTACGATGATAATAATTATTGTATTCAATGAGTGAACAGCGGTTTTACGCATGTAGAACTAAGTAGAATTCGGTACGATTCTGTTGCAATAAAACTTTGTCTGACCCTTGTAATTGTAGCTTTGAAAAAAGTTTCGTTCCACTGGTATCGTAAATAACTATTTCTAGAACGTGCCGATGGGTCTGAGAAATGACTTATCTTTCTACTTTGATTCGCAGAAGATCGCCTCATCACTACAGCGTGGACTGCGCCCGAGCTCACAAGGGTCTCTTCGTTGGAATTCTCATTCTCGTGCTGACGATAATATCCCTGATCCTGTTCTTCGTCCTGATATCACGTCCGGAGCTCGTGAGTTTCGCTGTTACCGAGGTGAACATCTGCGAGCTGACGATATACGGAATGTCGACACTGGCGACTCTCATCGGAATGATACAGATGAGAAAGTTGCGTTACGACGGCGGAAGAAATCTCGAACTCGACAACATACTCCTCGTCGCCGCCCAGACTGGAATGTTCATATATTCGACCTTCACGATAATCGGCGGTCACTTCACCCTCGAGAAACACACGATACTCGTTCTCGTGACCGCCCTGGCGAGCGTCGTTCAGACGACGTGCCAAACGATATTCATTCTGGACTCCTCGAGAAGATCCGTCTCAACACCCGAGCAGATACGAAGAAAACCCGGACGCGAGATCGTTACGTTTCTTCTGGTAACGAATCTGGCAATGTGGGCCATCAACACGCTGGAAAAATCACGCGCCGAGTCTCATCCGTTTCAGCTTCATTTCTACGGTCTCTGGGCGTGGACGATAATAACCCACGTGTCGATGCCTCTCGCGATATTCTACAGGTTTCACAGTACCGTTTGCCTGTGCGAGGTATGGAAGAGGGCCTACAAGGTGAAGCCGACATACATGTGACGCATGGGGTCAAAGGGGGTATCAAAGTTCCTCGTTCCGTACAACCCCGGTGAAACAGTCGCGGGACGACCGGTGCTTCCTCGTCAACAACCCGCAAAGACTTATCAGCACTATCGCGTCGCCGGTCTCGGCGCCATAGCCGAAAACGATCCATCCTACTTCATCTGACGATCCGACGCGGCCCGAGACAATTCAACGATTACCACGGAATCACGAAGGACATTTCCGAAGATCGTCGTTACTTTCGTCGTTGTTATTATTTGAGGGAGGGAGGGGCGGGATTAAAAAAAAACTACATTTTTAGGACGCGAAGCAATACAAGTGAGAATACATACATAATATATATACGATTTATACGGGTCAGCTCGCGCGTAGTTATAGTCGATTAAATTCTTTTATATTGTATCTATAAGCGAGCTTTCGCTTCATTTTTTATTGCCGAGGACGAGGTCGGAGTCCCGTTCGAACGCGAGTCTATCCGGTATCCCGTGAAAGCTGACGTTTCCGCTTCGTGCACGTGTAATTTTACTGTTTCGAATAATTTAATATCCGCGAGATAGAAACTCGGAGGCGCGCGACGCACGCCACGCCACGCGCATGAGATTTACGTCCCACGACACGACCATCCTACTTAAGACCAATTGAAAGCTACGAATATATAAATATATATATATACACAGTGCAGTGTAATGCTGATGGATTTAATCGCGTCTCCGCTGGTACGGGTAGCTCATTATAAGGCAGAGTTTTAAATCGGTATTTAGTCGCGACAGAATTACCGTTTGGTTCGTCGCCCGATATAGAGCGCATGCGCGAGCTCGCACCAAGCCACTCCGTCGGATATCAATATCGTGACGATCGATTCAAAGATTTCTTCGCGAATCTGGCGTTCTAACGTCCCAAGAGAAATCGTCCGTATCACAAATTTTCATGACAACGGAGCTATAATCATATCATTAATCCGTCGAGACAAATAATAATAAAAAATATTCATGTCAACGTACTAAAACAATTCGTAAAGGGAAACAAACGCTAAAGGGAACAAAAGTCGATCTTACTGTCAATGCTGACCTAATACTCATCTCTTTTACAATTAAATGTGCTCAAATTATCAGTGTCTACGAATGATGATTGAATGCGAGAAAGAATGGAAGAGAACGCGTGTTGTTCGTCCGCTATACGTACGATGAACGTATAGAGCCTGTGGTAAAGTAGAGGTTAACTTTTGTTTAGACAGAAAAAAAATAGTACATAAAGCGTATGGTGTACTATTTTTGTAACTTACGATTATTTATACACCGTGAGTAGTGGTGTTATGAATTATTTATTTTGATTTTGCATACGTCGGTCGAAATGATTATACGGCCAGTAATGTTGCGAACAGTTATGCAATGTAAGATATAAAACATAGCCCGACTAGCTGCAGCAGAAAGTTTGTACATAGAACCAAAATGGAATCCTCTCAGTGTTTCTAGACTAGTCGTGTAAACATGTTTATTCCTATTATATTATATATTATGAAAAAAAAAAACCAAAAAAAGAAACAGAAGGCGCACACGAATAGATTTATTATGTGAAGATAAGAATTTATAAAAATATTTATTATTGCGTTATGATATTGTAATAATTTATTGTAATATCGGATTTACGATGTACGCGCAAAAAAAAAACGTTGGAACGAAAACGAGCAACAAAAATGAAACGTTACGGACGCGAGAGTTTATAACGAGAGACTCGTGTCGAGAGGCCGCCATCTTCTCAAATTCGTACCTCTATTCTTATACTCAACGACCAACATCACGTCCACATTGTTGTATGCACATTTTCTTTTTATTGTTTTTATTCGTTAGCAAGCGCCCTTCATATTCCCCGAGCGATCTCGAGACGAGTCTCGTTACCGTGTCGACACTAATTTTTCCCTCACTCTCGCGACGTAATATCGATATCCTGTATGTTAACTTCTATACACTGTACTTTTTCTATGTCCGCATAACTCTAGTTCCTAAAAGCAATGTTTGTACTCTTTATACCCTTTGTACTATTTGTACCTTACAAATTGCAATACAGTCGTCCGCAATAATTATTCGTCGCAATGAAAAACCAAACAAACGAAAAAACTACATACGAAGATAAAAATCCGATGCGGATATTGTGCGGCCGAGTCGAATTCCCGAAACTGTTGTTGGTTATGAACGGGACGGTGGACCGTTATTACCGACCATGTAAGTATTCTCTCTCTCTCTCTCTCCTGACTGAATCACTGTGCCAAGGAAATGTGATTTTCAACGTAATTTTTCAAATTTCTCTACGAGAGGTCACGAAACATTTTTTAAATAATTCTTCTCAAGATGCAGCCGGTGATGGAAACGTATAAATTATGGAACATAGGAAAGTGAACAAAAGAACGTGCGTGTTGCGTCTCGAATGTATTTGGAATTCATCTCGAACGGAGCCAGCCACAGAAAGGGTTGAATTCAGGGAAACGTTTTGTATATCCGTAGGAAAGTCGATGACATACCGAGAAACGGTTAATAATCCATGAATTCCGATCTGATCCGCAGAAGATTAAGCTTGCCCTTCTCTTGAAAGACGCACAGCTCTATCCGACAACAGTCGATACGAAAGGTTGGGACAAGATTCCGTTTGGTTTTATTTTCCGAAAGATGGCGCTCTTGTCGGTGCCGCAGATCGTTGCGTAGCGTATTCACAAATGGTACTGTACGGAATAATAATTTCAACGTTCCATCGTTCGATATCATGTCGAGAGACTCGAAATGCTGTAAATCAACGATCGAAACGTCTTGCGATTTATCCAACATAATACCGTTTCCGTAAACAAATAGTAATTATATCATATCGTTTGCTTTCTGTTCCTATCGATTACGCGTCGACAGGCTGGGATTCAACGAAATAAATAAAACCAGTGTGAACTCCGCGGTTTTAACGATATATATATATATATACGAGAAAACGAACTACCAACGCGTGCTAGTTCCCCGGTCAGCCATTTTGATTTAGCTCCGTGTCACGTCGTGGCCTAGTTTGGAGGAGCACTCCACGTGCCTGGGTCATCGACCCCTTCTCTAGTCGAGCGGCGTTCCACTTTGAATCTATTCTATACTATCTTGTAGGCCCGTAGCTTGGCATCTCGATTTGTGCACGGTACTGAACAAAACACAAAACATGCCATGAAAAAGAAAAATCAACACTCTCACCGATGTTATGAAATACTGGTCTAGATAACAAAATATATTATCGGATTCCATTAGAATTGAATAAAATTCCAGTGGAATTGTGAAAAAAAAATTCGTCACCGTAGAGTGGAAAGACATTTTCGGTGAAGGCTTTCTGTCGATACTAGATTTTAACCCACTGACCCAGTTCCTTACAGAGCCTTTTATCCAGACCAATTGTCGTTGTTCCGTCTTCATTACGATTAATCTACTGATGCGTGTGTGCAATCTCTGCGGGTACAAAAAATTATGGCAAGCGTGCGCACACCTAACGACGTATCAGTACGTGTATAACCTCCAAGAATCAGTTAAATAATATTAGAATAACGCTGAATAATCCAAGAGACGAAGCATATAGGTCACCCAAGCATAAATGAGAATCGGCGGATGAAAACTCAATGGGAACGGTGCCAAATGGGTCAGAGCTCCCAGGTTTTGCCGATTGGGAATAGCTTCGGCCGGGTGGGACAGCGCGGCAACGCGGACGAATGGCAGCCAAGAGCAAGCGCGACGGCGCCGCTGTATCCGCGCAGAGTTGTAAGCCGCGGTCGGTGGGTCGGTGGGTTGCCAGAGTTGGAAGCCAAATCGATTATAACCACCACGTGTGTTGCCACGAAGAAAGGACCCACCGAGAGAGGGGCGAGTCAACTTCGAGCCTCAACCGTACTGTTTGATCAATACTCTACTAGCTCCTGTGCTACTAGATAGTAAATGCCGCATGGTAACAGTCAAGGAATGAGGTCGTACTTTGCCACTTATCGTACGTTTCTAATATTGGAAAAACGTATTTATTTATTTATTTCCGTATTTTAATTTCTCAACAATAATCGATCGCCACTGACTACGGCCGGGCGGAGAAGACGACATGGCGTTATTTTACACGTGCTCTCGAACTCGAAGTTTACGTGAACAAAGGTCGTTGATCCAAACGTTTACGATTGTACTCTATCGAATAGTGTCCCTCTATTTCTCTGCGTACGACTGACCAACCGAACAGGGCCCACCGTTATATTCCGTTACACACCGTATAACCATAGTAGTATTAACGAGAATCGGGATGTTTTCTCCACGTGGCCTTTACGTATATCGGCGTCGGCTTGGTATGTATTCGAGATAGTTATGCAGCGAGGTACAACTCTGGCTGAGTAAATAGTGCCAACGGTACTTATGCGGGGAGCGTACCCGTTGCCATGGGCAACTCTTCATCGACCGATTCCATCCATTTTCCCAACTGCGGGAGTCCCCCCCCCCCCCCCCTCTTCCCTTCCGCGGCGCTAGTAATGCTACCTTATCACCGTGCCGATTGGTTAAGAAACTCGATAGTTTTCTTTTCTTTTTTTGTATACATGTGAATTATATATTCCTCCGAAAAAATTTTAAGCAGTAGCGGTTTTTTGGTTATGTTAACCTATCTCGCGTGTGCCGTCGGTCGGAGAGCTCGTAGCTGCAAAACTTTTCGTGATATTTTCTTACACCAGGAGACATCTTCGGGCCACTGCGGTAAGCCCGCTAGTTATAACCCTCGGCTTGTCGGCAAAAAGCCTACTTGGTAATGTAAACATTATTTTTCATTGCGAAATGATTTTCCGAGACGTATACATCACGGATTATCGAACGTTAATGCGAGAGAGTGGTATCGAGAGTATAATTCTATTCATAATTGTAACCTCAAAAAAAAAAAAAAAAAAATTACTGTCGAAATAGAAAAAAATTAATTACAGCGTGCGAGGTTGAAATACGAAAACCCGCCTTCCTCCTCCGTTATTCAACGGACAGTCGACTATTTACTGAATTCTCGTAACTATTGCATTATAACATTCCAGTCGTTCAGTGGAAAATTTTACCGCGATTGAGTAATACAGGAAACAAGCTATAGCTCGTGCATTCAGTTACGTGACAGTCCGAGTTGCAGATAGTCACGTATCCACGGTAACGACTACCGACACTCGTCGTCGTTGCGGTGTTTAAAGCAGTGAAATGCGCGAATAACCTGTAAACAAGATGGCACTGAAAAAATAAAAAATAAATGATAAAGAAAATATGAATATTGGCGGCGTGTTACTGCACGATACTTTTCATGCTTTGTTTCTCTTACAGTTTGCACATTCGAGAAAAAGACGGCTCGCTCGCAGTGCCGTACATGCGTGCTGAAAGCGAGTGGCGATAAGGCGAAGGAATGAGGATATAAAACGTTGAGGATTCGTTGCCCTTGTTTCCAGTATGGCCCCCGAGGGTTCGAGCACAAGCGTGATCCGATGCCGTATTCTAACCTGCACGGCGGTGCGCCACGGCGTGCCGAGTAATAATGGCAGAGAAAACGAGTGAGGATGGGTGTGGTAATAGAGCGGCCGCATTCATCAGTATAGAAGCGCGCTTCGATCGAGAGACCCGCACGAGTACATAACGAGGAACAAAGAACAGAGAATACGAAGAATACGAGCTACCGAGGAATCTTGAGGATCCCGGAGCTAGTCTTCGGCGAGTGGCAATGCGGCAAGCAGATACATACATACGCTATAGTACGTGTACTTTGGGCCGGGAGAGGGAGGAGGGGAAGAGAGGGAGTGAAGAAGCGCATGCGCACCGCGCTATGTGAGTCAAGGACGACACGTGCGGCTCGACGCGACCTACTTACATTCTCGTCGTTCGGACAAAATCGGTCGACTCTACGAACTTTCACGAACGAAGTAGAAATAGAACCCCCCCCCCCCTCTCGAGGCGCAGGTCCGAGTACTAGTAGATATAAGAATTTTTTTTTTTTTTCGTCCATTTTACGTTCCCTTCCAGACATGAAAAAAATGCTTTCGACCAGTGTTGCATTACACGAAAGACGAATAAATAACGTTGGCTGTGCCATTCGTCGGTCGTTATACACATAATTCACGGAAATGGGATCACCGCAGGGTGGGGCGTTTCATAATTTCCAAGCTAGTGTCGGCGTAACAGAATTTCCTATTTTACAGATGTGCAGTTATCCCACTTATATATAGCTGTATGACCACGTGACGTGCTCTTGTTCGATGGAAGAAAAATCATCGTTCGGAGATCAGCCCGATGCGACGTATCGTGACTGCTCGCTGTATCGTTGCAGGTAGGTCTAGAGAGCGTTCCTCGTATTTCAGACAGACATGGAGTAGAATAGGCGATTATGAAAGAGGCAACTCATCAGTCGGCGGGAGGTAAGGGGAGTTGCGGAAATTACCTTGGTGACGCTGCAGCATGAGTGGCTTCCATCGCGGCAACGTCGGCCTCCACGCATTCTCGCTGACCCATTTATTCTCGACACCGGCTACCGAATCGATAAAATTAAGTAGGTCGAAGGTTGTGCCGTTGTAGTGTACTGTACGATTCTGTATGCACCCGACACGCGAGTATTTTTTTTCCAGCTTCGTACAATAGGGCCCCAAGTTTCGAATAAAATTGTACCGGTATTTGATACGGTGCGAGTAGACGGTTGGGTTTATTCGTCACGTGACGAACACCGTGGAGTGAGACAGTAAAGCGTCCGTGTCCATGGGCTGCGGCAGAATCGGGAGACGATAGTCAGGAAAGGTGCAGCGAAGCTCTCGGATCAATCCTATCCTTGCGGATAGCCTATCACAGCACATAGGCCGATGCTAGTGTCAAGCTTTCGACTAGTTTCCCATTTGACGCTTTGACCAGTTGCCATCCGAGCGCTGCACGCGCAATCTAAAGGTGTTGTTCCGCCACTCGTCGTCAGGCAGTAGGGGAGAAGTACGATCGAACCGCGAGCTGGAGAGTGGCCGTTCTCGCCAATGGGAGACTCAAGTGTGCCGGAAAGCCAATGGGAAAGGGCGACGCGCGCTTGCGCTCTTACACCGGAATCTCGCAGTGGGGATTTCCACGGGTAGGGATGTACAACTGCAGCGACGGACATGCCGAGGAAGAGAAACACATCCTCGTTCGTCGCAGCCCGTCTTGGCAGTTGGTTCTGTGCTCCGAGTTCTCCCTCGTTCTCTCGACAGTGTTTGATCGCTAAAAATCTTCGACCGAATCACACGACATTTTGAACTGAGACGTCGAAGACCCCCCCCACGCGCAGTCCGACAACAATAAATTTTGTACAGTAGTAATCGCCCAGACTCGGATCAGTTTACACGTATTTTTCCTTTCCGAGTACATTTTTTTGTTCTAACTCCCGTGTCCTGTATAACGGCCGATACCCGAAATAGATAATGAGACAGTGAAACCCCGCGTCAATCGCTGGCCCGCCCCGCTCCCCGGATTCCGGTTGGGCGAGCGTGTTGAAATACTATCGAAGTAGTTATCGCGTATATATTCACTACTTGGAACGGCCAACAAAGACCGGATTTCCGCGTTGCACGTCGCGCCATCCAACGCCATATTGTACCTCGTGCGATATCACGCGAGCGCACGCGGTATTTCCGTGTTAAAACGTGCCGTATGCATAAGAGAAAAAAAAAAACTTGAGCTGTACGACAACGAACTGTACGATACCAGACGATTACTCGAGATGTACCTACAGTGAATTTATACGATATATCTAGTGACACTGACGCAGATAACTTATTATCGGAAAGTATTATAAAAGTTTTATTCTACGACCCCGCACCTATCCGCGTCGAACGAAAATTGTTGAACATTTATTTACCAGTAAGTAGCTCGCTCTGCAGATAATATTTTTCAAGTAAAGTTTATGATTGTACTTGGCGCTCGGACTGCAACGTGAACAAAAAGAGTACTCAATTACCACGCGAGAGAGAGGGAACGGCGAGGAGACGAAAGGGGTTTCGCATCATCGCCGCTGTGTACTGCAGCAGAGTGGGTAAAGATGGCGGCGTTGCGGAACGATGAGGGCCACGAACAGGGTGAGAGAGCGAGAGAGAAAGATAGAGAGAGAGAGAGCGCGCGCGCGCGCGATAGAGAGAGAGAGAGAGCGAGAAAAAAAGAGGCGGCAGCAGCAGCGCGGGTCGTGTGGTGTGGGGTTACTGTGACGCAATCGTCACGTGACACAGCCGTGACTAGCTCTAGCTGGGGCAGTGTGTGATCTAACGTTCTCCACGCCAGTTGGTCGGTAGCTGCTGAGTACAGAAGAAGCGCGCGAGTGCTTTCCAGCCCGTCCGATTTCCTCTATACACTCGCTACGGAACGCGGGATAACTTTGTAGGTACTTTTTATTAACGATCGGTCTCGAATGGAACTATGCTACGCGCTACGTACGTAGCAAAAAAAAAGTACATGCTCGTGCTATCAGTCGCTGGGTCAGTGGGGGCGAGAAACTGGCTTGGCTCTGCCTGTAAAACAGTCAGTCTTTTTCTCTCTCCTATCGACTCTGCGACAATATCAACGGTCTGGCCGCATCGAAGATTTAATTAATTTTTTTTTTTTTTTTTTTTTTTTTTTTTTCAACAATACCAAATGATAGACTCAGCAGTGAAAACTGTGTTCCCCCAGCTGTAAGCAACGCTTCCTAACGGAATTCAGAGGCTCTGGGTTCACGGAATACACTGCGGCGAGTTTTATCTAACGTCTATTTCCGATCAACGACTCACACTGTTACACAATTTGAAGAAATGAGAAAAGAAAAACAAAATTACATCGAAAATATAAGAGAATGCAGACAACCTATTGCGATTCCTCCATACAAGTCCGATGCCAACAGCCGCTGCGGCAATAGCGGCACCCTTCACTTGAACTTTCTAAAACCATTTACTTTCGTAATAGCATCTACGCGCTGGCGTATAACACACACACACACACACACCCCTTTCGTACACGGTAACCGCGGGTTGCAAACGTATTATTCCGAATCTGCTTTTCCCATGTGTCCACTTTAGAGGACGAATATGTACCTTTGCTATTCTTCCGGTCGAGAATTTATCAGGGGAAAGACCTTCGGTATTCATGAGGTTATCTCGCTCCGTTGGCCGGTAGAATGCGCGGACAGGATTCCACCATCTTCTCACAACAGTCTTTGGGCAGCCATCTTTATCTGGATTCGCGGAGAGTGCGCATGTCAGGCCGAGTTAGGCACAAGCTTTCACAATGCGACTTTGTCAGAAAAAGCAATCGACTGTTGCACTCGTAATCGTTGACGCGCAACGAAATAAAAAAATAAAGACAAAGAATCGAAAGGCCATTGTGATACGTAGCTTGGTATTCGCGCATACGATGAAATAACTCGTGCGGGTTAGTTGCGGAACCATCCTCGCGAGGTCTCACGATAGTATTTGAAACGCCTATCCCACATACGCAACAACTGTGTGAGCGGAATGACATCACCGTAGAGCCGAGCACCAACGCCTCCCGATTAGAAGGAGAAGAGAAGAGCGATCGCGCGGGGCGGAGCAGTCCAAGAACGGCAGAGGGAGCGACATACTGAGAATAAACATTATATATATATATATATATATATATATATATACACGAGCTCGCACAAACACACACGTGTATACATATATTTAAGCGCTGTATCGTAGGTATCCCAGCGCCGGATGGTTTAGCCTTGAAGATTCCGAAAGAAGAAATTCACCAGTCAGCGAAGATATTAGTAGAATCGTCTAATAACCTCATTCTCGTTATACGTATAGTCCGGATATGTACGGAACTCAGTTGGTCACATGATATATCCTACAATTAATCGTCCGCCCAAAGACTTTTGGACACTTATCAAACGTCGATTGTAGATGGGAAATTATCGATAGCGTACCACTGTAGAATCTGCTACCGTGCACCATGTGCGCCGGTGCTTACAAGGCTCGCGGTAAGGCTGCTGCTAGTGTCGATCGTTCCACCGGTTAGCCTTGATCCCACCGTTACAATAGTTCAGGGAGGCTAAACGCTCCTCTCTTGCATAAGCGCACGTGTACACGAGCGAGAATTTCATGGGTGTATGTATCCGGCCATCTTTTCCACCGTACGCCCGAGAAAGCATGTACCCGAGCGACCAGCGTACATCTCGTATACGCATGGACAGTTGCGCCCGCGCGCCACCGTGCGTCGCTACTGTACCCGCACCGAATACTTCTATCGCTGACGCTCGTGTAGCTATCGAGAGAGCGAGAGATACCGACGTACCTCTCCGTTGAGTTTGTGGAATTGTTTGATAGCGCGCGTCCCGGAAAGGTAAAAATTAGGCCGGCCGGGAATATAACACGCCTCGACACTCTCCCTCGTGGTGTGGCGACGATGAGACACACGAGCGGACGAAAAAAAAAAAAAAAAAAAAAAAAACGAGAGAAGAGCCTGGGAACGAGTCGTCGAGGCGGCGGTTGCCGCTCAGAATGCCCGATCGTCAGCGAACGAATCATGCATCCCGACGCACGCATTAATCGCTTTTTCTTATATATTCACGCCGTCCTCAGTGACATCATCGAACACGAGCCGTCATTTCGTCGTCACGTGGACACGCCACGAGGTCTTATTCTCCCTCTGCTCTCACAATCGTGATACAGCTGTGAATTTCAGATGATTATTTGGCGAGAAAATGGCAGGTAGAAAGAAGCTTGTCCAAGACTAGATTGCGCAGAGAGAAACGGTGAAGAAACATATACGTACGTATGCATATATATATATATATATATATATATATATATATATATATATATATTAGTATGTATATATATATATACCAATAGGAAGGCTACGACGCCCGCCGCAGCTACAGCTCTCTGGCCCTTGTTGCCAAGGCCTTTTTTTACCTACCATGACTCTACAGTACGTGCAGAGGAAGTATGTATATGCGCGCAGTTACGTATACTATAGACGATGGGACGGACCGGTCGAGGCCGAGTCAAACAACACGCTCGTCCGAGAGGAACTAGTCAAGTATTCGGCGGAATCGAGTTCCGGGCTCGAGACGGTGCGCATTAGCGACGTTAACTCTTCGGCAGAAAAAAAAGCTCGAAATAAAAATAAAAGAAAATAGCGAATATCCGCCGCGATCAGCATCGTCAGGTTATAAAATCGTGGCGCTGTAATGCTTCATCAAATAGTATAAATACCAACGCGTCAGTGTAGGTTTCGCAGTCCGTGCTGCAAAGTACATTGATTTGCAGGATAAACGTTACGAATAGATCCAAGATACACGTTGGTACACTCACATAGCGTGATAACCGTTCCCCTCCTTTATTTATCCGGCTTGCTGAACGGTGTTGCGTAACCGAAAGACTGTTACAGCCTTGAGCGAGCGAGCGAGCCTGGTTTGCGCCATACTGCTGACGAGACAGCAGCGCCGGTTCTAAAGTAGGGACACGAGTACGGGCTCTAGGAAGGCGCGTCGTAGACAAATTATCAACCGCGGCATCGGGCAAAGAAAGCTGGAAAAGAGAAAATGCCAACTGCCATTATTGCCGTACAATCGTAACAGTGGCAAAAGGACGAGGGAAAACAAAAGAGAGCGCTGTCCGCTCCACAGACGAGGTGATGTCGATCGATATTAGGTAGCCATGGCTACCTCGCGATGTTATGCACGGGGCCCTCCGCACCACTGTTACAACTACTGTCGGACTCGTTATTCGTGTCAAGGATTTTTAGACATTTATTAGTCTCCGCGATTAAAGGGCACCGGAGGAAAATTAACTCTTCCACACGTCGCCCACCCCCGTAATTTTTCTTCGCGAGGCTGCCAAGGTGCGTGCGTGACTTTGCCCAAGCCCATAACGAGAGGGTACACAGTTTGCCGCTGCTGCCGCTGCTGCTGCTCCGACCCAGTTTCTTCCTCCACTGTTCAATCAATATCTGGAACGACGTTTGGGCTAGTGCGCGCGCGCACGCGCGTCAACCTCCCGTCTTCCTGCTTTTTCTGGGTCGCGTCGGAGCGTCTCCTCGAGGGAGCGGGCGCCCGCCGGAGTTTTTCGACGGTCGAGGAAAACGTCGATCGGGACAATTATAGTTGTTTGTCGCTACGGCTTGCTCGGAAAATTACAGCATCGATAATCGTTGCGTTCCAGCGAACGAGGAAGGAAAATCGATTTGAACGATGCAGTGCTGATTTTAGGTGACACACCTCGGGGGATAAACCAAAAGGACGCTCGGTATTTTATACATCGTCTTTTTATTTTCAGTATTTGAGTCAATCGCTATGCAGTACTGCTGCTACATCTTTCGTACTCGATACACTCTCGATCTGAAAACTATAATGGAATTACTTGAATAAAGATAAGTAATTATAATTATGGTTACTTATTTACAGATGCATTAATCAAATTTTGGTATCGTACAAAGAATCATTTATCGGCGACGACTACGACGACGACAACCATAGATCTTTTGTTCTTATTCTTTTTGTTTTTCCACGTAATATAATACCAGATACAATGTAACAACGAAGCAACGTGTTCCATGTCGCAGAAATGAAAACAAACGATTTTGCCATGTCCTCGATCGAGTTAATCGATGAGTCAGAAATTAACGTCCGGAATCGTATTATCTTTCCTATACAGCGTTGATTGCTCTCGATCAGCGATGTTTCCATGCGAGTGAGATTTAAACTAACGAAAAAAAGGAATTAACCTATTATAATTAGGATAATATAAGAGAGGAGTGAAGAGAATATCAGGGGACGCTAAATAGGTGTTTAAGGCGAGGAGGATGAAAGTACTGCAGCGGTCGTCTGTTGCTTTCGAGTATCGATGAGCTTCTCGTTGGCTGCGAGATGATCGGGTTTATCGCCGCGCGAAAAACGCTCCCACATCTTGCTGTAGAGCATCTCCATCCCTGCTGCGTACATTTTACAGTTGAAGAGAGGACTGTCCGACCGAGCTTTCCAAACTTTGGCACGTATAGCTTTCAGGCTGCAAATAGTCGTGATCGACGAGAAACGCAGTGTCAATAAATATCATTGTGCAAATATATCGAGAATCATAAGACGTATTAGAGTTGCAAAAATATCGTACTATTCACGATCGGTGCCCAGACGAACAGCTATATCTTGATACTCTTGCCGTGTGCGAGCAACCAATTCCGGGCAGCCGAGTGTATTGAGCTGACTGGCAGCTACTCGCGAAGCAAGCGTCTCGCCAGGCAGTGTGACAACCGGAGTGCCAGTCCAGAGAACGTCCATACTCGTTGTGTGACCATTGCACAGCGGTGTATCGAGACAAACGTCTGCCAATTGACCGCGCCTTACATGCTCCTCTTTGGCTGCAACATTGCTGAATAGAATTCTACCGGGTGCGAGTCCGAGTTGCTGAGCGGTTGTCTGCAAATTTGGTTCACCGACGGCAGGAAATCGGAGCAACCAGAGAACGGCGTTGGGCACGTGTTTGAGAATCTGTGGGATCAAGACGAATATTTATAGATATCTCGAAATCATTTGGCACAACCGATAGGCGGATAGTTACGAATTTATCAAACGACAAAAAAATTAAAATCCTTGTGAAGAATAAATAACAATAGACACGAGTAAAACGGAAGTGTAAAACAAATGAGAACGGAAAATCACATAGACCTTGTACGAAGAGAATGGCTCAACTTACGTAAGCCCACATGTGTAAAGTCAGCGGATCGATCTTGTACAACTGATTGAAATTGCAATACACGACGGCATCCTCGGGTAAGCCGTACTGTTGCCTCGTTGTTATAACAATATTCTGAGGCACTTCTTCGCCCGTTGCAGTTTTAGTGTTTACCGGCGTTGGGGCCATGCCGTTTTGTACGACAACACCGTTCACGGACATTTGGCATTGACCGGATGCGATCATTGTTTCGATCGGCGTTGTCGTCGGTAGCTCCGCGACCTTCAACGATATCTCCACGGGCTTGTTCTTCGAATCGGCCACAACAATCTCGCGAATCTCCTTTACCATCGTGTTCTCGATCATCGGTGAGAGATCGGTTGCATTTATTACAGCCACGTTATCGGCAACTTTGCCTTTCATGTTCAATTTGTCGGTGAGAATCAGTCGTTCCTTCAGATGTGGAAACATTTGGCTGCCAAGCATGTGAAAAAAGAAATATTTGCATTTAAAAGAATAAATTTATTTGGAATTCACCTCGAATTTAGCCGACAACAGAAACGGTCGATTTAACGAGCACACAGATAACTTACCGGTGATCGCCGATAAAGTATGTGTGAGGCATGTAGGCAAGCTTCTCACTGTACTGGGGAGCAAGCTCAAGGGGCGAGGTAACTTCATCGGTAATGAGATAATCCATAAAGCTCGCGCCTGAAGTACCTGGGTAACCGAGCCACATAACCTGGACGGGTGCAGGTCTCAGCGCGAAAATTTCATTCCTCGCACCTTTCGTGTAACCGTTCATGTTGACCAAAATATGAATGCCATCGGCGTTAATGCGATCGGCTGCCTTTCCGTTGCACGGTATTTGCGATAAATCGATAAAGTGCTCGGATTCCCTGGCAATCTTGGAACGGAAGTTCGTCCCGTCATCGGCACTCAGAGCGTAGCAAAATATCTCGACATTCTGCTTGTCGTGAAGTCCCGGAATCGATTGCATAAGATGACTGGTCGGGTGATTTCCAAAGTCAGAGGATACGTAGCCGATCTTCAGTCGTTGGCCGATTTCGCGAGGATACTTGTAGGGCTGCTTGTGCAACACGTGAATCTGCGCATTTGCAAAGATGAAAAATCAATCAAACGATCCAACAACCATTGAATTCTATCGTCGTTCCTGACCGTCGCGTCGCGAACGCAAACTTACCTTCTCAATGCACAGATTAGCATGACGTGCGGCTATTGCCTTTCGGAAATCATGAGACAAAGGATAGAGCATCGAGTGATGAGGATGGACACTCGGTAATCTATTTTTGTCCAATTGCTCGGCAACGATGGACACGAGCTTCTTCATTCTGGCCTCGTAGTCGGTCCAGTCGCAGGCGATTTGTAGGCAGTGTGCGAGATTGCAGTATGCATCGGGGAAATCGGGCTTCAACTTCAGAGCGGTCCTGTACGACTGTATTGCCTCGGGAATGTTGCCCGAATCCTTGTGTATCGATGCCAAATTCGAGTGAGCGTCGGCGAACGCAGGGTTTATCTGTATTGCTCTGGTGTAGCACTGAAGGGCTCCTTGAATGTCCTGCATCTCCTTCAGTGTGTTACCCATGTTAGAGTAAGCATCGGCGAAGGTCGGTTGAATCCTTATCGCCTCCTTGTAATGCATCAGAGCTTCGTTCAGCTTTCCTTGCTGCTGCAAAACGGATGCGAGATTGCTGTGAGCAGCCGCAAATTCCGGAAAGACCTCCAAAGCCTTCAGGTAAAGGCGCGTCGCTTCCTCGATGTAACCCTGTTCGCGCTTTATGTTGGCCTGCAAATACATTCGTTCGTTAGTTAAGTTTGTACTCTCCACTCGATGGTATTGAGCAATTTTTATATAATAATTCTTTCTATTCACGAAGAAATGTTACCAGATTGTTAAGAGAATCGGCGTGGGTCGGGCAGAGCCGCAAGGCCGTGTTGTAGCACTCCTCGGCCTCCACCACCTGACCCTTTTCCTTGAGCGCGTTCGCCAAATTACAATAGGCATCGGGAAAGTTTGGTTGAAGCTCGATCGCTCGTCGATAGGTGTCGATTGCCAGATCGATGAGCCTTCATAATAATCATCACGAGTTATTGCAAATTATAAAAAAATTAATAATGATTAATTTACTTAGACTCACAGTTGTTTTTTATTCGCATTACTTACCCTTGCTCGTAGTACACGCAGGCCAAATTACCGTGAACGACTGCATTGTTGGGACTGAGATTGAGAGCCCGTAAGTAAGCGGCAACGGCTCTGAAATTAAGTAATCATTTCGCGCATTAGTTACCAAGTTCCTGTTGCTTATCTGATGCCGCTAATCGCTACTACGACGGAATTAGCTGCTAATTGCATTATTAATTTGGCAGTTATTTCAATGCAGCTGGGAAAAATACAGAGATAGCGCGCACATTTATCTAAGACTCTGGCCGGATTAGCTCTATCGTCCTTATTTAGGAACCTTTTAATCCACGATATTATCCAGGCGGTGCATCCCGGTGGTGCAGGTCGAGCTATCGTACTTTCTAACTGGAGGCGAAAGGAAGGTGCGACCGTACTCGACGGTGATATCACAGTGTAGACGATAACACATTGGTACTCCATTCCTCCTTATCCATCCTTCGCTAAGACCCGTGTAATTTTTTTTTCTTTTTTTCATCCAACCAATCATTTACCAAGCCGGACAGTCATTTGATCTCTCGTTATTTAGGCTAAGTTTGATTTTTTCTTACCGTAGGTAATCTATGACACAATGTACTTTCGCGGTATGCTATGACGGTGTAAAAAAATGGAGAAAAAATATGATGAAACAAAAAAATCAATTGATCTTTCCACCGCCGAGATTTACAGTATACAATATCCTTGTTCAGTCTCTTGGTTGCTATACGAGGGAGAGGCACATCGTGCGACGACTGACTCGCCGTCTCAGTGTCTTTTTTTTAATCAGCGATTCTTAAAAGCTTAATTCAATAGGTATACATTAACGCCGCACTGTGAGCTGATATAAATACCGCACCACTCAGTTCGATCATACTAATTGACTCGTGAATCATTTTTTCTTTTGACACCGCAATCACTGCGCAAAAAAGAAAAAACAAAACGAAGAAAAAGAAAAAAAATTTAACTCCTCCTTCTGCTCCTCTTTTCTTCTAACAGAGCCCCGATAAGTGCTGTAGAGGCTCTTTCGAAACTTGGATATTTACCAGTATTTGTCGCAAGACAGAGAATTATATTGTATATATGTGTATATAATTGCAATGGCTGACTGGACACAGTTGGCAAGCTGATGATGTGAAAAAAGGCCTAGCAAAAGTTGCAGCGGGACACGATTTACTGATTGACTTGAAAGTCGTGCGTGGGTCATCGAAGGGGATGAAAGGGACGGGGAGGAAGAAGAGGTGAAGGAAAAGTCGGAAATTCGAGTGGAAATTTAGAAGTATGAACGACGTGATCCTGAGACTACCAACTAAACTACTGGCTTCTCGGCAACCAGTGACTACCGGCGCCGCCTCTCCAGCGTCAGAGGGCGAACGCGCAGAATCTCTTGGAGACGCACCGATATTGCGATTAGCTATATTGCTGTTGCAATAATTCAACGAGATTTTAATATCCCCACAGGAAATTTACGAGTCCCTCAACGCCGCCGGGGAAATCGTTTAGTCAGCCTCATTATACGACAAACGTCGAAGGGCAATGTAAATTACTCTCTGAAACGACACAATTTCGTGCTCGTTCAAATTGCATTAAAAAAATGTCGTTGGCATATTTCGCATAGAAAATTGAATAGTCGCACGAGTTTGGAGGACCAGTGAAAGAGACGCAGGTTAATTAACTGCAAAACGGTCCGATGAATAAAACAGCTTTGAGAACTGAATCGCTCGTATCCTAACGCCATCGTGGAGAAAAAAATCCGCAAACCAACCACTGTAAGCAAAGCAATAAGAATAAAGGCACAAAAAAATGAAGAACAAATGTGTAAATAAAAAATCAGTAAAACTGACTTTGCGAACTGCGAATTGATAAATAAAACGAAAATTGAAATAAAGGTAAACAGTTAAATGCGTGGGTGAAAACCACAGAGGCATGAGAGTTGGAGGTCTTATTTAAAGGAAAAATTATGCGCAAACTGAAAAATCAGGAAAACGGCGAAACAATAGACGAAATGAAAATAGGAATGAAGGGAGGCAAACAAAAATTGGATTGTCGAAAACCGGAGGGATGTAGGGCTGGGAGTGGGAGATGCAGCAACTACTGGGAGGCGATTGAATCAATATGAAGGGCGTAGTCATGACGATGCTCACTCAAGACCAGGAGGGAGCTCAACATTCGATAAAAATTAATGACAAACTCGACTCACCGATCGAAGATCCGAGCCTCCTTGAGAACATTGCCAAGATTAATGTAAGCATCGAGGAAATTTGGATCCAGAGCGACGGCCTTTTCGAAATGATGAATAGCCAGCCATATTTCACCCTGGGCGTTGAAGACGCAACCGAGGTTGCTCCAGGCGACTGCGAAATCCGGTCGTGTCTCGATGGCCTTCAGATAGCAAGCCTAGAGTGTCAAAGTCGAGATATCGGATTATCGGAGATGTTCGCGAATCTGGCAGGGTCGCGCCGCGCGCTGCATTGGCCCTTCCTCTTCTCGCCGCGCTGCACCTTGTTTTACCACACGCAGGTCGATTAACAATCTCGAAAATATCCTCGTCACTACGCATTATTATTGAATGCAATTAAAATTTTCCAAAATCTATGTATGTTGTAAACGACCATTTTTTCTCATCGTGTGGAATATCCGAGATTGTTCTGCGGACCGGCAGGTCGTAAAGTAGCGCAAAAGCTTCAAGGCATTTTATGTTTTACCGTCTGGATGAATTTCCTACGTTTGCTCTACGCACAAAAAAAAAAAACACACTTGAGAACTCATAGAGCAGTTCCCCATTGCATAGAATTTTTTCTCGCTTACTTTGAAGATTGATTTCTTTTCAGCTACTTTCTTTTCAAATTGATATTTCACGAGTAGGATATGCGGGCCAGGGTGTAAATCAAGAGACGCGCGCGGGGCGTCGCGGGTGTCGACAATTAACCGAAATGCGCTCGGTAACTCGAGAAAAAAAATATTTCAAAAAAATTCAAGCAAAAAAAATTTCACCGAGGAAGGAGAGAAATAGACGATCCGCCAAGTATCTCGACAGCCAAGGGGCACTTGTGACGTCTCCCGATGCAATCCCCCCTCCGAAGCTCCGCCAAAATCATTAAACTGCCCATACGTATTTTGGTTTCCTTTCTCGTTGCGGATACGCGTGACGCCCCAGAGGAAAGAGGACAGAGAATAAAAAAGTGCGTGCGTAAAGTCGCACCTTTTTTTTTAGAGGAGGGCTGCAGTTTTCGTACATAATATCCGTACCTAGAAAGTAAATTAAACAGACGTTTTTTTTTTCGGTCGGCCGGCCTCAGATATATTGGGCAAGGATCGAGACTGGACAAGAAGGAAATGTATAAACGTTATTGGGAATATCGGAACTAAAGTTAATTTTTTTGTACTCCAGGGCCTGTGGGAACAATCGAGGGCAAATAGTGACGATGAGGGCGGAACGGGAATGCAGCACGGATGAGGATTTTTTTTTTTTGTTGACCAGTGAGAGAGAAATAGAGAGACCGGCCACGGGAGCTACATTACCTTCGTTTTACCCTTTGGTAGGTTGACGGTAAGTACGAGTCTCGCAAGCTCTCATACTAAACTTAGAGAGACAGAGTGTGTGTGTGTCTTACTGAATAACCAGATTCAGATTGACCCCTTTGACGAAGGAACCAGTGGAAACCGACCAATTGCATTGCTCCAAGTACCCCTCCTAGAGTCGATCATTCCATCCACAACAATAAGACAGGCTGCGTTAATCTCTTTTCATCATCTACGTCGCCACCAACTTTCCTTACACCTAACTTCGATTATTTACACATTGTGGCAATATATCACCCGTCATCGTCGTTATCGTCATTCGCTACAAAACCAAACTCGTTCTGCCACTTTTCTCCTCGACGACCGAAAATCCTGCGCTGTTCTTTAATCGACAGCCAAGTTATCCTTTTTTTTAACCGCCCCAATCCGATCACTTATAGCATTTCACGCATATGATTGTCTCGGTGATTTCGAATCGAAGAGTGGCCGAACGAACTGGAAATTGGAAACAAGAAAATCATGGGCACAAGCGTTAATTCCTCGAGAATCGCTCGATCAATAAGCAGAAAACTTGCCTCAATCTCTTTGACGGTATATCGTTGATATGGTTTTCTATACAGACGCTCAACAGAGCTCACTCACACTCTATTGCGTTTCGTTGAAAAAAAATTTTAATATGGACATTCGGTGTTATATAATTCACAAGCGATTGATTGCGAGCTTTGAACTGTGAGCGTACTGTAATAGATAATGTAGTATAATCGCAAGCGCCGCGCTCGAGTAGAATACTTGACTAGCTGGCACCGAGCGAGACAAATATTATCTCTTGTCAATATTGTTAATTATGTAAATTTATTTGATCGCTCTTGCGGTTGGAGGATAATCACGATTAATGCTGCGCGAGAAAAAAAGACGATTATAATAAAAATTGTGGTCTAGTCAAGAATTCTCGCGCCAGTAGTGTTCCAGTAAAAGAACGAACGAGCGAGCCGATTAAGCAAGCTCGACACTACGAATACCGCTGGTCATCGGTTCGTGAAAACAATTTACAAAGAGAAAATCAATTATAGATAGTGGGTAGAATCGACGAATGCGGCCGAGAACTTCGGATAACTGGAAAAAAAAAAATTGAAAAAAAATAGAAAAAATAAAGAGCATAATGCATAGTAGCGCATGTAAGAAGAAACGGAAAAGAGAACTTGACAATCAAAATTTCGCGCTAGCACAAGTGCTTTTGTTGTCGTTGATAATACTCGCTGCGACCTGCAGTTGACGCTCCTTCCCTCGTGGATGCTGATTTATATTGTTCCTATCATTATGAAACAATAAAATAAAAAATTCAACGTGTAGAAACGCAAGCGACAAAACGAATCTGCGTCTCGACTAGATTCGCACATCGCCGCAATCTCGACTTGGAAAAACGACAATAGAGTATTAATCATGCATCGCGCGGCCTTTATCGCCAATGTTGATATTGTCGATGAAGCTGTCCCAACCAGAAAACATGACCTTGCGGAATCGTGATGTGTATACATGTGTAGACAACGACCTACGTTATCTGTACAGAGAACGAAGAAAAAAAAAGTAAAAGCAAAACCGCCTACAATCGACAATATTATAACCGGTTTAAGATACACAAGATTGGTGTTTATGATGAATGATGTTCGCGCGCCATGCGCCAATAGAGAAAAAGGCACAGCTTTCTGTATGAATTTACGCGATAAAAACATCGGCTCATAAAGAATATCTCTCAGAAGTGCGCTTGCGCCCACAAACATGGAGCACTCGATGGATCAGTGACATCGCTCTTGGAAACAATGACAAAAAAAAACCGATACTTCGGAACCGCCTTTAAGCCCTTACTCGGCACATGAATTTCCTTGTGCTTCGTTCACTTCCGTATAAAGCATGCGAACCATTGATTTTTGAGAAAAAAAATACTACTGTCGCTGCAATCAATCCATAGTGTACTCAGCATGTAAGATTAATACTTATTTTCATTACCACGCGACGCGGAGAACATATATTCTCTAATCTGTCGTACCTTAGCTTCGTCCAGTCTCGCTAATGCTTTCAAAAGATTACCGAGATCGCTTCTCACGCAATAGAGATCCTGAAACACAAAAAAAAAAAAGGACGAATTAGAGACATTCGCTAGTCGGGTTGAGCGGGGAGTACATCGAGCCGATAAATTGAACTTGCCGGATTGTACTGAAGAGCGGTAACGTATGCTTGAACGGCTTGTTCCATATCACCGGCTGCGACGAGAGCCGCGGCAAGGTTAATATAACCGTCAATGAAATCGGGCTTCAGCCTAACGGCGTGCCGGTAATTCTCGAGGGCTTCCTGAAGCTGGCCCCGTTCCTTAAAGACATTGCCCAGATTGCTGTAAGCCTCTGCCAACAGGGGGTTCTGTTTGATCGCCAGGCCACTGTAGTGGGCCGACCTGTGTAATCAAGGCAGTGACAATTAATTATCTGTCCCAGAGATTTAATAAAATAAATTCACGCGTAGTACATTTGTGTTCATAACTTGTGTGATTCTAACGACCAAATCAAGGCCAATCCTAAATTGGTGAATTTCAATGTTAAGAGTTTTTAACTTTCATAATTTATGACTTTTTCTAGATTTTTTATTTTTATAATATGTTATTCAGAAACTCTAGTATTAGTATTTGTAAAGGACAAATTAGTCAAAGGAATAAATTGAAAAAAAAAAAAAAAAAATAAGAGGAATGCTCTATGTGCAAAATGAACTTACTTTTCCAGTCGACGGCATTGAAAATGGATCGAAGAGAGAAGCAGCAGGACACCAGTATTGTTTGTCTCCTGTCGCCACAACTGCATGCAATGGCGCTCAGCATTTTCATAATCTCCTGCTTGATACTCCCTGTGCGCCAATTCCAGGAGACCTGTAACAACAAAATTCGTAACCATGACATACCATCCGAAACAAGAATTCCATTGTCTTTAATGAATTCACAAAAATTTGCTAGGAAAACTTTTTTTAGACTAAACAGTAAATTTCACTTATATCGCTGAAAAAAAATTAACGATTCTTACCGACAGTCGACAATTGCTGAATCTCGTTCATTTTCAGTATAACGCTAGCACCTCCGGTCGCTATTTGTTGATGTCCCTGCTGCGGTTGCTGGGGAGCCTGCATCGGAAAATTTGTATGATTGACGACGAGCTGGATCAACGGTGACGCGATTCAACGGGTAACCGAGTGCTGCACCAGCGTGCTGTGGCCGACTGTAACTGTTAGGTAGATAGTCAGTAGTGACTTTTAATCGAATCCAAGATATATCAATGTCTGATGGTCGGCGACAACGCGACGACCGATGCACAACTCGCGGATCGGTTAAACAGCCCGAATTGTCACACGCGAACGATAAAACCTCGACGTTTGACTTTCGAACAAGATTCTCTTCACTCAGCGGTCAACAAACGCTACGGAAAAGCGAGTATTAATGGTTTTTCTCGGTCAATTTATTTCCGACACGTTAATGAACGGCGATTCCCTGACTGTCGCCATTTTTGAGTGATCTGCATCGTACGACCGTACACTGTCGGATGCTGCTACGACGTGACGTCATTTGGTCGCCTGTTTGGTGCCAACCCGATGGTGCTGCTTATCACCATGCGCAAATGTCCCTACCCCGGCTTCCGTAAACTTTTGCAATGGAAATGTACTCGAACAGCAAAAAAAAAAAACATTAGTTATGTGATAGTTATCTGAATGGGTTACAAAGGTTCCGGGTCGATATCTCGAAATGTTTTGAAAAAAAGTGCCGTTTCGCAAAATTTAACCCAGCATTCCCTATCCTAAAAATGATAAATTAAAAAAATTGTCGGAAAAGGTTTAAATTGTACAGTTTTGGAACGGAAATGGGTCACTTAAAGCGAATGGCGCTAGGGAAAACTCGATAGCACGAAAAAAAAATTTTGCCATTTTTCATGCGGAAAAATGAAAAGGGGGTACCCTTACCTTTTTTTCGACAAAAATTGATTTTTTGGAAAACATTTTGTAGTCGTCGCCTGATCATAACGATGTGTAATGCTGTGGGTGAGGGGCACGTACGAAACATATTTACAAGCTACGGTAGGGACATCTTACCGTTGGGGTGATAACTCGTCCGAGTACCCCAACTTTTCTTGCTCCAATCAGGCCCTAATAAGTACCCTTCTATGGAAATCCTTATCCTTTGATATAACAATCTTATCGTAAACAAAAGAATTCCATCGTATCGCTCGTTATTCAAGAGTTATCGTAAGCTGCTGCGGATAGTTATCAATCGAACACGATATGTAGATGGTTCGGCATAAGACCCGATGTCTATTATTCGTAAACAATTATGCATAATATCATTTTTCACGCAGTCGCCGCTTGTCCGATGAATCTAGACGGAGTTTGCGAATAAACATTAACGTGGATAACACTCGCCTAATCGTCTACCCTCTGTGACAACGACTCTATAACAGTACCATTGTAAACAGAACAGTTCCATTGTACCGCTTGCACTACCGTAACACGTGCTTCTTCGACGAATCACCGTAAATCGCTGTGGAGAGTCAACGATCAGAAACAACATGCCACGTGACCCGGCTTAACCTGAGGGCAACTGTCGGTTCGCAACAACAATCGTTCGGAAAAAAATTATTCGCAATGAAGTTCTTTACGGAATGCGCGGTGCGTCGTGTAGCTCGGCTGGGTATTCTCTCGGAGCTAGAGAGGCTACCGGGCGTCGCCTTCGAGACGCCGCTTCTTCTGGTTTACACAAAGGTATGATTTACCGTCACCGCAGGTAATAACAAACACGTCACCCTGAACAATAATTTTGTTGAATCAACGACGTTAAAATTTCCAGAGAGGCAGCGTACCTCACCTCACCAAAGACGTCTTCCAAATGCTTACCAAAGAGCAACAATTCCTCAATGTTTCATTGCCGTCTACGGTCACCATGGCCGATGCAATAAAACAAGCCAATTCATTTGGAGAATTTGTCAGTATGAAGGTAACGTACAATCATCCATTTGCTTTGCAGCTTCCTAGCTGACGTTGCTTGCTGTCCTTGCAGGAATACCCAATTTTGTTGTCTGTACAAGATCCAGCAGAAACCACCAACCAAGGATATCACAAAAAAAATACCATCGCTGTGTGGTCCAAGAATGGAAGGCACTCTTTCAATGCCGACACGTACATGGACCTAGTGGAGTCGTTTCAACCTGATATCTATGTGGCTTTGTGCGACGGAGACACCAATGAGTCTAGCTCTGCCAAACGTATAGAAAAGGCTGTTGAGAGAAGTAAGCAGCAGTTTAACAAGTGTCTGGTAAGGCACAAGGCATCGAAAGTCATGAGATCCAGAGGAATATTGGGGCCTGTGGAAGGTGGCTACGACAGAGAAGCCAGAGAACTGTCGGTCAAATATCTCGTGGACAAAGATCTTGAGGGCTATGTTATAGATGGTTTGCACATTAACGGCGGTGACGTGCAAAACATTACTTTCGAGAAAATCAAAGACATCGTTGAACACACCTTGGTATGTGCAGGATTTGTGGTCTGTTTATGTATGGAATAATTTTAGAAAATAAGTAGCGCGAGGGCGAGAGTGAGCGTCTAATCGTTTGCAGAATCTGCTGCCCGTGAATAAAATGAAGGTTTCCATGGGTTGCTGGAATCCCGTCGTTGTTTTGAGCCTGATCGAGCTCGGTGTCGATGTGTTCGACTCGTCGTATCCGTACGTCGTTACCGAATCGTCGAAGGCTCTGACATTCATGTGCGGCAGCCACGATCATCCGAATAGGCATCCAGGATACGAGATGCTCGTCGCCGAAAAATGGTAATTTTGTACGACCGAACATTTTTATTTTATGTATTTTACTTGAAACGAATGTATAATTGAAACAGCTTTGCGGACGACTTCTCGCCGATATGTGAAAGCTGCGAGTGTCTCACCTGCAAAAATCATAGCAGAGCGTATCTGAATCATCTTTGTCACACGAGGGAACTACTGGGCCGGGTTCTTCTGATGATGTACGAGGATATTTCTACTGCACGTCGATCGTTTTAAAGACGAGCTAATCGGACCTGTTTTGCTTTCAGACACAACACCCATCAGTATCTTCAATTTTTTAAAGCCATAAGAGAAAATCTGAAGAACCATACCTTCGAGGCCTTTAAATCGACGATAGCGGCACAGTTCGCCGAGCCCAGTTGATGTTCGTATAAGAAAAAAAATAAATGAATTTACATAAGCCTGTTTATTAACTCTCAACAGTTTCAGTCTTGGGTACCGTTTTTACTCGGGCAAGAAGTTCGGATCCAGATAGTTGTACGACGAGCTATCGAAGTTTTGGGGACAGTAGTCGGTGTCGTAAGTTCTCGAGCACTGGGACGATCTCATGGGAGTCAATTTGTGAAACGGTGGATGAACAGGATTAACTGCTTCCAATTGAGCTACCGCACAGTCGGAGCACAAATCCACTCCATTTCGGCACTCGGTGCAATGCCAGCGCGTTCCTTTCAACGGCTCTTCACCGCAGACCACGCACTGTAAAAAAAATTGAATCATCAATTGGCATTTGACGATTAATTCGTCACATCATTCATGCGAAAATAATTCGACCTTGTATCCGAAGTGTTGATAAAGTGGAGGATTGTCCTGCTTCTCGGCTTTAACTTGTCGCAGCATTTCGATCTGTCTCAGTTCAGGATTATCGTCTATTCCGGTGTTACTGTAATCGTCCTCCTGAAGTAAAAAAAATCGTTAGATCGTGAGCCCGCAAAATCCCACCGACATTTCGTAGATACAGAAAGAAAACAGTGTGTACAGATTCCTCGGTGGCCGGATTGTCCTTGCTCTCGTCGCTGCCGCCGTAGGACAAATCATGATGAGGAAAAAATGTCGAGCGTTTCGAGAACAGGTAATTGTTTCGTTGATGTCGGTTAGCCAGGCTCTTTTTGGCTTCGAGTTTGACTTTCGGACCACGACCCGGAATCGGTAGGCCCGCACGCAGCAGTTTGATAAAATATTTTTGAACCCTGCTCGATACTTGTTTCGGTGTGCGATTGCCTGAAAAAAATTCCGTGTTAAATGTCGAATTTAATGATTCGCGCGCGTTTCCGAGAGTTCTGATATCAACCGAGAGCATTTGCGATTTTGGTCCACCGTCGCATTTCAACCTCTTCCGGCGGATATTCGATCAGCAGTTCCTCTAAGCGTCTCTGTTCCTCAGTCGTCCACAGCTGATTGAAGGTCTCCGGCTTGCTTTCGTCGAAGGCTCGGCCGCGCACGAGGATCTGCGGTGAAAAGTTTGACATTTTTATTTGAGAGAATTTTAAATAAAAATTGAATGGCGAGGTTAAGTTCGCCTCTGTTTTCCAAATCCAATTACCTTTCCATCTTCTATCTCGGCTTTAGTTTGTATCTGAGGCAGAACATTGCTATGGCGAGTCTGCGGTCTCATCCGCAGGTCCGACACGATATTGTACTGCGCCCAGTCTATGTAAGGAATCTCGGCGACTTTCTGCGGTCCCGGAAGTTCCGGTAGATCGCTATTCTGCAGCTGGGCGACGAAAGATATCGGATCCTTCGTGGCCTTGGCTCTCGAGTCCATCAACTTGTCGAGATCCGCGATAGCCTGGGTACGCTGAGCCTGCAGGACGACTATACTTTTCAGCAAGGACATGTAATCCTTGTTTCCCTTCAGCGCCAAATGATCGGACTCGAAGTAAAACTCGTTGTCCTCATTGTCGATGAATTTTTCCTCCAACGAATCCATTCTACCGATTGTCGCAACAATACCGCAGCTCTGATAGAATTCAAATACACGATGTCATTCACGTCGCATCCACCTAACCTGCTTAACGGTTGCCAACGTAGAACGAGCGAGGTTCACGTTTGAATATAAATCGCGGCGTCGAACTTGCAGTCACTTTCAGCCCTTATTCGTTCGAATCGTTATTTTATTATTTTTTTTATTTGGTGAGAAATTTGTCCTGCAGAAACATCAGACAGTCGCAAACCCAGCTGTTCCATCCCCACCACGATCAAACACGCGTCAAGCTACGTACAGCGCAGGATTTTCGTCTGCGTGCGTTAGCGGAGCGGGAGGTTATGGAGAAAAGCATGTATGCTCTTTGAAAAGGATTTATTCACTTAATTATCGCTTCCGATGTCCTCTGCAGCCGGGACTCTCATGAAAATACGTGCCACTGCAGATCATCGTGCAATTTCCGCAATCGATGATAGCGTGCTTTCTTCTGCAACTGAGATGTATATTAATTGCGATGAAAAAAGCAAGGAGACGTTTCGGTTTCCTTTGTACGAAATTCGAAGGCTCTATCATTCAATGTTACCCGAGATATTTGTACCATAACGCGATACAATGTCTTGCATAATCGACGATCGTTACGGATTCCATAAATTTGTAGCCGTCGAGTACGACTGTAAGATTGTACTTAAGAGCATTTGAAGTGTTTGTTATCGGGGAACGGGTTTTCTCGCTCAGCACGTGCTGAGGGGGAAATCCAAGAGTTCAACGAGCAACCGGTCTGCAAGAGAAAGGATACTTACCGTGCTATTTGCAGTGACCGATATTTATGGAACGGACGATAAAGATTTTTTTCATTATCTTGCATAAGTACATACTCGCGCGCATATATATATCCGTATACATCTACATACACATAGGCATACGCCAATCAGCGACGGCTCGCTTCGATAAACAGAAATAATAGGATCCACGTTGCAAGCGGCGTGAAAGCCAGGCGATACGAAAATTCACGATCGTCCAATAATTTGTTACATTGTCAAAATGAGGCTTGTTTGTTCCCGCTGAGATGCTGATAGATACGACCCACTAGGAAAAATGTCTTCTTATCACTTAGCACCGATGATATAGGGCGCTGGAGTAAAGCGACCATCGAGTGCCGGATTGTACGAATAGTCTCAATCAGTCTCATACCGGGCCCTGTGGCGATAAGGTCACTCGTATAGTGTCTCCTTCAATCGTTCCGTGTCGAACTGTCCCCGACGATTTTCGAGATATACCGGAAGTGCCACTCGAAGAACTCCTCACTTCCGGTGCCGTCGAATTTACACACGCAGCAATGTATTTTACGTGACGCACGTTTGTCCGGTGTAACGAGGAAAAAACGAGACTTCGGAGACTGCAGACATTGTTGGAAGATAAACGGCGAACGCGGGTGTGTCGGTTCACCGAGTCTCGCGTTAAATTAATTAAAGCGGAATCTGAGGAAAAAAAATGGCTGTTACCGGTAAAAGCGGGAAGGTGGAGTTGAAACGCGAACTCGGGCTTTTCAGCGCGGTCAGCATTATACTTGCTGTTATGATAGGTACGACGGAAAAAATTTTCTGCACGAGAACAAAGATTTAAAAAAAATGATGAGCATAATGACGCAATTTTGATACACTCGTGAACTTTGCCTTATGTTGAGTGACGCGTTTCTCGCATAGGAGTGTCCGTCGCACTCACAATTAGATCGACAAAGCGGCCAATTTATGAGAATAAGACCGACGCATTGTCCTGAAAACATGCTTCCTTAACAGTTAAAGCCTAATTGTATAATTGCTCGAGCGAGTCACCGTAGCGCTACTGTGAGCGTTAGCGGGCTCGAATATCTTAATCGCGCCGAGACCCACGCGGCCCATGTGACAATGACCTCGTATTGGGATAACGCATTATCCGAGATACAATTTAGATTCTCCCAAACCCCACATGAAACTGCGGTCTCGTTTTATATTACATTCGTCTATCGACCCAAGTTGCGTCGCTGAATATTTTATTCTACACGGCACATCAACTCGCCCGAAGCAGCGTTGCCGAAAAAAAAGTTAGTCGCGGCCCGTGTTGATTTAACAAATTTACTTCCCCCAAATGAGACAGACAATTCAGAGTGCCTCAAGATTAATAAGTTTTCAAGGCCGGCTATCAGAGCGACGTTCGTTTTAAGCGGACCGCGAGAACCGCGCATAATATCTCAGTCTCTTATACAACGAGCGTGTCGACGATCGAAGCTAATTGTTTTTTTTTTTTTTTTAGGATCCGGAATATTCGTCTCACCAACGAGCGCTCTCGAGAGATCGGGCTCGGTTGGACTCTGCTTGATAGTCTGGGCGAGCTGTGGCATTCTCTCGCTGTGCGGTGCCCTCGCATTCGCCGAGCTCAGCACTGTAGTTCCGAGATCCGGTGCCGAGTATGCATACTTCATCGAGGCTTTCAGTCCGCTGCATCGCTACGGTGGACAATTGCCGGCTTTCACGTGTTCCTGGGTGTACGTTATGGTTCTCAGGCCGGCGGAAGTCGCCGTGGTGATTCTGACCTTCGCCGAGTACAGCGTGCAGCCTTTCGCAAGTTTCATGCAGTACGTGACGCCCGAGTCGATGGGACACGTGAAGAAGCTCATAGCCATTATGGCTCTCGGTCTGATAACGTACATAAACTTGACGAGCGTCAAGCTCTTCGTCAAGGTTCAGAACGTCTTCGTAGTTTGCAAGGTGTCCGCTTGCGTGCTGGTAATTGCCGGTGGCGTTTACTGGCTCGCATCTGGAAGAACAGAATTATTACAGGAGCCGTTCAAAGGAACGACCGATTCGCCTGGCAACATAGCACTAGCATTCTACAGCGGTCTCTGGGCTTACGACGGATGGACCTCGGCAACCGTCGTCACCGAGGAGGTCAAGAGACCGGAAGTCAATATCCTTCGGAGCATACTGATCGCCGTGCCCACCATCACAGTGCTCTATGTTGCAATGAATCTTATGTACATGTCGGTACTCACCATTCCGGAAATGATAAACGCACCGGCGGTCGCTGTGCTTTGGGCGGAAAGAGTTCTGCCGCCTTGGTTGGGAGTCGCGATACCTCTCGGAGTGGCGCTCTCGACCTTTGGATGCGCTCTTAGTATCCAGTTCGGTGTTTCACGCTTGTGCTATGTGGCCGGCAGGGAGGGTCATGTTCCTCGTGTCCTAAGCTTCGTTCACGTGACCAAGATGACCCCTGCAGCGGCCGTCATCTTCCAGGCGCTTCTTTCCCTCACCTGCATTATTGTCGGAGACATAACGGCTCTCATCGAATTCGCCAGTTTTCTCACGTGGGTGTTCTACGGTCTCGCCATGGTCGCTCTGATCGTCATGCGACGAACGAAACCCAATGCACCACGACCCTACTCCGTGCCGATATTCATTCCTTGGATCGTTCTCTTCATCGCAATGTTCCTCGCCGTGATGCCTATAATCGCCGAACCCTCGCCGAAGTATCTTTTCGCGCTCATCTTCATCATCTGCGGCGTTGGGGTTTATCATGTTTACGTTTACAACAAAAAGAATAGCGCGCTCTCGAGTAAGTACCAATAGCTGATTACTCTTTCAAATGACCTATAACGAGAATCTCATGGGCTTGGTTTTTTTTTTCTTTTTCAGAAAAACTCAGCTACATCGTCCAAGTGTTGTGTCTCGTCGTTGCGCCGGAAAAGGATTCGGACGATGATTGACAGGGGATGCAAAGAGAAAAACATAAGAGAATATTGTCAGAATAATAAAAAACATTTTATCGTAATATCATCGGTATCCATCGAATTGTTAACAAATCGTTATATTCTCACACAGCAGTGCGCACTGAGAGCGTTAGTATCGTGTGTCTCCGTTTGTCTTTGCCGTCCACGTTTACACACAAATATCGTCCCGATTTTCCAGTAAACATAGATATAATACTGTTAGTCCTTAGTTGCCAATAAAGTTATGTTCAAAATTCGTAATAGTAACAAGTTTTCCCGTGGCTCTGTGATGGACAACAGAAAATCGTGATGTCATCCTCGTAACGCGATAAATAAATTTGTCTTTTACCTGTTTGTACATTTATTTCGAAGTAGAATTATGAATCACCGATTTGCTAATGCACCACATTTTGAACACATTTGAGCCTCACTGAAAACGGTCAAAGACAATTATCAGAATGGTTTGAATTTTTTTCACATTAAATTGCAAGGTCGTTGTTAGCTACCTCATCATTTGGTGGATTTGAGTTTTGAGATCATTGCAGATGGAAGTTTCGGCAGCCAGTGCGGCATCCCGTTCCCTGAGCTGCTGTCTCAAGTGATATATAGTATCTTCCAGAGCCTCGAATATAGCCTGTGTCAGATAAGACCTAGTTACTTTCTAGACAAGCACATGAGGTTTACAGTCCTATTGGTCACTGGCGTACCCTGGCTTCCTCTACAGTATCCGAAAGAGCCGGCGGCTCATCCAGACAGAAGAATTCTCTGACACACGTATTTCCAATGAGCATCGGAGTGTTCAGGACGGTATTTACAAATTTCTGAAGGCCACATATTCTCTCCTCCAGAAAGCTCGGAGCAAAGTTGTCCCCTAGCCATTTTTTTTTTGGAAGTGAGAGATTGACGATCGGAAGCTTCTGTCTTCTTAATTGCGACAAAAGGCGCACAAAGTCAGTGTACCTTCGAAAGACAAACCAGCAGTCACCGTTTTTGAGTTCCACTCGAAGTTTGTATACCTGTGATTTAGGAATCCAAAAAAATAAAAATAAAGAAGACTGTGAAATCCACCTGCAAGAATGTATTGACAAAACGATTGTGTCTACTGACCGTAAATCTGGCTCTCTCCTCCATAACCTCGTAGCCGACGATTGGTATTCGCAAGTCTTCGGAGGAAAGTGGGGTTTGATGGATCTCTGTGTTATTGTTTGGGCTCCCATTGTCGGGATAGCTAAAGCTCTGTACAGTGAACGAATTAGAGTGTCCCGAAACATCAGAATCCGGACTGTCGAGCGCTCGCACAGCTCCTGCCTGTGAACCTCGCGCTTTACTAATAGCCAGTGTAACTTCGCTAACACATCCTACTCCGGAATCTGATCCGGACATTTTATCACCAACGAAATCAACGGAACCATGCGGGTACTTAAAACAAAATAGATTAAAAAAAACAAACAAATAAACGAAGGTGAAACGACGATGTTAAAAAACTGGGTGGACAGACTCGTTGCGAAATTAAATGTAACTGTGGGAACACGAAGACAAAATAAATATCGTGCATTTACCTCTTTCGTTATAACGTTCTCTTCTCAAAGATCGTAAAAATATTGGATCGACAAGTGTTTTCCTTGCACAATAACATAATATCAGTCTGTTTTGACATACGAAGCTCGAAATATCTTCCGATAACAATTCAGCCCCGTCAGCTGTTTTCGTGTATGATCGTTCGTAGCAAATTTGATCGCCGCTAGGTGGCCGCGAGGAATGTGCCGAATGTACTTTCCCGCGAGCGGGCCTACAATTGAACGCCCCTTTTGTCAACTCGACGGTACCGGACACTTTCACTTTCTCAGTTCACTACGGATCTTCGCTCTCATCAGCTGATGAATGTAGGTCATTTGAGAGAATGAGGTTCGCTGTACGGTGCAGTCACCGCGCTATGTCGGGAGTGGGGAGAACGTGAAAAGTGGAACGTTAAGAAAAGCGGAGTGCTACTGTATGTACATAAGAAGTGACCATTATTAGCATTCATTCGTTTGGGTAGTGACGCTGAGTGAAACGGTGTAGTTTCGAATCATTTGGCTGCGATAATAACTGTTCACTTTTTTATGCACAATGAATTGGTCCACAATCTTAATGAATTGTTGTGACAGTAGAAGATAAACAAACGCGGAATTTATTAAGCGGTGGTCAGCCGTAACTATGGAAACAGCTTGAAACGGTTATGGACGCTCCACTGGTGTTGATATTTTAGTGAATAATAACGTGTTAACGAACCGTCGTCAAAGATGTACAAAGAACTTTTGAACATAGAAGAGAACACGAACAAATTTCAGAAGGAAACGATCACACCTTACAAAGTCGCTGTCATAATGTTAATCAAGCAATATTGCTACACGAGTGTCAAAGGTATAACCAAGCCGACCCTCTAATGCAGTCGTAAACAGTGCGATTCCATTTGAATTTGTTTGTTCTTTGTTTCTCCTTTTAAACAATAATGCATTGTTTCAGTGAATGTCGAGCGTCGGGATTTTTGCATAGTAGCTTTAAAGCTCATCCAGGTAACAATGTTAGTTGGTAACACTTGTTCTGTTAGTTTGGCAGAGTTTGCAGTTTCTGATTTTCATTTCAGACACCCGACATGGAACTGAGCGCTCTTCTAAAATTGTTGCGTTCGTCGGAGTACATCCTGCAAAGATTTGCCATACTGCTTGAGGTCGAGATGGCTCAGCTGTACGAAAAGGGAGTCGAAGGTCTGTTGGAACTTTTCGACAGCCTCGGAAAACTCATGAAACCTTCGCTGGACCATTCTCTTTCCACTCCGGCGCTTTACAAAAATTCTGTGCTGGGATTGTACGTCAGAAGATTGATTATTTTCTTTGAGCAGTTATCGTTCTGCCAGGTGGTGAATGTCTTCGAAGACTTTTTCACGGAATTCGACACGGTCATGGATGAGGATAATTCACGAATGACCTCGACTTCCAAAGCCGGAGAAACTCCGAGCAAGAAGTAAGCGTCGGAAGGTGCCCTGCTGAGAGATAGACAAGGTACATGGAATTTTTTTGCAGAAGTATCAACGTATGGGGGAGTCGACAGGCTGAACTGCTCGTGGCTCAGCAGGCTCACGCTCTTCAGACTGACGAGCACAAAGCATTGTCTCCTAGCGAACTACAATCTCTAGTCCGTGAACTTCTCAATTGCAGTCCTTATTACGCCGAAGCTGTAAGTCACCTTGGGACTCAAATATTTTTTTATTCATATATTGATAGTATTTACGATATCAATTATTTTAAATGTAATTTTTTAAAATTATTTTCATTGTTACATGTTATTTTGTCTCACACGTTTCTCCCTTTACTATCAGTTTGTGACAAATCCTGGATTAGAGCTCAGAATAACACATTTTGTAAATTTTTATAGATAATAAATTACATTAGAATCAGGTAGAGTAAACTAGAACCTCAAATATATATATTTTAATTGAAATATGATTTATGTATTTCTAGCACTATCTGAGCTACCTGAATTGCCTGCGCGTTAACGAGTACTGTGGTGCCCTCGATAGTCTCTATCACTGTTTTGACAGACTGGCGCCGCTGGAAAACCGATCGGCGCCCGAGGACAGAGCCCGAACCTTTAGATACGCGGCGCTAAACCTTGCGGCCCTCCACGCTCAATTTGGTCACAAGTGCGTTCCATTCTGACTTAGACATTGCTCACAATAACAAGATTGTTAAGATTGCTTTCCCATTTACAGAGAAGTCGCACAGTCCGCGTTGAAGGAAGCCGTGATGATGGCTCAAGAGGCCGGCGACAACGTTTGTTTGCAGTTGGCTCACGCTTGGATGTACCACCTCACCGACGAAAAGAAGTGAGCGATTTGTTATAAACTTTTAAAAGCGTAATCGACACGTTTTCGATATGTTAATTTTTTTTTTTTTTCGAGGGGTCCACTGATAGAACGATCGGTGGGGAAAGCTAGTATGCTGGGAATTACACACACGACGAGTCTGGGACTGATCGCCTCGGCTCATAATTCTGCTCTCGAGGCAAAGAGTCCGCAGCACGTATTCGAGGTATTTTTTTAATATTAATAAAATTAAATTGAATTCATCATACCTTATCATGAATTGATTCGCAGACTCTGATGAAATCGGACGTGGTGAATTGCCAACACTCCATGATGGACTTGTTGTCGATGACATACGCCGAGAAATCGGCACTCTGGGCATACTATGGTAAATCGGAGATGTCTTCCGTGTGTGCTCAACTTTTACTGCTTAGAAATTCCGGTGACAAGAAGCAGCACATGTTCAACGGCCCGTCGACATGTCAGGCGGTTATAAACGTCGCGAATATGCTAGTGGAGTTCGGCGAATACAATCTCGTCGACGTTGTGCTCGCACACGCGAAAGAGAGGTTTCCGAACGAACCAAGCAACAAGATGTGGATGCTGAGTGAGCAGCTCGCTGAATTCACGAAAATGATGAGGCACGAGAAGTGGAGCGACGCCGAGGCTGTGGCGGCCCAAATCGCTAGTCTCGATCCGTTGGAGAGTAAATTTCGACAGACTGAAGTATGCTTGGCCAAGGGTGATTTTCCGAATGGACTGGAGCACATTAAGAACATCGAAAAAATGTCGGGACTGACTCCTGACAACAGAGTCCGGGCGATGATTCTGTCGAGTCAAATAATGAGTTCCTCGATACTGCCGGGAAACGGTATAACCGGAACAAATTCCCTTGTTCTCTTGAATTCGGCGTTAGAAATGGCGACGCACAACTACTTGTCCTATCACGAGGCCGACGTAAAGATGCATCTTGCGAATATTCAATTGCTCATGGGAATGCCGAACCAAGCTTCGAATTTGGTGGACGAAGCTATCGTACGGATATTGGCACACGGTGGTTGGTACGATCAGGGAAGAGCTCTGGTACTCTATGCTAAATGCTTGCTGGCTACCGCTCCGCTGTCAGGTGAAAAACGTACGGGCGTTATTCAAGAAGCGATCAAGGCACTTCTCAAGGCAAAGACTCATTTCAACAAGGTCGAGGCTTTCGGCAGAACGAAGAGTACGCTTTATCTTTTGGGTATTCTCTATCACGAGATGGATTTGAAGGCAGAGTGTCGCTCTTGTTGTTTCGAATTTCGTCAATTAGATATGCAATATCCATCAAAAATGGATACTGTGAAACTGTACTGATTTTGATGATACATTTTTTTTTCTGTGAAACTGTTGTACGTCTCCTCATTGGTGTTTGCATTTTTTTAAGTTCATTCGCGGCGAAAACGGTAACGTCAGCGTGACAATATGTGGGTGATGCAAGTGAGTGTATTTGCAGACGGAATCATTGTGATACTACTTGTATAATCATCATTCTTACTTTTAACTGACTGCCAAAGGACACAGAAAGTCGTTAAAGCTCGCTATATCGTTGTGCCTCGTGGCGAATGCGCACGAATAATTAAACACGAGTATGCGATCTCATTCAAGTTGAGATATCGACTTAAAACCTCACACATTGTTTCCACGTGACATAATTCCCAGACGATTTCATAATCGAAAAATTCTAAAAAAATGTGAAAAATATAATTAAAAAAAAAAGATAATCTTGTGTTATTTTAGTTTCGGACGAAAATACAAGTTTCGTATGGACTAAAAAAATTATAGTGCGCAAATATTGAAAAAAAAAATTATCTTTATAATATTCAATTAATATTCATATAATATTCAATATTTATATAGTATTTTAATAATATTCAACGATAACTTAGAACCTTCAATGTAAAATCTACGATCTTCGTTTGGAGCACGAGAACTGAACAATTTTTCTTCGTGCGTGGGATTGTTGATTCGCCAATATCGTACAAGTTACCGATGTGTCTGTCCACTCCCTTATCGACTTCCAAAATAATTACTAAATTGTTTGCCACCGTATCAAGTTTATGCTCAGAGTAATCGTACATATCCTTTTTTTTATATCTCGCCAACCTGCCATTGCAGACTCTCAAGAATGAGCTTCCAGAATTTCCAAGAAGATTCATTGGGATTCACCCCCGGTGTGAGTTGGTCATTGATCTCGAGATAATTTCTCTTGTCCTTAGCAAGAGGTTCCCATTTGCACGGTATCAGATCATCCAACTCCGGGGTTGGATTACTAAAGAAAATATAATTAAAAAAAAAAAAAAAAAAAATTAGGTATCTCTTGAATTTCGGCAAAGTCGATAAATCTTCACTGGACGATTGAACTCATACCCAGTTTTTGCAAAGTCCGTCCACATTCGAGTGAGTCGCTTCATGACCAGTCGATCTGTCGTTCCCTTCCCATGTGGCACATTCGACATCAAAAGATTGCTGTGAAAAATCGCGTTGAGCTCGTCGCAATGACAAGTACCTGTAAACAATTATTTTCTTCTTTCAATTGGGACATCGCACGATTTTTTTTAATCTGGTAATTGCATCAAGCGATTGATAGTCAATACTGTAAAGCATTTTTTTGGGTTCTCAAATTTAGGTGTTCAAAGGAAAAAGAACTGCAGTCGAGAATTTATAGTAAAATTGTGTTTCCGGTGAAACTCCAAAGTATTGAAAAAAAAAAAAAAAAAAATGGCATTACAGTTTTTATCATCCACCGGATTTCACATCGCCTTAATCTGCACGGACCTTCGATTTCGAATGTGAAGAGTTTACGAACAGATCGGTACGAGGGTCTGTACGAGAATCTGTATATGTACGTCGGTGTTGATTTCTCCGACTGCATGTCGATGACTTCCTGAATACCATTGACGAATGTGACGTCTCCTTTGAGCTGAGCGTATGCGTTCTTGCATTCAGCGAGGCTGACGAGGTATTCGCCGAAGTAATATGTTCTCACTGTATCGGCAACTTTAGCCAAACGATCGACATCTCGGATTCTCAGATTACGTCCAAGATTCGAGGCGAAGTTTCTATTAATGTCACGGATCGCAGGACCTTTGGGACTCAACATGGTGAGAATTCCTTCCTCGCTAGTGAAGCCGATAATTAGTGGGACGTCGATGCCCCGTTTCTTCATAATTTCTATCGGGGATTCCGGCATGAATGGCACCTCAGATTTGGCATCGACGCTCGGTGTGAAACTTATGAGGAGATCGAACACATTCTACGATTATAATAAAAAATTAGCTGGTATTTGAGGTACCGGAAGTGGTGTGAATTTGTCATTTGAATTCTAACGTTCGGATCGTCCATTCTTTCCTGGGCCTCGATGAGCTGGGTCGTCGACAGAGTCATCAGATATTTCAGCGCCTCCGCGGGATCGTTAGTCTTCTTCCGCGTTTCTTCCGCGAGTTTCAATCCAGTCTTCACCGGATCCGGATCAATGATCCAGGGATTGTTAGCCACAGCGCTCTGGATTATGGCTTTGTGAAAGAGACCTGTGAAATAGACAAAACAGTTAGTTGAGTTTTCCGGATTCGAGTAGTATGTCGAGAACCTTTTGCCAGAGGGGAGAGAGTCAGGAGATGAACACACGCGGCCCCCGCGCTCTGTCCGAATATCGTCACGTTTTCCGGATCCCCGCCGAACGCACTGATATTCTTCTGAACCCATCTGAGCCCGGCAACTTGGTCCTTGAGTGCCTGGTTGCCGGAAGCGTCGGGCAGATCCAAGTTCAAAAATCCTGCGGATCATCGTGGCGTCATTGGTGAATCGTTTCGATGAAAAAAAAAAAAAAAAAACGTCCTCACCGAAGCAACCGAGACGATAGGTGATTCCTACGAAGACGATGTCGTGCTTGATCAAGTAGTCGGGACCGTGAAAGTCGCTGGTTGCCGAGCCTGAGTTGAAGCCCCCGCCGTGAATCCACACCATGACCGCTCGTTTTCCTATCAGCGAGTTGGTCGCGACGTTCAAGTAAAGACAATCCTCCGAACCGGATTGCAGACCGCTCGAGATGTCGTACTGGACGCCTTTTGGAAAAACGTTGCCAGCATCGCGAACTCCGCTCCAAGCTTGCGGGGGCCTCGGATCCTTCGTCACGTTCGTTGGATCATTTTTTCTTCGACCGCCGATCGTTAAAAGAAAAAATGGAAAAATCGAAAATTTACCTTGAATCTTAAATTGCCGATCGGTGGCTCGGCATATGGTATCCCACGAAATGCCAGATATTCACCGCCGTCGATGTTCTTCGCAACTATACCCCTGATACTACCCTCTGTAACTTCGACTACCAGATCGTTCATTTTAGAAGTTACCCGGGTGGCGAATGGAAGTCTACTGTTCATGCATCATACTCGGAATGTGCCATAGCTTGACATCGTGATGTCGTATCATATATTCCGAGCAAGATTACACGAGTCGATAGTCACATTCATATTTATGCCACTGAACGTGGACAGGTAATTTTTTATTCGGTTTTTTCATGCGACTGTAGATGATTGAATTAGCCGGAACACTATCATTACCCCACTTCAACTTGCCAGGAAAACCGTCGCCCTTGCATTTCTTTCCTTCCGCCACGACCACTTTGCAGATAAGGCCTTTTTTTGTCTTTTTACGGTTTTACATGATTTTTATTTCCATTGACTCTCCATTGAGTTTATTTTGTCAATAAACAATTGCAATTAATAATTCAGTAATTGGGACTGTCGCAAAACAATTAAAATATTTGTGGTTGGGAGGTCAAAATTTGTTGACCCAATCCTAATGTACCATACTTCATTAAGCAAATGTTCCACTTGAGATTATAATATAATAGATATATAAATCTATTCGATAATATTCTATGTCTAAATTTCTACAGCAAAGCGTTTTCCCAGCATCGAAGTCGAAAGACTTCGAATTGCAAAGCCAAATTTTTGATCGATGACTCCAACTACTTTTGTTACGTCTGAGGCTGCAAAAGAAAATAATAATTGAATTGTGAAAACACCGATTTCCTCCTGAACGACTCAAGCTTTCAGATCTGAGTAGATTTTAACAGACAGCTGAGAATTTTTTTTTCCAACTATTTTTATGCAATTATTCTCTTCGATTATCCATAAATACCTACTTGTAGAGACTCGAGAATAGGCTTCCAGAATAGCCAGGAAGCTTCGCAGGGACTTACACCTGGTGTCAGTTTGTCATTGATCTCCAGATAATTTTTTTTGTCTTTTGATAATGGCAACCATTTGCACGGTATTAATTCATCCAACTTCGGGGTCGGATCGCTGAAAAGAGTATATTTAATTAATAATTTAGCTCACTATTTTCCTTGCTCTTGGGAACGCAATAATGTTGTAGGGAAGAATCAAGAGAGTACCCTGTTTTTGCAAAGTTTGTCAACATTCGAGTCATTCGTTGCATGACCAAACGATCGGTCGTTCCGTCTTTATGCGCCTGCCCCGGCATCAAAAATTCACTGTGGAAAACAGAACCGATGTCCTCAGTGTGGGTCGTGCCTGAGGAAAAAAAATCGCTCCAAAATATACAATACGAAATACTGGACTTGGAAATAAATTTGATTTTTGAATGCTATGAGTTTATCTTTGGAAATTCTCTGAAAGGTAACAAATAGTATGTGAGAAAAAAGTAGACCAGGGTAGAATAGAAGGAAAGTGGATAAAATCACTTCCACGCCTATTTTGCTCGGTACAATGATGCAATCTAATATTGTTATGTCATAAGACGTCACAGAAGCTATGCATGCATAAGCCTCGAATTGTCTGAATTTTTTAAAATAACGAAGTATATGCACAGATCCGACAAAGCGTAGCGAGCTGAACCGGAATCGGCCAATCGTTTCGCATGAAATTTAAGCACGGCGTTGACGTCGAAAAAAAGTTAAAAATATTAATTTTCATATCGCTTTCTCATAAAAGTTAAAAATGGCAATTATCATATCGCTTTCCGATAAAAATTCAAAAGTAAACTTTTTATATCGTTTCCGCACGAAAGTTCACATTTTTATAGGATTCCTTACCAATGTTCCTCGCAAAATTTCTTCCACGAGAAATCATTTTCGTCATTGACTATAGGATAGAGGAAGCTTAGCGAATGAAGAAAGATTATGAGAAAGCCAAATAATAATAGAAATTTTTTACTTTTTTAACGTCAGCTCCGTCTTCGACTCTTATGGAACGCGACTGGTCGACTCAGTTTCAGCGTCAAAAAAATACACGAAGAAATACAGGATCTTATTTATCATGATTACAATCATAATAAATAATTAGAACCAATGAAATGTACTATCCTACATTCTAAATTGAAAACTTCTTGTGAACTAGTAGTGGAAGTAAAAACTTGTAAAACAAAATGAAAAAAAAAAAAAAAGAAGAAATGTCATCTTCGTGTAAGTTACATCAATCTATACGCACCTTCAATGTCGGTTTCGTAGAGTCCTTTCATGGTCGGATACGACGGTCTGTAAGAGAACCTGAAGAGATACGTGTGGGTATTTTTTTCGGACTGTATGTCGACCATTCGTTGACAACCGTTGACGAAAAGTAAGTCCCCTTTCAGTCGAACGTATGCTTTTTTTTTCTCCTGGAGTGTCATCGGACCCTCGCCGAAGTAGAAGTTTCTCACGGCCTGGACAACGTTCGCCAATCTCTCGACGCGGCTGATTCGCAGATCTCGAGCGAGATCCGCCGCGAAGTCTTCGTTTGTCTCGGGGACGAAGAAGTCCGGACGATTCAGCATCCACATTATTCCTTCGTCGCTCATGAAACCGATGAGAAGAGGTACATTGACGCCAAAGTTTGGCAATCGCGGCATAAATGGCTCGAGACTGCTGCGATCGAGGCTCGGCAATGAATGGAAGATCATTTTGAAAGCCAACTGTGAATCAGAGTCGAATTAACGTCGGTGAATCGGGGACCCGAGTGGATTAATGTTATTTAAAATCTAACATCGATAGAGTCCATCTTTCTGTGGGTCTCCAGGAGCTCGTTCGATGAAACAGTCATCAGGTATTTCAGGGCTTCTTCCCTATCGTGGGTTTCCACGCCAGCAGCTCCGGCAAATTCTAAGGCGCTCTTCACCGGATCAGCATCGATGACCCACGGATTGGTGGCTACACCGCTCACGACTATGACTTTGTGTATGAGACCTGTGAATCGAATTTTAGTCAGGTTGTCTGATGTCTCATCGGGACTAGCATAGGTATTGTTGAGGCATGACTGATCAAACTGGGTCATATAAAATCATGATCAAGGGCATATAAAATATCACTAAGGCTCGTCCTATCAGGACATTTTGACGTAACTAGGATCAGGTTAACAATGAGTTGTAAATTCACAGAAATCCGGCAGTTATCAGAGTGACATCCGGATCAGAATTGCCTGTTCACCTGATCCGAGCCAAATCCGGCCTTGCATCAGGAGCCAATGTAAAATTGCGTTACATGCTAGATCCAGGCCGGATTCAATGCCGGATGTGGGCTAGATCAGGCGATCAGGCAAGCGTAATCTGTACCGGATTTCATGCTGCATACATTTCTTCACGAGAGTACCTTGCGTCAGGGGCGACAGAGTAAGCAAGTGAACAGCCGAGGCTCCAGCGCTTTCCCCGTAGACCGTCACGTTGTCCGGGTCACCTCCGAACGCCCGAATGTTCTCCCGGACCCATCTCAGAGCCGCGACCTGATCTTTGAGTCCTTGGTTACCGGACGCGTCCGGCAGATCAAGGTTCAAAAATCCTACGGATTATCGCCATGTTACTTCGACTCGGATCGACCGTGGATCGTTCTTGAATCCTTCGGATATCAAGGAAAGTCTCACCGAAGCAACCGAGACGGTACGCGACTCCCACAAAGACTATGTCGCCTTTGAGCAAATAGTCGGGACCGTAAAAATCATTCGCTGGCGAACCCGACAAAAAACCACCACCGTGGATCCAAACGACAACCGGTCGCTTCTCAGCCAGCGAGGTAGTCGCCACGTTCAGGTAGAGACAATCCTCCGAGCCGGTCACGAGTCCGCTTATCAAATCCAATTGGATGGCTTTCGGAAAGCCACATCCGGCATCGCGAACTCCGCTCCATGATTGCGCTGGTCTCGGATCCTGAAATTAAATTCGCCGCTTCTTATCCGGTGACAGAACGTTGATAAGGAAAAAAAAAGCAAACGTTACCTTGAATCTCAAATCGCCTATCGGTGGAGCGGCGTAAGGTATTCCACGAAATGCCAAATATTTACCTCCGTCGACATTCTTTACGGCGACACCTTTGAGTAAGCCATGCTTCACTGCAACTATCGGAACAGACATCGCAAAGGCGTTGCGAACTATGAGCACTTCATCACTGACGATAAAGCGCGCTTGCACGACTCGCTACTATCGTCATCGCTCATTACTTTCAGCCGGTTGTATAATTTGGAAGCCTCGAAAGTGCGATAGCAAGGTATCTACTGACGTTGCATATCTACGTGATTACATTTGGGAAAAAGACACATTGATACATTGTACCAATCCGGACTTTACTTTGATTCTAACTGAGCGGCTACGCACGCAATCAGAAAGTCCATTTATTGCTACGCTAATTCTTTGCCGGCTACGTTGGTGTAAGATTCCTGTGGGTCAAATCAATGTTTATCCGTAAAAAACACCGAAAACCTGGCCATACGGATATGGCTCTTTCTCGTAAGATTGGTGCCCATTTGGAATAATTACCGATCTTTGAGAAATTGCCCACCGCATCGCGATTCCATGCGCCAGACGGTGAGCAATCAGGCTCGGCTTTGGAGCAGAAGCCACTGAGAGACCGACTGTCATTGTCGGCTTATTCAATATGACATTTATTATTCTCATGGTTTACTGCCGAAGAACCCGGAAAATCGTTGACGCTTCCTATATTGTCATGAGCCCTGACGTATGAACAGGAAAATATTACCATATGAGAAAAAAATTTCTTTGCCTAAATTTATCTTGAATGTTAATTCTTGACTGAAATATACGCACCGTTGTCATCGTTCTGTGCATGATGAAAGTTAATCAAACTGAACATTTTATAACTCTATGACTGTTGATCTTCGTCGACAAAAATCCTCAGGTTTCACTGAACTTATATATGTGTAGTTAATAGAGTTTCTGGTTGCTCCGGCCCTCGCACAGAGAGTGGCCAAAGACTTTAAATCTACTTCCGTATGATCAACTTTATTTTCAAGTAGATGGTGATCCATCAACGGTAGAGCCTGTTTCGGCGCGAGGGTATTTCGGAAGGGTTGCTCATGAATACGGTAAAACCATGTCTGGTATATTTCCCTCCCAGAGGATTCGGTCTGTTCCAGATAACAATAAAATCGACTCGCGAGTCGAGACACCGATAATTACATATTTAAATCGCGTAGCGCGTTTCGCAACGTCAAAGAGAAGGGACCCTCAACTAAACATATCCAATCTAAGAGCGTGGAACAAAGGTGGTCGCAATGGGGTGAGTCGATTATCTATTGAAGCTCGCCCAAACTTAAGAGGACTACTTTGGTAAGTCGAGAAGTCCGTATATAATTATATATCGTCATCTCTTCGATTATCGCAAACCCGCCATTGCAGACTCTCGAGAATGGGACTCCAGAATTTCCAGGAAGCTTCATTGGGATTCACGCCCGGTGTTAGTTGCTCGTTGATCTCCAGATAATTTTTCTTTTCCTTCGTAATTGGCTCCCATTTGCACGGTATTAGTTCATCTATCTCCGGGGTTGGATTCCTAAAAAAGTAATAATATATATATTTCATTCGATTTTTTTGCTCCAACATGGAAGACGCCGTTTTCCGTACAAAAATCGAGGTGTTAATTTGAGGCATTAGAGTACTTACGATATTCAAAAATTGTATGCTACGAAAAAAGGTGCGAAGTAATTTTTACGGTGCTTCCCAAGCGATTAAAATTTCGTTTACAGATTCGTCTATGAAGAAGTCAAAAGCGATGAACGAACTTTAACATAAACAAAACTACCCGCGATATTTTACTAAATGAAAGCAACGTACAAATGGTTTGGGACCTTTTTTCAACATAATAATTATTCAGCCCGCGGAAAATGTGATAAAATTTTCCTGAAGGATCTCACCCAGTTTTCGCGAAGTTCGTCCACATTCGGGTCATTCGCTCCATGACCAATCTATCTGTTGTTCCTTTCTGAAGCGCCTGATGAGGCATCATAAGATTGCTGTGAAAAATCGCTCCGAGCTCATCGCAGTGGCATGCACCTGAATGGAACGAGAACAAAGAACAGTTTCATGACACATTACACGACGTTAAACATTTGGGAATTACATTGAATTCATGTAAAATTCTCTAGTTGATAATAAAAACAATAATTCTTTTTTTAAGCTCCCTGAAACTTCAGCATTCATGGAGGACAAAAACCTGCTCTGAAATTGATAGACACGATGGAATTAAATTACTGGTAAGGCAACAAACTTTTTAAAAAGTCATTACCGTCTAGCTAGAATATGTTTCACATCACTCGTATCTGTACAAACCTTCAATTTCGAATTCGAAGACTTTACGAACAGTCGGATAATTCGGTCTGTATGAGAATTTGTACGTATACGTGGGTGTTTTTTTTCCCAACTGCACATCGATGAGTCGCTGAATACCGTTGACGAACATGACGTCGCTCTTAAGCTGAGCGTAGTCGTTCTTGTGCTCAGTGATGGAAACCAAGTATTTACCGAAGTAACGGTTTCTCACTGCCTCGGCCACGTTTGCTAAACGATCGGTATCTCGAATTCTCAGGTCGTCAGCCAGATGCGACGCGAAGTTAACGTTTATCTCACGGATCAAAGGGCCTTTGGGACCCAACGTAGTGATGATTCCTTCGTCGCTCGTGAAGCCGATTATGAGTGGCAGGTCGATGCCTCGATTCATTATCATTTCGACCGGGGATTTCGGCATGAATGGCTCCTTGCTTTTGGCATCGATGCACGGTGTAAACGTGAAGTTCAATTCGAACGGTTTCTGCAAATAATAAATTCTCCGTCACAGAAACGAAACTGAATTTATCCTTTGAATTCTTACATTTGGATCCTCGATTCCTTCCTGGGCCTGAATAAGCTGCTCCGTCGACAGAGTCATCAGATGTTTCAGCGCCTCCGCAGGATCGTCGGTCTTCTTCTTAGCTTCTTCGGCAAGTTTCAATCCAGTCTTAACGTGGTCCAAATTTATAGCCCACGGATTGATTGCTACAGAGCTCTGAAGTATGACTTTGTGAAAGAGACCTGTGAAAAAAAAAAAAAAAAACTGTAGATGGTAATTCTAAAATTTATATTACTGCAGAAAAAACCTTTCGCAAGTGGTGACAGTGTCAGGAGGTGAACACACACGGCACCAGCGCTTTGTCCATATATCGTCACGTTTTCCGGATCCCCGCCGAACACACTGATATTTTCCTGAACCCATCTCAGTCCGGCGACTTGATCCTTGAGTGCCTGGTTACCGGAAGCGTCGGGCAGATCCAAGTTCAAAAATCCTGCGGATTATTCTGGCGTCATTCGTGAATCGTTTCGATAAAGAAAAAAAAAAAACTCACCGAAGCAACCCAGACGATAGGTGATTCCTACGAAGACGATGTCGTACTTCAATAAGTAGTCGGGACCGCTGAATTCGCTACTTGGCGAACCCATGTGAAAGCCACCCCCGTGAATCCACACAATGACCGGTCGTTTTCCTCCCAGTGAGTTTATCGCGACGTTCATGTAAAGGCAATCCTCCGTGCCGGACACGTGCCGGTTCGTGAGATTGAACTGTGCGGCTTTTGGAACATCCTTCCCAACTTCGCGAACTCCACTCCAAGCTTGCGGAGGCCTCGGATCCTGCGTCATGTTCATTCGCATTATTTTCTCATCGATCATCGATTGTCAAAAAAAAAAAAATGAAAATTTACCTTGAATCTCAAATTGCCGATCGGCGGCTGAGCGTAAGGTATTCCGTGAAATGAAATATATTGACCGCCATCGACGTTCTTCACGATGGTACCTTTTATCTTACCCTGTCGAACTTCGACTATTGGATCGCTCATTTCAAATGATTCACGAATGACGAATGGAACGCTACTGTGAATATAGTTCACTCGGTCAGTTACGTGGCAACGTTAATATTCTGACCATTGGTTGTTTCACAGACTAATTACTAGAAGCCAACATTGAAGTTTTGTATGAAGAAACGAGGCGCCCTCAAAAAGAAGGTCAATCGTACATTACCGCACTAGCACATGCGAACACGTTACTCGAAAATGTGTTTACATTAGTTTCCAACAACTTTTTATACTTGACGGTTCATAAAATATGGTGAAATTTTCAAAGTAGTTACAGTTTTATGTCCTCGTTTTTCTAAACCGCGTCCTATCTATTCGAGCAGAATGCAAGTGTTTCCAACTGTCTACTAAAATACCTCTCACAAGGTCCGATAACATAAAAGTGTCCTGTAGTGTAATGTAAGGTGAGTCATTGTCTTTACTGTGTCTGTGTTCGCCAGTTGACTTGTCTTTAGACCCCATTTGTCGCATTCACTATTTAAATGAGAAATCATTCTAGAAACAACAAAGTCGGTGCAGAATTATTACCGAACATTGTTTGAACGAGTAATTGTTAAATATCAACCGATTGACGTTATATTTATATAATGTACAATCGTATAATTATGGACGTCAATCGATTGCTGAGACCGTTCCGCTGTGAAGATATTTCTAAAGAGTTGCTGTTACATGCGATAACGCCGTATCGCGGATATTTTATTCATGGGGCACACATTGTTTTCTGTACAATAACATGACGGACCTTCGAATCTGGACGCGGGTAATTTCATATTTAAATCGTGTAGTGGGTTCCGTGACGTCCAAGAAGAGTAACTCCTGGTCGTTAAAAGAAAAATTCAATTCAAGAGTGAAGATAAAAAAAAAAAGTTTGTAATGAGGAACAGTCAACGCTTTTCTCTTCAATAGCTTAGTTACATCGTCCTTTCGGAAGTTTGAAGCTACCTCAAGCACAAGTGCATTTTACCAGTGAGCCGGAAACTCCGTAAACAAATATATATTTACTTCTTTTTTATTCGCCGACGCGCCATTGTAGACTTTCGAGAATGGGCTTCCAGAATTTCCAAGAATCTCCGTTTGGATTCACACCTGGTGTGAGTTTGTCATTGATGTCCAGATAATTTCTTTTGTCCTTCGTAAGCGGCTCCCATTTGCATGGTATTAGTTTATCTAACTTTGGGGTTGGATTGCTAGAGAAAAAAAAAATGTTTATATGTTTGCTCTCTCATAAAGGCTGTAGGCGAAAAAGGATCAAGGTTTTAATGTCTGATTATTTGAAATAATCGAAAATAATTATAACATGGAAACGGTTTGAGATATTGAGGTGAAATTTTGGACACTGGTTGAGTGGTTACCCATCTTCCTTCGATGTAATTTTCATAAAGATTGAGGCCCGGTTCAATATTTTGTACCCAAAAAAGGTTTGGTTTTTTTTTGGCAAAAAATTGGTTGACATCACCTTCGTGAATTTATATGAATCCTGTATGCATTAACTATATTTGGGATGAAGGAAAATCCAAGGTCTGAAGTTTTCTTAGTTAAAATGAGTCGGCAATTAATTGAATTTAATTGTTAATATAAACTTTTTTTTTCTGAATTAATGACCAAAAAGGGAAGACTACCGTATGTAAGTGCTACGTAGAACTTTTTAGTAGGATTTATTTATGTAAATTATATGCAAAAAAATGCTAGTATAAATCACTTAGCGTAGAAGTCATATATCTTTTTTTTTTAAAGGAAATAAACGATGTTGTCATTGTCTACTCACTTTCGATAAGAAAACTTTTGCTACATTTAAATCTTGCTATGAGTGGTAAAACTTTAAATCGTAGGCGATAGCACATGGTTAGAATTCTGGGCTAATGAGTTAGAGCTTAAGCCCAATTTTCCTTCTACGGAATGAGTAATATGGCATAGGAATATATTCTATGTTCATGTTATTCATGAAAATAATTTCAATGACCCTTTTCATCTAAATTCCTGTACGAAAACCCCAAATCAAAAAACGTATTTTCGAAAAGAGAAATCTGATGAACAAAATTTTGATAAACGAAAAGCCATGTGCAGATCATTTTTCCATCTTTTTGGAATGCAGTCATCTTTTCAAATTTAAGAACGCGATGTACAATCGCTGGAGGATCAAAGTCGTACCCAGTTTTTGCAAAATCCGTCCACATTCGAGTCATTCGCTCCATCACCAATCGATCGGTTGTTCCCTTCTGATGTGCCCTGTTCGGCATGAAACGATTGCTGTGAAAAATCGCTCCAAGATCGTCGCAGTGGCAAGTACCTGTGCGAAATGGCAAAAAGAAGAAAAGAAAAATCATTGAACGACTTTTAAAATTTGTGCATTAAATAAAAAACATTTTAAACGCCGTGGTCGATAATAAAAACTATAATGTTTTATATTACAGGTGCTGAAACTTTCCAGTAAGGCAATAAAGTTTCAGCACTCACCAATTAAAAAAACAAAACATTACAATTTTTTATAATCAACCTGGTGCGGTAATATGTTTCGCACCGTCTCAATCTGTACAGACCTTCGATATCGAATTGGAAGACTTTACGAAGAGTCATGTATGAGGGTCTGTATGGGAATCTGTATATGTACGTTGTCGTTGATTTATCCGACTGCACGTCGATGAGATGTTGAATACCATTGACGAACGTCACGTCACCCTTTAGCTGAGCGTACGCGTTCTTGTGCTTCGCAAGCCATGCCATATGTTCGCCGAAGTAATAATTTCGTACATTATCGGCAACGTTTACCAAACGATCGACGTCTCGGATTCTCAAACTCCGTGCAAGATTCGATGCGAAGTTCAAGTTTATCTCGCGGAATAAAGGGCCTCTGGGACCCAACATAGTAATAATCCCTTCGTCGCTTGTGAAGCCAATGATGAGAGGCACGTCGATACCATGATTCATTATCATTTCGATTGGACGATCCGGCATGAATGGCTCATCACTTTTGGCATCGATGCTCGGTGTGAATTTCAATATCGATTCGACCACTTCCTACGAATCAGAATCAACTGCACTGTGATTTGTGTCGGAGGAACGAAAGTGAATTTATCATTGGAATTCTAACATTCAGATCGTCCATTCTTCCCTGGGCCTCGATGAGCTGGGTCGTCGACAGAGTCATCAGATATTTCAGCGCCTCCGCGGGATCGTTAGTCTTCTTCCGCGTTTCTTCCGCGAGTTTCAATCCAGTCTTCACCGGATCCGGATCAATGATCCAGGGATTGTTAGCCACAGCGCTCTGGATTATGGCTTTGTGAAAGAGACCTGTGAAATAGACAAAACAGTTAGTTGAGTTTTCCGGATTCGAGTAGTATGTCGAGAACCTTTTGCCAGAGGGGAGATAGTCAGGAGATGAACACACGCGGCCCCCGCGCTCTGTCCGAATATCGTCACGTTTTCCGGATCCCCGCCGAACGCACTGATATTCTTCTGAACCCATCTGAGCCCGGCAACTTGGTCCTTGAGTGCCTGGTTGCCGGAAGCGTCGGGCAGATCCAAGTTTAAAAATCCTGCGGATCATCGTGGCGTCATTGGTGAATCGTTTCGATGAAAAAAAAAAAAAAAAACGTCCTCACCGAAGCAACCGAGACGATAGGTGATTCCTACGAAGACGATGTCGTGCTTGATCAAGTAGTCGGGACCGTAAAAGTCGCTGGTTGCCGAGCCTGAGTTGAAGCTCCCGCCGTGAATCCACACCATGACCGCTCGTCTTCCTATCAGCGAGTTGGTCGCGACGTTCAAGTAAAGACAATCCTCCGAACCGGATTGTAGACCGCTCACGATGTCGTACTGGACGCTTTTTGGAAAAACGTTGCCAGCATCGCGAACTCCACTCCGAGCTTGCGGGGGCCTCGGATCCTTCGTCACATTCATTGAATCATTTTTCTTCGACCGGTGATCGTTAAAAGAAAAAATGGAAAAATCGAAAATTTACCTTGAATCTTAAATTGCCGATCGGTGGCTCGGCATATGGTATCCCACGAAATGCCAGATATTCACCGCCGTCGATGTTCTTCGCAACTATACCCCTGATACTACCCTCTGTAACTTCGACTACCAGATCGTTCATTTTAGAAGTTTCCCGGGCGGCGAATAGAACGCTACTGTCAACACAGCGTACTCGGACGGTCCGATAACGTCCTTATCGTGCATTGATTGATTCACACCGAAAAAGATTACACAGATCGATAGTGACAAACCAACATTCGAGATTGGTATGGTATTCATTAACCATGATTATACAATCGCATGTGAATACATAACTGTTTGTCGGGATTTTTAACGTGTAATTGAGCCAACCGCTACGCAAGCCAGAACATAATTATTGATTAACGCGAGACCGTCAGGAATACCATTGCCGTTTGTTGAATCGTTTTTCACTCAAGCGACGACTGATTGCCAGTAGGAAACCACCTCATTTTCTTTGACCTATTGTAAAAAATTGTTAAACTGTTTTTATTGATTTTCAACGTTTATTTCGACCAAAAACGTCCAGTTTTCTAATAAATAGAATATGTGTACTGTTGTTAAACTTTATATGCGGAAAAAGTTAATTCATCTACGAATTTTATAAATATAACGATCGTTACATGTTCCATTTACAGTCGAGACAATCTTACGCATACAATTATATACAATAATTATACTAAACATTTGTGGTCGATCGTTCATTTCGCACAATGAATAATCAAACATACCGTGAATATATGCATTATCAACTAAAACGTATGTCTCGAAAGTACACTTCAAATATTTTGACTATCAAACCAGATGCGCATTAATGAATTTTGTACATATGAACGAGGAATAGGCATCGGTCGCAAATACATTCCATCCGAAAGACATAACACAGTCAGCAAGTAACTCTACGACAACGCAAACGATAGAAAATATATAGTCATTATTATTTTATTTTTTCGAGCGTACGTTATAAATCCAACTGCACTTCTGATGCAGTAATACGGTATGAGCTGCCACTCACCGTGCTTTGTTTTCATGTTTTACTTAAAATTAATGTCAGACTTCGTATTTTGAAATTATAAAGAATAAATAGGAACAACTGGGTCATTTAATAAGTGGCTGTAATAGATTCTATATTATGATTGCTTTATCTGTAAAAAGAATTTATAAAGAATGACATCGCTAAGCAACCATAATCTTTTTACAGGGTTTTCTTTTGTTGTTTCTTTTTCGTTCTTTTCTATTTCAGCTGACGTTTTCATATAGTACCACGATTAGAACATCGGTGTATTTGGCAATCAGAATTACTTAGGCGCTAATATATCATCCGGATGAATAATAAAACATCACAGATTGGAGATCAGGTATCGGTATGTAGGAGATGAATTAAGGACAGAGGTATGGAATAATCGTGAACCTGAATTGTTCAGTGTGGATGTTTCGAGTAAGCTACTTTTTTCATTTCTTTTCTTTTTTCTTTCTACGAATGGAATATAATTTAGTTGCATCATTTCGATTATACTGTATGAACGTGACCATATAGCCCTCTACTAAGAACTACAGTCTCTTTCTCTAATTTAATATCATTCAACCGGAATTTTAATTCAGTCTTATAGTTTGCATTTATAAATTATCGACTGTCAATTGAATTCGTAGGACACATTGAATCGGCTCGTTTGCGTTCGTGCCATCCCCGTTTGTTATATACTTTGATAAATTATAATATCTGTTCGTGCAAAGTGAGCGGAAAATCAAAAACCCTCGCTGTAAAAGGATCGCTTGAAAAGTGAACGTGTCTGATAGCGCTTTTATATTATCGCGGACTCTTATGGGCATCATTATGTATTCAGTAAATCATTGACTAGGCACGGTACCTGTATTTTGATTCGCCAACGATAAGTGGTAACTGCGCTCAGACAAAGGATCCCTTAAATTACGACGTGACATTCGGGACAGCGTAAAAATTCACCCGGCCAGCTGATTTCTTAAATAATTGGTGACGACAATATGATTCTAGGTTTAGCTCGTACGGAAACAACGCGTGTTTGAGCATAATATAAATTATACTCAATGCGATATGGACAGTTTTACCCACGTTCTGCGTACGAAAAAGCCTAACTTCACACCTCGTGAAATAAAACTTGCAATCGGCTCGTGCTGCAAACTCACACTCGTCGCAAAAAGTTTTTTGCTACCAGAATGGTAATGGACTATTTTCTTTCGTTACGCTTTTTCATCAAAGCCTTCCGAGCGATTAGTGTACCGTAAAAAACATTAGGTTTTCATTAGTCGATATATCAAACGTTCATTATCAATTTTGTCGAATAACTGAGATATTGAGGTTTTCACGTAAGTGGCCGGTATGTGTTCGCGCTCTCGTAACGAGTGGACTGTCGCGAGGCCTCCTCGGTTATCAAACAGCGTGCAGCGTTATTGTTCGAAACGATACACAATTGTCATGGAGCGCGGGGCATTGTTGTACTTGTACTCGTTCAACTCCATTATTTGGAGAATTGTGAAAACGTGGCTGTATAGATTCGCGTTTGGCTGACTGCCCGGCGCCCATTCCACCGTAGTTCTGAAAAACAATGGGTATTCAATTTCCGTCGTCAAACAGAATATTTCGAACGGGGTCCAAGCGGTTCGTAGCATTACCTTGACAATGAAGTCGTTGCGGTTTTCAAGCCGTATCCGAGACTCGCGAGACGATTAATCTGCAGCTTTTCATGTCGGTGTCATCTCACCCTGCAACTGCCGGGCTCCTTTTCACAAGCTAGAATAGTGTAATCAAAATTCCGTCAGTGTTAGCACACGCATCGGATCGATAAATATTGCGACTGGACAGTTACATCCAGGGATAGCATAAATAGTGTTTATAGAAATGTCGATTTCCGACAGACTCACGACTCACCTTGTACGAAAAGACAACCGAAACGCGACGTTGAATTCAACATTTTTTAGGGATTCTACATGTAACAGCGGTATGAGTATAAATGTTTTTCTTTTACTTTGCATGGTTTTTAGTTTTTTTTGTTTGGTTTCATGTTCAATTTATCAGTTACGAGTATCTTATTCGATCGACCGGATCAACATTTTGTACGACTTCATCAAGCTTTTTGTCTTTCTTTTTGTTTACCTAGAAAATTTGATCAATGCATGTAGATTCGCGAATCCTATCGAAGCAAATATTCCAAGCGGAAACGGACTCTCGGTATTCGATTAACGAGTAACTAAATATCTTCCTTGTTGACGGAGGTCCGACGTATTTGCGTGCTATCGCCTCTTCATCGAAGTCATTAATATCTTCCGTGAAGATTGCATATTCTTCTATCTTCCGTAAATGTACATACGAAAAAAAATTAAATAATTGTTTCAGCAACGATCTTCGAAGCGATGAATTCTCGTGCCACCGGCATTCATTCGTCGTTCCTCTTCTTTGCTTACGATAAACTTTCTTACATCGAGTGTTGTACTTAAATTCCTATGAATATGACTTTGTACACATTTCTCATGAATATTATGTACAGCTTTTCGTCTTTTGTTTGTTTTTTTTTGTCTTTTTGTTTTAAAATACCACAGCCTTCTGAACGGTCAGGTATATCACGTTCCCGTGTGCCGTCATGGGATCGTAATCGGCATTCACAGGAGCGATGCTCGGTAGCGAAGCAATATGGATCATCGACTAGTCTTCTTGCGTTTTCGTTTGGAGCCACCGGCCGACGGATTCCAATCGGAATCCCCGTCGGTATAAATATAATTAACCTTGGGTACATTTCTCTTGGAGCTTCTGGTCTGCCTCGTTGAATTTTTCGTCGGCGCGCCGTCGAGCTCTCTTACTTTCTCTGAAGGCCTCGCTTGTGAGTTGGTCGGTGTCGAGAGACGTTTCGACCCCGCTACACCTGTTACAGTCGTCTGTTTGTGTTTCACAGGTGTCTTCGACATTTTGTGGTAGCTCACTTCGTGTCGCGGCTCGTCGACATTGCAGGTAAACGAGCCCGTTATCGAACGGTTTTTGCGTTTACGTTCGCCGGTGCTGTGCGACGTTGGAGGCTGAAGAGAGGACTGCTGTGGCGGGGACATCATCGCCATAGGGTCTTTGCGATAATCCCTGTGTATAACGTCCCTCGAATGGTGCTGTGATCCGTGCGTCTCGCCTCGGCACCTCAGCGAAATATCCAAGGAGCTCTTGCCAGGATTACTCTTGCCAGAATCCTCGGACGACCTGAGGGCGTCCTCAGCCTCCAGGGCCGCTATCGATAGCATCGGCGTTCCCGGATAGCTCTGTACTTTCTCGCGTTTTATCGACATCTCCTCGAACGGAACGGACATCATAGCCTTGAAGCGCTTCTTGAGGGGAAGCTTATTGTCGAGCTCTGCACGATAGATCGGCTCGGGTTCGCACTTTACGCCAACCGCGCTCAACGGCGTGCTCTCCAATATAGTCTTCTCTAATTTACAAACTAACTGTTCGTCGTAAATCTTAACGAGGGGCTCGTCGGCCTTCGTTCGGCCGCAATCCTGGACGGCAGAAGTTTGTACCGTGGAATGTATTGGCAAATAATAAGACGTGCTCTCGATCGAGTTCGCATGGTTCTCTCCGTTCGGCATTATGCACTCTGTGCAGTGAGTCACGATGTCGTAGGTGCAGTTCAGGCACGAGCAATGCGTCTTTGTCGCACCGGAAGCTTTGCCGGAATGGGGATGAAGACCCGTCGCGGAATTAACGGGTAAACCGCAAGTCATAGAGTTGCAGCTCTTGCGACACGGCAGATAAAGCTCGGCGCCTGCCGGATACTTTGTGTATATCGAGGACAAAGGGCTGGTGTGAGCGACGGGGATGTGAATCGAACGGGAGGATTCCACGTGCTCCTGTGAACAATCCTGAATACCGTAAGTAGGCTTCATGTGTCCGGACAAATTGTTGGAACATCCATTGTACTCTTGCTTTATGCGGCATCTGCGCGACATGCTAGAATTTCCAGAGCTCTTACGCTTTCCCGGTGATACCTTTCCGATAACTTCCATGGATAGATTTTTCTTTCCGTGCTTGGACAATTCCATGGAATCGCTCGTCTTGTTAGTTTCGCCGACTGAATCGACTATGATTTTTTTACCTCTTCGACCCTCCTGATTGGACAGCTCTCTGTTATACTGGCTGATATCGTACGACGAGGGTTGACCGCGATACATGCTATCGTACAGCTCGTAAGGATAAGCACCAACCTCGGCGGCGTGGTCCCCCATTTCTCTGAGACCGCTCGTTACGTCCTCGTTAATGTGATCTCTGTTCTCGACAGCCTTGTTGATAATGTAGAGATTGCTGTTTGGCGATTTCTGAAAAAGCACCACCGTCTCGCCGTTCAGTATTACTTTTGTGTCGTCTTTCTCTACGGGTGCTACGATTTCGGGAACCGGAACGATATTCGTACCCTGGACCCGAGCGCCACAGTAGGACTCGTCGGTGCTCGGTAGAAACTGGCCGACGCCGTTCGCCTGATCGCAGCCCCCGTACGGATCCATCTCACCGGTCGACGTCACTTCTACCTCGAAAGCAACTTTGTCCATCTCTTCCTCCGGATATATTCCGACGATTCTGTTGATCACGCTCGGCGATGGATTCCCGCCGAAGGCGTTCGTCGACGTGACTGGCTCCTCGGCGGCGTCCACATTGACGAGCGACGCGTAATTCTTTACTTTTATCAATTCACCGTTTGCCATCGAGTTACCCTTCGCGATCGTTGGTTTTGTCGTCAGATGCGATACCCTCTGCGAGACGCTCGCCAGCAGCGACAGACCGTCGATGTTATCCTGAAATTCGGCCTCTCTCATCTTCGCTTCCGAAACCGTAGTTTCTTCGACTCGTTCGTCGAGACTCGTTCGCAGCGAAACTTCGGAAGCGTATTCGGCGACCGGAATTTCCACGGTGTTCGCAACCACCTCATCGTTTATAATCTCGTAAGGTTCCGCGTTGACTTCCTCAGCTTTTATTGATATACTGACCGCGACTGGGACCACTGCGGGGATTTCATATTTTTCTCGACCGTGTGTTTTCTCGTCCGACTCGGTGGAACGCGACTTCTCTGCCGCGAGCGTCGATTCCCTCGTGTCGTCGATTTTATTCTCAGTGGTATATTCGTTGGCGAAGCATTCGTGAACGCTTCGGTTATCAGACTCGGTGGTCGCGGTTTTTCTCTCAGTTGCCGTCAACTCCGAGTCGCTCGTGGTGACCCGCACGCATTCTGTTGGCGTATCTTTGGTAGGTATTTTTTTGGCCTCCGTCGCAGCTTTCTCGCTTATATCTGCGTAGCTGTCGCCTGTGTCGTCGAGGACGTCGACCGTCTGGCATAACGCTCTTTCCGTCGCCTCGTCGATCGTCACGCTGGTCTCTGATGCGACTCGTTCTTCGCCTGAAGTTTCCCGGCTCTCGACGGCGATCTCTTCCGCTCCGAACACGGCCGTCTCCTCGGCCCGAGATCCAGGACTATTCACGCGAAGAGAAAGCAGATCCGCGTTATCTTCGAGTTGCTTTGTCGAAGATGACTGATCTTCCACGGTAGATTTTTTCTTCTCTGCTGTCTTCATGCTGAAACGTTTCTTCGCCTCTTTGAACCAGGACAATTTACTGCGGGTCTTCTTTCGTCTTATTACTCTCTCGGTAACACTGTCGCTCGTGAGATCAATAAATACTATATTGTCAGACTTCTTGGTTCTACGGTGAGACAATAATTTCGACGACGTAGGTGACTTAGTGACTGATGGTCTTTTAGAATTTGTAATGGCTTCATTATTAAGAGACTTTTGAATCAATAAATTCGCGGATGAAGAACTGACTTCAGGCTGTGTCGATAAATTTTCAATGTTACTATCGTTAACAATTAAATCGCGCGAATTGTTATCTTCCGGCTGTTTATCGTGCCATGAAAATATAATCGATGGATTAAACAACTGTTTTTTTTTCTACTAGTATATTATACTACAATATTGCAAGGTGCTGTTGATCGGGTTTGCGTTAGTTGTGTGTTTGCGTAGAAAATGTTAATGTGAAGATTATTGAGGAAAAGTGTTCAAGAAACGGCAAATAGAGGGAAGAAAAAAAATCGTTGACATACCACGGTTGACGCTATCGTATCCGTCAAGCATGCTCCTCCCTCCTTCGCCGTCGATACGTCGAGCCTTCTCTCCTTCTTGCAAAAGTTCAAAAACTCCTCGCAAGACTTGTCGACCTCAAACTTCTGCAGCAGCAGCAGCTTGGTCGTGAGTTTTTGGTTTTTTGGCACTTTCGGTAGTACATATTCGATAACAAACGGATGAAATTCCGCCGGCGCAGTGCCGAGGGACGATAGTGCGGTAACGTTTATCTGATTTCTAACAGCGACGTCCTTATTTAATTTTTTCCACAAGCGATAGGCGAGAAGATAGCGCACATACATTATGCTCGTGAGTGGATGCTCTTGTATACCCTTGAATATCTTCCTGCAAAGCGTTTTTTTCCAAAGACAATATAGCGTTAGTAATGTTAGTAGCGGGAACGATTTGATGCACATGTGTTCCTTAGCGAACAGAGACTCACGTTATCACGGGATCCAAAATTTCGTGATAGTTGCAGGTCATGAAATGAACTTTGAGAAGCGTGTCTAACAGGTACTCCGCAGAATGTTCTGAAAGTAAAAAAAATAAATAATAAAGGCATAATTTTATAACGATCTATGCATTGAAAAAAAATCAGTGACTCAAGTAAAATTCATTTGGTGGGTGCCAAAGATTTAAAAAATGGCAATTTCAATTCTGCACTAAATTCGTCAAATTTCGCATACGGTATTGAAGCTACAACATATCACTTTCACAGTCTTGTAGTCGTGTCAATGTCATATGAAATTGTAAGAATACAAGTAAAGAAAATTACTTCAGCAGCCCCCAGGCAAATATTTTTTCTTTGTGTCTCGACTCGGATTCACAATTTTGATTCTTTACGCACCGAGATAAACATGTAGGCACGACGAGAGTCTCGCTGAAATTTTGCTGTGATGCTCGTTCCCTTTCTTGGACGCCTTCAGTTCCATGTCTATGTACATTGCTAATAGATCGGACATGATGTCCAAGTAAGAAGCTCGATCTTGGTCCTTGCCGATTTCACGATAGTAGTAAAGAAAAAAAAGCAGCGTCTCGCTCATAGAGTCCTTTAGTTTGTCGGCCCTCAGTGGCTTCGTGTGACACTCGTTGACGCTCGGGCGAACATGCCTGAAATAAAAATGGAACTGTGAGGGTCTTAGATAGTTCTGCACTGTCGCAGCCGACAGTACTAAATCGAGCGAATGGCGAAAAAAAAAGGTCCAATTGTTGGGCCGAACGAATGAGTACGAGCCATTAATAGCCGAGAGCTTACACGGACATTCCAACAAGCTCGCTCGGGCTATTCCCAACAAATTCAAGATTATTTTTTTTTTTTTTAATTACCTCAAGTAAAACATCATAAGATTCTTCAGAGATTTCATGCTCCGTTCCATGATTGAACTTTTACACATTTTCCTGAACTGCTGTATCCACGGGTATATCTCCATAATCAGGAACTTCGGTCCGTTGTCATCCGTATCTTCCCTGTTCCCGTTATCGCGTGTCAGCTGGCCGTTATCTGAAAATAGTATTAAAAAAAAAATTACATAATCGTGTAATCGTCATAAGCGAATAATAACGGCGATTTATTGCGGTCAAAGCGGCTTCGCATTGGAAATGCAATGCAGTATCGTCGCTGAGTATCGAAATTCGAGAGGAAAGGAATTTTCCAAGACGGAAAAAAAATTCAACGTTGAGAAATAATTACTAACTCTGGTCGGGGTCTGCCGGTCGAGGGCAGGCAGGTGTTTCGTGTGTCCTAAAACGTTACCGGGAGTGAAAATGTGTTTGGGAGAGTGTGTGAGTGTCACTGACGAAAGTTCCTACACTTTGGTAAATTCAAAGGTGTTCACTGCATGCGTGCATTGTTAGTGAAAGATGGAGGGGGGAGTAAACATCAAAGGGGCTCTGGACAGGGGGTTGGAGAGGGGGGGGGGAAGGTCTCAGACGTCGGGGAACGCAACTCTTGTTGGGTAAAGAGACCAAAGGAACAATGAGCTAAGTCTACGTTTAGCATTCGAAGGACAATTTAATGTTGTTCGTGAGCGTGAATTAAACGATCACGAACAATGTTTTCAGCTTCGGAAAATCGCGACGACGGAGATTAAAAGGAAAAATCTCATCGGGCGTCCGAGCATGCGAAAATTATAATTACAACGCGAGAACTCGAAGGACAAAACGATTTTCAGCGTCGAAAAACACCGTCGAAGCGCATATTAAAAAAAAAAAAAACATGAAAAAAAAAATTTGGTTGAAAACCTGTGAGAGCGCAAAAAATATGACCATTCCAAACGTTTAATAAAACAAATTAGGAGATTTACAAGACACCGTTGAAGAGCCACGATTGTAAGCGAAAATCATACGTTGAAGCCCCGGGTGAGCACAAAAATTATGACTGCACGAGAACTTAATAGAAAAATTAATTTGCCGGTTTGGAAAACCGCGTGGAATGACAATGATTAGAAGTGAACATTTAATCGAAGCCCTGGGAGTGCACAAAAATGATAATAATTACTCCAATATGCACAAAAAAAAAAACAACATAATTTACGTATAGAAAACTTCCAGAAGGATTCACAGCGTGCAATATATATATATATATATATATTTTTTTTTTAAATTACATTAATATACATTTAAAATTTCGTGAGAACGTGCAAATAAATTTATATATTAATAAATGCGTCCGTGCGCGAGAGCATAGTGAATTTCGTAAGAACGTTCAAAGGGAAAATATATATATATATATATGTATAACGATTCGCCGAAGACCCACGCTGGTTCGCTTGTCGTCGACGCTACACGCGTTAGCCCGTCGGTAGTTTCAACGCGATGCAGCATTCGAAGCATCATCCCTTACAACGGACGATTATCGAATATTTCAGGCTCAGCGGAGCAACGGGGGGCAAGTTGGATCGAAACGGAACGCAACTTTCGAAGCGTGCTGGCTTCGACACAACCGAGGACGCAGAAGAACGGAAAGAATCGATCGGTCGGGTCACCAAGGATGCTCACAATTTTGTGCGTCTCCCACGCTCTTGAGCCAAGAGGTTCATAAACAAAGCGTGTAACGACACATAGGCGTAGGGGGAAGTTTCCCGTATTCGAAGAGGGGCTGGAACTGTGTTGTCTAGGCTGTCTCGCTTACCTTTTATATTCTCCACCTCGTCGTCAACGGTGAAGATTCTCGTGGAATCCATGGTTATAATCGCGAGGTGATGCACACCGATGTTTTAGTAAAAAATAACTTTGTTTTTAATGATCAGTGTAATTAATTTAGATAGGCCATAACAAATCAGCGAGAGCTCTGGATCGGAGGAACTACCGCGGTCGTGTCCCTCCGCGTACTGTGTATATGTTCACGGCCATATTGACACTACCGCTTGGCACAGCTCTCGCCAGGAGGCGCACCGCGCGTCCAGATGAACCAGACGAACAAATTATCTGACGAGATAATCGGAGGTAACGATTCATCTCACTGCCGAAATTTCATGCGGAGACTCGTCGCACCACTTTCCAGGCTCGCGCCTTCTTTACCTTTTCCGATTAATTATTGCACTCCACCGCCTAGTCTGTCCCTCTCGCGATCTCTTTGATCCGCCGCCTTGCAATTCATTATTTCATCTATTCGTGCATGTTCATATGTACACGTATAAATTTATCGTTCGATCGCAATAAAATTCATGCCTGCTGCTCGTTGGCTCAATCGAAATGAATTGACGAGTCAAGACCGAACGCGCGATTCCAAGAGGTTAATTCCCTCGTACTCGCATTAAACGTAGAGGTGGAAGGCTTCGATGTCTTTATGATAGAGTTCAGTGGGAAGGCGGCGTGTTAATGATTCATCTTTGTGAACCGGACGAATTTTCTCTTTCAACCTCTCTGCATGCTATCGTTTCTCGTTGCACGTGAAACCAACACCGAAGTCGCGTGACGAGCCCGCTCGAGAGCGTCGCACACAATGGGCACAGCAGCAGACGGAAAATTCGCGATACTTTAACGACGGTACTTTGCGATACAGGAGCACTATTGACTTTTTTTTTATCTTGTCGAAGATCGCGCACCGATACCCGGTCTGTCTGGCGGAATAATTTTACAACCGGATCCGCACGGGGCCTCGACGTAACACCGACATTTATTACGTTTCCCGAAGCCTCCAGACGGATCGTTTCGTTCTTGTCGTTGTCGCCGCCGTCGCAGTCGGCGTATCCGCAGCACGACGGGAGAAAAAGTAAATATCTCGAAGCGCCTGCGCCGACGCCGCAACGGAGAGGCGAGTGAAAGAGCTCGCGGCAAGGTACTTCTGTTTCACGCCGTTTCTCGGCTCGATATTCCTGCACGTTGCAACGCGACGGCTATTCTAATCCATTCAGCTTCGTATGTCCCGACGTAAATTCATCGTCGACGGGGCTGTGATAACTTTGCAGGGATGAATAGGCTTAAGGCTCGCATACATAGTACACTGTGTCGATCCGACCTGTCTCGCGTGTTGTCAGGCTCTGAAGTCAAAGAACCGATATTAGAAACCTCACGCGATCGCGCGAAGCCGAGCTGGGTAATCCTATAGAGGCGCGCATGCTACACGCTGTCGCATTGCCGAGCGTTAAACTCTGCACACCGTGTATCGAATGCTGCACACCACGGCTACGTTGTACGGCTATAAATAGATGGATATTTCTATTCGGTTCTAGGTTAAATCCCCCACACATTTATTATTGCTATATAACGTACCTTTTTACTGAAACCCAGACAAGTCTAGTACCTTTATTATTATTATTCTACTCGGCATGGAAAGGTAATCCAGCTGGTCCCAATGGAAATTCACAGAGAAAATTGAAACGGTACCTTTCACCGCTCTCAATGGGACTCTTCCAACAATAGCTGAGAATTTAAGGAGCTAAATGTCTCAACCGTAGAAAACTTTTTTCAGACACTCAGCCGAGACAATTGCCACGGTTATTGAATATATAAAAAGCGGTCTTTTGGGTTCGCTTCACGGGTCCGTATGAGGCGTAGTTCAGCGTACAACATTATCGGCACCTTGACGACGAACACTTTCCGGTGTTCATATGCGGACATGTATATGAGACATTTACAATCGTTGTCGCGTCAATCGTTGGCGCGTCGAGTAATTGCACTGGTTCGTGCTGCAGTCAGCTCCCTGGAAAATTATCTGCGGCCATATTAACCGTCTGCCAATGTCACTCCGACTTCCGGTGGATAAATACACGTTTCTATGACGCCGTCGACAAAGGCGATGAGTTTTCCGCCTCCGTGAAACTCGTGCAGACCTTTGTCACACGGTAACCAGACATCAGGGAGGAACCAAAACCGCGATCCACGAAGATCAGATATGCAGTTTGTACATCGTAGTAACGCGTTCGCGCGACCGCAGGAACACGTCAACCGTAAGTAAACGGAAGTAACATGACCGCGGATCTTCAGAGGAGATGTGGAGGGCCGAGCAGAGAGCCGGGGAAAGAGGATATCACGCGGTAGGGTGGAATACGTTGCTTTGAGCAGGTTATTTCATTCGGTATCGACGATCGTAGAATCGCGGGTAACCGTGGAAGATGGAGATTAGTTGCGAGACACAAAATGGCGTACGAAGCGCTTTGGAAGTTATCTCTTCAAGTTAAATTTACGTTCAATCGTGGCTGACGTGGAGAGAGAGAGAGCGAATAAAGACGGTAGGAAAGAAAATTACTTGGTAATTCTTATCTCTTCCCGGTGGCCCCGATGATAAATGCAAACCGGGTAGCGGACGTGGCAATTAGTTCTGTATCGCGGACTTAAGAACGAGAGACGCGTCGTGCAGGTAACTTCGGCTTAAGAACCCGTTCGGCCGGTTGATATAGAAATACTATAATTGGCTGTATGATCCACCGGAAGATTTACTCGAGGTGTGGAGGAGAAGAGGATCTCGTTCGCTCGTCGTATTCCTCGAGCTCGATGAAGAAACTCGGATAGGCGTGCTGTTGGTCAGCATAAACAATCTGGAACGATGATGATGAACCACGTGTTTCGGGCTCGCACGAACAAAAATTCTTCTGTCTGATACAATGCAGAACGTTAATTATTCAGTGTCGTGCCAAAGATATTTGTTCGCGACGGGAAAATATTTTTGTCCCTCAATGTTCACCGGCTGATTAGTTATCTGAATTATGGTAAGGAAAATTCTTGTCACACTAATTGTTTTTTTTGTCTCTGCGAGTCTTATCAAAGCTGCGGTAAATGAATCGACCGGATAAAGGTAAACGGGCCAATCATTGACCAGCTGAGTCTCCATGGCACTGACGATAAAAGAAGACTGTTCGAAATGGTGAAGGTATTGACAGAACTGATATCGAGGATGAGTTTTCAGACTCGAAAAGAATAATAAACTCGAGATACAAACACGTGAAACTCGGATTCATTTTACTGGTTTCTGGTAAAAAAAAAAAACAAAAAAAAAACCGAATCGATTTTAGAAACTCGACAACTCAACGAAACCGGCAAGAAAATTGCTCGACGTTTCGTTACGGTAAATTCATTGATAAAATTCTGAATGCCGACGATTTCGTAACGTTTCACCCCGACGTCGAGTCAATCGCATGGCGCATGAAACAAAACGTCCACAAAAAAAAAAAATTAAGTATCCCGGACGTAAATAAAAAATTTTTATCATAGATAATGACGAATGGACGGTAATTGGGCCGCGGTCAATAATTGGTCCGTTCGCCATACAACCGAAGAAAAACGAGACGGGACTCCGGAGCGAAAGCTCGAACAAACGAAAGACATAATAATAATGGTATTCTCACGGCGCGAAATCTCAACGTCCAATTACCAGATTTACTCGCTCCGGCGCTACCGTTTCGCGTCGTCGGGTTGTTCGCAATTTTTTTTTTTTTTTTTTTTTTTTTTTTTTTTTTTCTAAAGCAATCCATCTTTTGTGCGACGCAGCGACGTTTTTTTTTCTTTTTTTTTTTTTCCTAATTTTCTCGAATGCAAGAGCTCTCGGTGTCCGGCTTATTCCATTCGCTTGTTTCCAGGACGAGCATCAAAACGGCTTTGTATTACCGTCGCTCCGTGCACTCTGCAGCATCTCGTTATTGCAGTGCACGGAGATACGAATAGGGCGACTCGCGAGACGTTGCAAGATAGATTGACGCGCCTATTAATATTAATATCTTGTACCGACAGTCCGTGGTAAACGTTAGCGTGCATCCAACGATAAACATAACCGGCCGGCTCGAACGTTGGCTGAGAGCAAACTTTGATCTTTCTCTTCTGCTTTTTATTCCCTTATCAAGGATTCTACTCTTCGGTCGGCGATGGAACGAGAGAAGAGGGAGGAGTCCGGTCCTCGTGAATATCCATCTCTATTACTTCGCTTCATTTTCCTCTTCCGGCTCTCGATGAAAAAAAAAAAAAAACAAGTACATTGCTCGCCAGACGGAGAGTCGGAAAAATGTTAAAGGTCGAGAAAATCTCGTGCCGGGAATTTAGAAGAGAATTTTTTTCCCCGTTATTCATTTTCCCCGTGTCTCGTCCTTTATCGCCAGAACGTTCCGTTCTATCGCGAGTCACCGGAGAACCTCCGCATTGACTCGATTTATTCGCGACGCGTCTTGTTGCACTCAATTTTTTGTTTTTTTAATTTTTTTTTTTTAATGTATTTCTTTCCTCCACGATTGAACAGTTTGGCGAGTCTGCGTCCAAGCTGTCGCGGCCCCGATCTTCGTTCCCTTCTCTCTTCAACGATATTTCTTCTTCTTTGTTTTTTTTTTCATCTTCTTTTTTTTCCGAGTCTTTTTTTAAAGCGAAACTCGAGGAGTTCCCCTCGTTGGCGACCGGTGAGTCTTCGTCGGGGCCTCGGTGACGCTTCCGTGCGAGCATCCGCCGCCCTTCTCACGTCTTTCCGCACACGAAGAGCCGAAGACGATGTCCATCGGCGTTGTGACCGGAGCGTCGCGCGACCTTATTTCAGCTCGGTCACGTAAGGTCTTTGCGTGCTCGAGTGGAAATATTCGCCGCTCGGTTGCCTCGGCACTTGGCTTCTCTCCACCTCGTCGATCCATTAACGACACGTCGTCTCGATTATTATTTCTTCATCGTCCACACGTAAGACCGCATCGACGATACTCAACAGATTTCCACCCCGATTTCTCCCGTCGGCCAATTAAATAATTTGTCGGAGTCAGGATGCGGCGGATAATCGAAGGAGAAGAGAGTCGGAGGACGATCGCGTCGCAGATCACGTTCGCATCAACGATTTCAGGACGATCGTCTTACGGAGGGACAGATTCGTCGCGAGGACCATCGTCCCTCTGTTCGGTGAGCCAGGAATTTCAAACTCCCAGGAGAATATTCGATCGCATCGCCACAGGCTGTTTCTTCTCGTCTTCGCCGATCCGTTAACTTCGTCCGGGAGCGTCCTTTGAGGCGACCAAACAGGACGTAACAATTTTCCAATAACCAGACGGAGGACATAAAAATTGTCCGTCACGGCTAGACGTGAACGACTGGTCTTCGCGTATTGGTCCGCTTTACCGTTCTCCGTAACTCCATCCACCCGGTATTATCTCTTCTTATCGCTTCCTCCTGAGGAACACACGTGGCGACTGTCAGCTGCCGCGGTCGCCCACGACTCAATGCGATTTCGTCGGAGATCCGCAGCTGCGTAGGTCAACCGCGAGAATTTAATTTGTCGTTCGCAGAGGGCCGAGAAAAACCGGTGAAAAAACGGGAAACGATCTGTTCGATGACGCTTGGGAAACGGATTCGAGCGATTGCAACGCGCAAGCCGCTGCAACTTGTACGAACGGCGAACGATGCTCCTCGCTGAAAATTGAGGTAGAGAGGGACGAAGTACCGGTGCATATAGTGTTGGCAAAGCGAGGAAACGATCGATAGAGCTTCCCTCATTCCCTCGGGCTATTCCCTCTGTATATGCCACATGTAACGTAGTTGCCCTACCGTCGGCGAGTCCAGCCTTTGGAAGCCTTTGGAAGAGCCGTTCCACGCAACCACCGTAATGGACCAACCTGTTACGATAAACTTGCCGGTCGAGGCCGATGCGCCTCCGTCGCTTATTACCGATCAATTAATTGCCAAACTTTTTGCCGCGTCCCACCGCTTCACGTTCATGGGTCTCGTGGATACGACATGAGACGCGACGTCGACGAAACGCTATTTTTATACGGCCATTGATCCGTGGTTAAGGGACTGACGAACAGTCGATACCTTCCAACGTTTATCGGCTTCGGTCGGTATTATGCAATTTGCGTTTTGCCGATGACGAGAACAGTTTGGAGCATTACTTTTGGACGGCTGATTTTATAATAGTTTTGGTTGTTATTTTTTTTTTTTTTTTTTTTGATATTTCGATGATGGAAGAGACTTGGCGGGTATTTTTTTTTTTTTTTTTTTTTTTTTGGTATTTTATCAGTTCTAATTTGGGCGCGCTATTAATTCTTTGGACCGTATGGTAGCTTCGAGTGTTGGCATGGAAATGTGACTGATAAAGGGATGATATTTTGAAGAATCGGTGAGTCAACGATTTTTTTTTTTTTTTTCAACATCTCCTATATTACATCAAATTTTTTTGATGCAACTGCTTGCATTGCAGAGAAATATTTTTTTCAAACAAGATTTCGATTTTCAAATTTCCATGAAGTTATTTCAAAGTAACTTTTCGCGAAAATATTTTATTCGTAGAAAAGCACCGGTGGGATTGAGAAAAAAAAATGATTTTTTTTATTTCACCTTTTTTTTTTTTAAATTGAGATAAGTTTTGTAGCCCAAAGCTATTATTGGCAAAAATATAAGTTTTTTACTCGGAGGATCCAAGAGAAAGACTGTCCCGACTTGGTTTCCTGCGTAGCGTTGGCTGCACGCCGACAGCTGTAGGCTCGGTCGCCAGATTTCACGACCGTTTTTCCCCTCCCGCCTTATTTACGGCCCCAAGTTCATTGCTTTCATAGTTACGAGCAGACACTACGATTTCCGTGCACTTGGCAACGACAAAATTTCTTCCTCAGCCCAGCTGAGTGTCGCTACTGGCTTCCCCCCGTTTTTCGGATGATCCGGCCGGGCAGATAGGAAAGTCTTTGGAACGAGCAGCACGAGAAATCCCTTACGGCATTTTTGCCTCTACGCTGAAACCTCGAACCGTTTCTACCTGCCCTCCTCGGAAAAACTCTGAACCTGCGGACCCTTCCATCCACTCCTCCTCCCGCATCCGCAGTGTACCTGAATTCCATTTAATAAATTTCCCAGGTAGAGAAACGTATAAACGGTTCCGTGCGGGAAATTTCAAGCGCGAGGCACTTTCGTGTAAACTCGCCTCACTATACTCTCTCGTATTAATTCGACGGCTGAGGGAGTCTATACGCGCTCGACTTTATACGGTCGGTCCCCGCTCGAAACATAATATTTCACATCCTCCCGGTTCCCTCACAAACTCCCGAGAAAACTCGGAGAAACTTGTGTCAAATACTCGTGAATACTTGGAAGGATATTTTCGAGGTTGAGCGTGAGAGAGAGATACGGAAAACTCGTAGGCGTGTGAATAATTTCAGTGCGTCGCGCCCGTCAGTTCGTCGTGGCCCTCGTGCAGAATTCAACGTGAGAGTTTCATTCGCGTAGAAACATTGCGAATGGTGGCAGGGAGGGGGCAGAGTGGTCGGGGCTGACCGTAAAGCGGCACAGCGAAGCCAGACATCGAGCGGGTAACATCCGAGAAGAGCCCTCGTGTGTACTTCGAGAAAAGAAAGCGAATTTACGGTGCAATGCATCCATGCTTGTCTGTTCGATACGGAACTCCATTCACGCGAAGAAATGACACGATGACACGATAGCGTAACCTTGCGTCTTCCTCGAGCAACCTCCGAGAGTTTGGACCTTATGGTATGCGACAATTTCCGTCACCTTGGCTAAAAACACACACTCGGAAGCATTCTCGTATCGTGGGTTTGCAGCACACGCGCTCCCGACCGCAGCGCCTCTATCGCAGAACCCACGATCCACGCGATGCTATATTATTTTTTTTTCTTCCACTTTGCTGTCGCAACATTCGTTTAATATATCGCCGTCAGCGAATTGCATCGAGAGGAACGCATAAATTCTTGTGGCTCTTTTGCTGTCTGGTGTGTAAGTTCGTGAGATAGTTAATATCAGTGTAGGGAAACCATCGAGCTTTTATGACGCGAAAAATTGCCTCCGCCTTCGAGGGGGACTCTCGATCCGCCGGGCATCCTCGTTTTAATGCCCTAACCTCCACAGTCGTGTCCACAGTCGATGTATCATACCGTAATCGATTTTATCACTCGGAAAGCCATTGCAGCTCTACCGCACGGTTAAATGGGATCGTGATGATTTTTTCAAAACAACAAAACCGCCATGGGCTACAATTCCCGTGTGTGTTTGGGCGTTGATGTTTTTTTTTACATTTTTTCTCTGCAGCTACGCGTATGCAACGTTATAAAAGTTGCGCCCGGCCGAAGCTCGTACAACAGGGAGCTCGGTAATTGCAGTTTAAAACAAACAACGAAAAAAGTTAACGCAATTACCGCGGCTTTTATTTGCCAGGGCCGCAGCGTAATTTTATTTTACGCACACGTCGTACATCTAATGAGTACGATGCTGCTTTTATTTTACGTACCGGTAGGTGAATACGTGTGGGGCGAGTTATTTTATTTCTCGCATCTCCTCACATTTCCTCGGTATTGCTTCTGCCTGCGGGGCTTTGAGGGATACGGGCGAGACGAGCGAAAACGTCCGGCGTACGCTAGTGTGTGCATAGTTTCGCGGAGAGGGCCCGTCGTTGCGATGCCGAGCTGCGATGTCGAGATCCCGGAGGAACGAGAACGGAATCGTGTGCAACGTCGCGTTGCACGAGCTCTCGCTTCGCTGAGTAAAAGTATATTTGTCGCGGAACACTGGCATTATATAACACGGCGACGGCCATCTTCGTTCCTATTTCCATCTCCAGGTACTCCCGACGTGGCACGTTGGTACGGCTGTGCAACATAACCTATACATTTTACGAGCCCTGAATTCATTGTTCGTTTATTATTTTTATTTGAAGTTTTGTTTTCCTTACGGTAACGACATGGGAATTCAATAATTTTAGTACGACCATCGCTCCATCGGAATCCGCGTCGAGTTCCTGAAAAGTTAAAGACAATGGTGCTGCTACGAAGAATTTCTGTTCACTGTCTCTGCGTCCGTTCGATCCACTGTACTTAATCAAAGACCGTCAACAATGAAGAATTTTATAGATATACAGCTGGAGTGGATATTCGCTGAGGGGGGTATTTACAGTTTCTCGAGGTTCCTCTTACAACGCTGCTCTCACGCGAAGCTCGAAAGATTTCTTCCACGAATTTTCCACTCGACGAGACGAGACCCTTGAGGGCGAAGGACGCTTTGAGTCCCCCACGTGTTTTCCAGCTAGTTCCTCGCAGCCAAAGAAAGACTGGAAAAAAGGAAAATATCGGAAAAGCCGTTTGCCCGAACGTACCCGAGCGTGCCTCGCAAGCAATATCGTTATGGTTCCATAGACTTTGTCGTGTTGGTAACTTCTGCAATACAGTACGCTTTAACGCCCGCTCGCGCACTCCGTGACTCTGTATGTCTCTGTCGCAGAGGAGCTCGATATTAAATTTATTGTCTTACCGTACGGCAGTGCCAGGGACGTGTCAATCTCAGACTCTCGGCGCATACGGGCGTATAAAATATTCACGACTTTGGGTACACACGACGGTTATGTTTCGGGGCATCTATGGTATTAGTGCGCATGAACGAGCCCGCTTCGTTAAACCGTCCTGTGACTGTGGGCGCCTATGACGTCAACGCACGAGGGCATAAATCTCATAACGGCTGGCTGGACAAGGCGGCGCCGCTTCCGCAACAGCCCGTTGGGATGCGTGTCGATTCCCGAGGAACTGTGGAGAGACCGGGAGAGCGAGAGCGAAGGGGGTGCCAAAGAGACCTTCCAAAGGTCCAGACACGTTGTGTTCGAAAGCCCGTTTCTTTGTCTCCTCTCTAAGCATCCAGGACCCGACTACAACCGGTGCCTCTGCAGATATTTTCCAGACGGACACCCCCTCTCTCCTTACAGTGAGCCCAATCGTAAATTTGTAACCTCTCACCGAGAGTCACTCCACGGTCGGGCATTCATCCTACAAAGACAATGTCAGTCCGACATAATGACGGACCCACGTGTTTGCATTGTTCACGAGCAGTTATGACGTTGGCACACATCGATATAGCTCCTCGTTAGATTCCCCGAAACTTTCGTAAAATCCAGACAGGAGACCCTAAAAAGAAAAGATCCCTCGGAAGCTTCCAAAATGCCGACCAATCAGCACAAACTTTTCAGGCGTTCTCAAAATCACTGCTCTCTGGCTTGTGAATCTCAGCCCGTATTCTCCGTCAAATTACCGGAATAAATTCCGTGAACGTTACGTAGGATTAACTTCTGTCATATTGAGACAGTTAATTAATGCAGTTACGGGCCCCCGTGGCTATCGAGTGGCAGTGAGTTTGGATGAATATTTCATCGGTGTAATACCTTACGGACAGGTGTTTGTCGACAGAGTTGTGTCAACCTCGATGAAGCAACTGCCGCGACTGTCGAGAATGGCCGATGATCAACGAGTAAGAGAGAGAGAGAGAGAGAGAATTGTGGCTACTCTGCTAGTCGGTCGATGTAACGACGGCCAGGAAACATACAGTCTCGTTCGGCGATGATTTACATTTGAATTTCGCGCGTGACGCGCCTTTACGCTTCTCAGTGGTCGAATATATCTATGTGCACGGGCTGCCCGAAGCAGTGGGCACAGAGTCGTTACAAGTGGCTGAATAGAACTGATGGCACGAGAGGGACGAACATTAATACCTCGAGGCGTGTTCTTCAGCTGGCTTCTACGACCTCTCCCATTCTCCCGACTGTACAGAGCGGTTGAGGCCAGTTGAGGCTAGAACAATAAGAGGTGAGATTGCTGCCCACTCCACGCAAAAGAGACCGTAGCCCATCATCCTCTCGTTCTCCGATGCCCGCCGCGATCGCCCTCCGTACACTCAATTAGACAGATTGTGTTCCCAGTCTTTAATTAACCTTAATTTTTTTTGTTCCTAGGTGCTTCGCTGTTTCAATGTGGAGATGTTTACGACAAAGCATGTAACGGCCGACCAGCTTGCTTTGTTCCTCGTACTGCCGGTAGTTCGTGAATAGCTGCAGCTTCGTTAATATCGCATTCACTTTTTTTTCCCTCCCGGTAAAATGGGTTCCGGCACGCGCTCACCATTCACCACGTTCCAAGGTATTTCCACGCGCCATCTATCGCCACGCGCCGTATTAACGACTCGATTATGATGTATAATGAATCTGTAGAGCGAATGGATGGGAGTTCGGGCTGTTTTTGACGGGACGTTAACATTCCCGTAATAAACAGGTTAAACATGCTAGTAATTGCGACGTGGTTAGCGTGCTTTATGCGGCAATCAGTTATTCTAATTGTTTGTAACGTTTCGTTGATCGATCGACCGAATCTGCATTTGTCCTCTGGGGAAGCTTGCGAAACGTGAGCGTTTCTCTCACGGGACGAGAATCCGTTGATATACGATCTATCGAAACCCTTGCGGCCGTTCGGCTATGCAAACAACAATAACACGCATGAGCGGAGGACCCCTTGTTACTAGCTCTATTGTTTGTCGATGGATGTCCGATATTCAGCGTGAATTCAAATACGCGTGCATCGACTTGATTGAACGAGACACAGAGTAATAAAAAAATTGTCTAGTCGAGGTTCCCAAGCATTTTCCATGTAACTGTGACGGTGCGCCAGGCCAGAATTTTTTTTCGTATAATCGAGAGACGACGTGTTGCGAAGCAGTCTCGAATTGATTGTCGGCGAAACAAAAGTTTCATTTCCGGTTAGACACGAAATTGCGAAGCTCGTAAAAGACATTCCGGCTTTAGTCCATGGCGATAAAATACCAAAGGTCCATCGAACTTGGAGGCGGTAGGGAGGACGTTTCGGTCATCGGACAGCAACGCTGACGTTGGAAGTAAAGCTGCAGAGCCAGCAGAGAAATGTACGCGGAACTGTGTGGAACCTTCCCCTGTTTGCGGCAAAGAAAGATGGAAATAAAGAAAAAGAAGATGAAACAAATATAAGGCCACTCCGGTGGTAATTAACGTGTACCCGGCCGGTACAGAGCGTTCGGGTGACTGACGTTTTTTGCAAAGCCAGCGCTCTGTAAATCATTGATTGGCAATTCGCGGTTGAGGGGGGATTCGTCTACTTTTTTTTTACCTTAGCGACTGAACGATTAACGGCGGAGTTATTGGCACCTGACGGTGATTCGCGTGTCCACCAATATAAATTTGCAAAGCTACAGTTCATTTTTGTCCTGCAAAAAAAATATATTGCAATGCCCATTATGCTCCGCTATACTTGTAGGACAGGTGAACGCGGATGCAAGTCTGCTGCACTGATGCATATGGCACAAAATATTTTTAATTAATTTTAGAACCGTTTTCAATCTTTGAAATCTTGATAAATCATTCGACAATATATGGAAATGATGTTTTGGAATATTCTATCAAAATATTGTAACGAAACGTCTCGTGAAAATTGCAGAATCATACTCAATCTTTCAACACATCCCGAATATTACTAAAGAATAGTGATAACATTTTTTTGAAATATCATTTCATGTTCCAACGCAAAATCTCTATTAATGTTCTGCCTTTATGCGGGTATGTATTATCAATTTGTATTGTTGATTCAAACTTTAACATTTCCGAATCATTTCAATCTAAGAATTATGAGAAGATAAAGAAATATTTTTAAAACCTTTTACAGATACTACAGAAATATTTTTAAATGCCAATTAAATTTTTTCAGTGTTAAAAATATTTTCTTGCCATACATGGTGCAGTCAGTCCACGTTCTCATTATTTAAAAAAAATCAAGTTCAGTCAACCACGAACAACCACCTTTTGACCTATGGCTTTGCATTCTGAACTCGAATCAAACGAAATTGTTACTCGAGCCTTTGCATTCCATGCTGAATATTTCACTGGATACTATTATTCCGTACCCGGATTGCCCCCAAGTGGATCATCGCGTTGAGTGTCGTCTGTCGACTGCCCGCTGCCAACGGAAATCGCTTCAAGGAGGCTTAGTAAACCACTGCCTCAACGGGATGAGATGCACCCGGTGGATGCTTGATTCGCGGTGCGGAAGTCCCTGATTCTCTCACATTCTCTGGACGCGAGACGCCGACTCCTCCGCAAATCCACACAAAACCGATATCCGCACGACGCACACTGATACCCTCATTGTACTCGAGTATTGTGTCGCGTCAGACGTTCCCCTCGGACTAGCCGGCATCCTAAACTTTTTTTTATTCGTTTTTTTATTCTCTGGACATATCTTGTTAGCATATCGTCGGGTTCGAAATTCAAGCCCGAAACTCATGCATGCGAGATGAGAAAATAAATTAGGAAAAGAATATTTAAAAAAACTTTACCTTTTTCCCTCCTATAGGTCAACGTGTACTATCGAGACGGTTCATCGCGTTACTCCCAAACTGCTCGCAACGGACACCGTGCCAGTATATCAATCCTCATTCCATCTTGTCCATTCCTTTCACGTCGACAGTTTTTGGGCCTCTCTCAATTCAAGGTGGCGTCCGGCCAAGATTTTCATTGCGCACGAAATCTCCATCGGAGGAGTGGGAAGTTTTTCTGGCCGGTACGGATGCTGCGAGTTCCTCTCTGACGCCACACCGCGAAACCCTTTTTCAACTGTTCCTGAAACTTGTTTTAGTTTGAAATAGAGGCGAAAAATATTAGCTGGCATCGCAGGTTTTGCTCAAGGATAATGGAAGCTGGCAATGCTTGCGAGAAATGCGTACTTTTTTCCTGCAGTCTCGATAACTCATGAATATATTGAATAGGCGGAGTGCTCTCGAGACAATTATTTGCCGATGTAGCGTTATTTTTTTAGTAATCGATATTGAAAGCTGCGCCATCCTTCGGCGGTTGGCTCTCGCTCCCTCCGATTTACCTCGTGCAGGGATTTCTCGCAGGTCCTTGAATGCCAATTATCGTAAAGGTAGAGCCCTTTCGGCTGAATGACGAGAAAGTAGGAGGCTTGAGTTCGTTGACGGTCGGTATGAGTCGAGACGCAGAATTCGGATTTACCTACATTCAAAAAATCTGAGTTTGCTATTGGAGTCGTTTATTTTATTTATTATCAACGCACATGTGCGTTATGTTTTTAGTCGAGCATATAAAATGGCAGATCTCGTGTCAGCATGTATATTATTTAATATAAAATATATGTGTGTATATATATATATATATGTATGTATGTATATGTGCACAACTATGAATCGGTGCTATGATTAAACGTTTCGATAAATATGTATAACAATTAAATATCGATTGAATGTCGAGGCACGTACGCTTTCAATTTCTTTAACGTTCTGTATAAAAAAATAAGTCCTGTGTATAATATTCGAAGATTCTAAGGCACCAGTGGATTACATCGGAGATTTAATGGGAGAGTATGGAAATTATTTTGAGTCGTGGATTAATCCGGTGTCTGGGTCATTTCTGAGGAATTAGTTTGTGAATTACTCGTCGAATGTAATCTTTCGACGGTTTAATACAAAAACAAAAAAAAATACGATTCGTGTCGAGTATCGATAATTCAGCGTTTCATCTTGTCGAGAATAGGCACGACCATATCGAAGGAGGGACGTTTGCCGGGATCCTCGTTCATACAGATACGTATGAGTTTCGCCAAGTGGGGCGATATACCACGGGGAATGCTGACTCGCAAGTCCTCCAGCGCGATCTGTGTCACAAATAATGGATAGCTCGTGTTTTAGATTGTCAAGAGACGAGTCATTCATGGAAAAGCTTAAAACGATACGTACCTTCATTCCACACTCCATTGCCGATAGATCGGCGAACGGAACTTCTCGGGTTGCCAGTTCCCAGAGGAGAACCGCGAAGCTCCACATATCGCTTGCCTCGAGATTAATGTCCGCTGGACGTTTACTCAGCGCCTCGGGCGACATCCAGGCCGGTTCGTAGATACGTCCGACCTCTTGGAAGGAGAACTTCGAGTCTGCCATGTTTACCCGTGCTGTCAAATCCTCATCGATCTGTAACGGTACTCCGATTAGATGGGACAATAATCGAATCGTCAGCGTTTTTATGATTGAACTCACCATAACGTGCTTGCTGTTGAGATGGAATCGACAACGATTCTGTCGTTCGAGACCGTGCAGAAAGGCCATGGCTCGAGCAACGTCGAGAGCGAGTCTCAGCGCTCGCGCGGTGTCCACCACAACGCCGGTTCCGCCGTGCAGAAGTCTGTGCAAACTTCCTCGCGCCATGTACTGCGAGACCGTGGCGAGTTGCGGCGGTTGATTGACGCAACCGAGAACCGGAAGCACGTTCGGATGAGAGAATATCCTTAATTTCGGAAACTCCTCATTAAAATCGCGCGATATGCGTGCAGTGCATTCACGAAGATTCAATATCTTCGCGACAACGTCGTTGTTCTGCCAGCGTCCGCGCCACGTTTCTCCACTTGGTGTACTTGCGAGATGGGTGTGAAGGGACAAATCCGCCATGTTTATGCCTTTGTGCCTTGAAAGAGTGGCGTCGCGGCTTCTAGTCTTCAGACCCAGCCAGCTCTGATCCTTGAACTGAATCTTCTTCAAGTCCTGACCAAACTCGACCGCGAGATCTGAAAAAAGGTACAAACTTCGATTAGAATTATTTAAAAGTCTTTTTAGAAAGTCAACCAGCTTTAAAGTCGATCGGCTTCTCAATTTCATACAGCTAGTATATTTTACGGGTAGGCAGATTCATTTGGTTTTTGAGTTTAACCAATTCATAAATTTAACAGCTTGTTAAACTTACCATGGAGCCTTTTGGCAAGAGGGCCTCTAGCCTTATCCAAGGGTGTATCCCCATCTTTATTAGCAATTGAAACGAGTGCTCCAGCAGCTACCAGGTCCTCCGCAACTGCCTGATCACCCCAGAAACATGCATAATGCAATGCAGTATTCCCATGCTCGTTCGTCACATTGACATCCGCTCTGTTTCGTAAAAGCTATAAAAAATGTATGAACACGAGTTGACATCTATAAAAAGAAACTTCATTTCCAATTTTGATGCATAAACGTACCAATTGCACAATTTCCCTGTGGCCATGGGCGGAGGCGAGATGCAAAGGCGTGTCGTCTCCCCTGTTTGTTGCATTGATTCTCGCGCCACGACTGACAAGCAACTCGGCCAGTTTGGAATGGCCCTCTTTGGAGCACCAGTGGAGAGGACTGAATCCATGATCGTCTCTGCATAATTAATTTTTGATAAATGTTTACAACATAGCTTTGTCCAGTAGGGTGTCAAAATTGTGTGAAAGGTCGAGGTGTCACTAAGGCGTTAATTTAAGCTACTAAATTGGGCATTGTCGAGCTGTGACAAATGAGACGATGATGTGGTCGGATGCGAAAACCGCAGGAAGTCCACGGTGGGGAACGGGATTACATTCCAAATAAGGAGAATTCATTGAATACCCTTGGTTCATGTCGTGCTCGGTATCGTCGAGCCACACGCGTACTTGCATGGCGTTCCCTTCACGACACCATTGAAATATATCCTCCATTTTTATATTACTTCTTTTATTTCTTTAAATTCTGATTTAGGGCAACACTCGAACGATGACGCTATTAATACGATACGGGCTGTGCAGTCACTCCCCAGTGCGACTCCGCTAGCCGTCATACACTAAATATAACCATATTTCCATACGTCCGTGGACACACCGTGGAGATAAAGAAACAAGTAAACAAAAAACTTCACTATTGTTCTTGCCACGAGTACGACGCGAGCAAACGAGAGTCAATGGTCAGCCGATAAATCGTGTTAAAATCATCCCACACAGTCAAAATATTGTGTAATAATTCGAGCTGACACTTGTACGCTGTACACGGCCTGTGTGTTCTCCGCACACTGCCTTTGACGAGCCTTTTCGAGCTTCGAGGTTTTATTTGTGGGCGGAGCATGCTGAGAGAAGTGCGCATGCGCGTATGGCTGAGACACGGCCGACACGGCCGCGGGCTAAGCGCGGGCGCCGGCAACGTTGTATATGAGTGAGTGAGTGAGTGGGCAAACGTGAGTCCTCTGTTATTTGTTGACAAAAATTGCTGAGACGTTTTGTCGAAACCTTGAGACAGTTTATTAACCATCGTACCATGAGACCGCAACATGCTGCGAGCCTCAGCAGGCAAGTATTGTGAGAAAAAACATGTGTTGTGTTCATGTTTTTGTGGTAAAATGTGTGGAAATTCGAATGCTCCTCGTCCAGTCCGATGTCAACACGCTCCCTCGTATTTCTCGTCCAAGCCAGCAGAAAACTTGTCAAGCAGTTTCTTTAAATCACGACTCGTGCGTTTTTATCAGGTAAGTAGCGTTAAATTTTTGTGGTATCTCGATTGAGAATATTTTTGTTCGTCAAAGTCCGCCATATTGTCCATTCGTTTGTTTTGTATTGCTCTGTTCTTTATTTGATCTTGATGTACACAATCGACTAAAGAATTCACGATATACAATGATAATTATATTGACGATTTTCGGAACAACCTCGAAGCGGAATCTAGCAGCTTCTCGGTATTTTCTGCACGGAGCAGAAGATAATACATAAAAAAAAAAAAATTAAACCCGGGTCTTTCGAAAGTATATTGAAATTACAATCCTCGAGTTACAGATGTTGTCAGCTACAAAAGGCACCCAATATAGTATATATTTGATATAAGTAATAAAATACATCGGTGTTAGATACAGTAAAATACTGACATAAAACGTGTTATCGATACTCATATGTACAACTTTAATTATTACTGCTCGATCAACTCGACTATACGCTTGATAATCTACGATAATCTATATAAAAAAATATTAATAAATATCTACGATGAATAATATTAACTGACTATTGGCATATCTTGTTATAAAGGTACTGCGTTGTCGTAACTGTAATACACATTATATATATACATATATAAATATATGTATATATATTAGCGACATCCCTGATTCAAAAGCATGACCAAACTGCAAAATTGCATTGAAAATAGAGATTATTTGCCGTTCGTAATCTTAGTCTTACTTTCATAGAATGGGGATTCTTCGCCAACTGCACCAACGTGCGATTCGTGCACTGCGAGATGTCAGGCTTCGAGGACAGTTCCTACGCACACTTTCTTCTTCTTTTTTTCAATTCCTCCGGATTATACGAATATTATATATAGAATCAATTAAACATTGAAGCCTCTGTGCTTCTACGGTGTCGAGAAAAGAAATTTTGACACAATTAAAAATTCAATTATTTTTACCAAATACAATTTTTTAAATCAGTGTCGGTCACTGTCCATGGAGATATAATCGAAATATCTTGGCAGACCTTGGCAACGAAAGTGGCTGTACGCAAATTGGCTTACGTGAAATCGGCGATGATTCAATTTCACATAAGTCACGGTGGAGAACAGTCTTGAGCCCGGCTTAAAATTTTTTTTTTTTTCATTATTTTCTCACTAAGCCGTTCCAAAACAAATCCGCACACGCGTTCGAGCCTTGACAAACACACTAGAAACGAATGTAAGTTCGAGCAGTAAAAAATTAATTTCTCCTCGATGTGTACACATGTCGGTGATAGAAGAAACAAAAAATAATTAAAAAAAACAACAACAAAAAAATTAGTCTCTACGTTGGGTGAGATAAGAAGTTGTACAAATTGTGACTGTCGTTAATCATATAGTATATATACATTATCGATAATGCTACGCGATATCGTAGTATAGAAATAGTGTTCTCGATTTATGTGAATTAAATTACTCGTCCGCTCTCTCTATTAGCCATCGTCGATGGATCATTTAATATTACATTATATTACAAAATGGTATGGTATGGTACCTGTGCGTGTGAAAAATAAAAGATGACATTCCTGATCGATAGCGAGAAGCTCAGCTGTGTCCTCATCTCCCAATCGACTCGATGGCTCTCTCAGCATGTAGTAAGATCAAACTTAACGTAGCGGTTCTTTCATCGTGTAAATAAAAATATAAATGTACTTTCGATACGTAATAATCTTGAGACACGTTTGCAGTCGCCTCGAGCAAGAATGTCATTCCAATGTACCTCGCTCAGAGATTGATAGACATTTCTTGATCGTAAGGAGTGAGATTAACGTCCGACGACGACGCGGATACGACATTGATGGGTGCGGCGTTCGTACTCGTCGGGGATTGCAGAGGTGTCGAGGTTGTCGGTAAATGGGACGTAGGACTTTCCAAGGTTGACTTCCAGTGATTGCGATCAGTTCCGTCGCCACCGTCGTCTGACACGATGGAGATGTCGGCGATGATACCGCTTTCTGACATTAAAAAAAATTAAATTAGCTCGTATTATTAAATCAGACAATTTGATATTTTTTTTTGTCTTAAAACTAGGAATTTTCTCTCACCGACGCTACACTGACTGTTGAGGGTGGTGCTTCTGTGATGAGGTCGAGGACTCGTGTCCAAACCGAGATGAAGAGTCGTTGGTGGTCCGCTGCTGCCTCCGCTGCTCGATGATGAACTCACGGAAATAACGCTGTGAGGTCGTCGGCTGCAACGGCCCAAATCGTCCGACATCGACACGGCTATTGAATTCCTGAATCTCGGAGCTACTCAGAACAGGAAAATTATTATGAATTTAATTGCTCTTGAAGAAGCACTTTGGAGGAAAATTTGAAAAAAATTGATACTGACTCTTCGAGAGTTGAGCGACGCTGATTGATCGATCGTTTATTTGATCGGCGCTCGGCCTGATGTCCAGACAGGGCTTGTTACCGATTCCCATGCTCGACATTTCCGCAAGGCGCACTTCTACAAATTTTCATAGAAAATTTAACGTTCCGGATTTAACTTTTTTCGCTTACTCGAGGACGTACGAGATTTACCTCTGTTTCGAAGCGCCTGTTTCCACAGGAGATTGCTGAGTTCCTCGGTCCAAGCCTTCTTTATATCCTCGCTGGCGCACTGCAAAGTATACGTGTCCCCGGGCTTTCTTTTGCGAAACCATATCTCAAACTTCGTAGGGGAATCAGCTATCACCGCTGTCAATCCAATGTCCGTTGTTTTTATGCTGTGCTTGTAGATATAAATATCGAGGTTCTGCAGAAAAAAAATCATAATTGAGTAACGCACTGAAATAATTTCTGACTAGGATTTGAATTTTTTATAAATTGCAAAAAAAAACCTTTCTGTCGGGGAACCTTCTCGCCTTGCTGAACAGTATCAGATCTTCAAAGAGGAAAACTTGTCTCAGACACTTCTTGCCTTTTCCCTGCCAAACCAGAAACTCATTCTGACGGAGCAATCGACCTTGTTCCTTTACGTTGACCTGAAATTATCATCGAATGTATATTCAATATAAATTTAAGAAAAAGTTTATAAAATATATACATTTTATTTTCTATATAAAGTCGATCAGTCGAGACAAAGGCAAAACTCACGTCGCAGTCACGTAGGGAGTCCATAGCGAGTAGATCGTTTCCATGACGCAATTGAAATCTGACCATCTGCTCAGCTGCTCGGAGATCCGCTTCGCCCTCGACTATGGGTTTAACTTCGTCCTCGCACTCGTCCTTCTCGTCCTTTCCCGTTAGCTGGTCCGATAGATCGGTTCCAGCTTTCACGAGCTGTTGCAACAGCAATGCATATTTTCCCATGCGTTGCACAGGCTTCAGCAAGTAACTGGCTAGATCCATTTTATCTCCGAGCTCGAGCTGTTTCGTCTTGAAGAAAGCTGTACCGTACTCCGCCATGAGGGAATCCGAGTTTGGCTTGTTCTTGTTGTACAGCGCGTAGAGATAGAATTTTTTCTCCTATACAAAAATATCGACTCGGTTATAGATTCAATTTTTTTTCTTCATAAATTATCAATTAAAAAAAGTGAATAACGTATTTATGATTGTAAATATCATTGAATTATGAATTCATTCATTTTTGTTTCCACATAAATTCGTAAGTAATTAATAGACTCACGTGTCTGAGGAAACATTGTCCAACCATCATCGGACACTGCTCGCACTGTTCGAGCTCACGTAGAAAGTGTTGGCTGTGAAATTCGTAGATCTTCTCGACGTTACCGAATATAACGTTTCTCTGGCCTCTCAGAGCTTGAGGTATGTCCTCTCGCACCAATTCCGGAATGTAATTCTGCAAACGGCACGATTATTCGATAATTTTTTTTGTCATTTTCCCGTAAATAAAAAATAAATTAATGAAGCATTGAATTAAAAAAATTTTCTCACCTCGATTATGTACTCGAGAGACTTTACGTAGTCGCGTTCAGTCTGTATCATCTCCCTCATAATGAGCAATATAGTCCTGCAGAAAAAAAAAGTTTACACAAGTTGGAGAAAAGTTCAATGACTTCCTGGGTGAGTTCGAGGAATCGCGTGAGAAAATAATTGGAGGCGTACTTCTTGGCTTTCATGCCCGGGGCGATGCTCGGTGCCCTGTGGAGATGAGAATTTACCGGTGGCTTCGCCAATCTTCGAGGTGCCGGACTCCGCGGTGGTGTTCGCGGCGGCGAGCAGTCTAAAAGTTGCTCGGCGCTCTCGCGAAGTTCGGCTATGTTGTCGAGTGTCGGGCGACCGCTGCCGTTGCTACCGTTTCCCATGCTGTCGACGGGACACGGATGGGACGCGTTGCTGTCGCCGTCATCCCAGGATGCTCCTGCAAAAAAAATTAATTAATCTAAAAAATTGAAGAATGAAATACAGTTAAGTGTTTTTGTACCACTTTTTTTCCTTTTGGATGCATATTTTAGAAATATTTTACTATTTGATTTCTCATATTGAAAAATCGTTAATCAACTAAAATATTTGAAGAACGATCTATGATTAAAAAAAAAAAAAATTCCACCGATCGTTTGGTCACAACACTGGTAAAAAAAATTGACCAGGTGTAATCGACCCAGTTTTCCGATCGAGATCGGTGAAACATCTGTGACCACGAAGAGTTATTCAAAGAAACGAAAATTTGACTTTGAATTAATTTTAACAATTAAAATATCGTAATCATTAGGAATACGTGTAAGAAAAAAAATGTGAATCGAATGGAAGCGACGATGAGAAGGATCGTCGACTCACTTTTGCCAAGTGTATCGTCCCAAGAGGTAGCCGATTCGGACGGCGCGAAGGACCTTCTTCGAGCGGGACTTCCCGGGGCGGAGGTCGTCTTTGCGAGGTCCAACGCCTCGGCGCACTTGTTCTTCGCGATGCGGCACTGCTCCAGTAGAATGTCGTTTCCCAGTTTCTCCGCCAATCCTATCATCTCCGTGAAATGTTCGGGAGGAAGCGGCGGTCTCGCCGTGAGAAACTGTTGCGAGCGTCTCTCGCTGGCGAGTCTTGCCTCGTGAGCCCATTCGTAGGCGCGATCCTGGAGGAGGCAGCATCTCGACGTGTCCTCGAGGTATTCACGTCTGTCCTCGAGACGCGAACCGAAACCCCGAAGATGCTGCTTCAGCGATCTCGCGAGTTCCCGAAGACCGCTGGCGCTCGCAGCCTCGGCTAGGTCGCTTCCCTTGTCCAAGTGTCTCTGTAATCACGCAACAAGCCACGTCATGAATTTTTCATCCCCATTTATTAAAGCCCTCTTCGCTTCATTGCTTTTCATCCCCTTCACGAGGGGAACTCAAATTTCGACATGTGTACGTTTCCCAGGATTATCTAAAACTCCCTATTCCATTTAGGGACGAGAAGCACAAACCCAACTCGCATCCTCCATCACCAATAATAATAATAATAAAAGTGGGTGAAGGACTAAGATCGATGGAGAATTGGCAATACGCAGTAAAGGTGAGAAGAGAAAATTTGTTTACCTCTAAAAAACCGTCACGTGTTGTGTATTGTTAGTAAACATACTGACAATAATAATAATAGAATTAATAATGTGACAAGGATTTTTTTCATGTACCGTGAAAAATTCATTTTTTTTTTTTCTTCGTGGCAATTGTTATTTTTCCGCTCCTTTCAAAGGATTAAATGCAACGGACCGAACGAGAGCGGGCTCGCCTTTAATCGAGACGATAAATTGTCCGAGTCCGAGTGCCGCGGCGAGCGTGTATGCACCTCGTGAATCCCCGAAAGCCGAGGAAAATATAAGGAAAAACACTCGCGTGTATTTTCGATTACGGCGATACGCCGGACGGAGAGAAAGAGGAATGCGTATGCGACGACGCGTCGGACTCCCGGCAATGCATCATCGGGCTATGTCGAGGGTGTAACAGGGACGATCCGGAGCATCCTGCGCGCAACCCCCCGTTGACTCCAACCGCGCGATCGTCAATTGTACGTGAGCGATAAAATATTGCATTTTCCATGGTGAATCTTCAGCCACATATGTCGAAGATTCAACTGCGAAAGGGCGCTGAAATCCACGCTCGTGATGCACAGAAGCGCCCTTCTGAAACGGAGCCATCGATACCTACGCGCGTGTACGGAACGATTTCTGGGTTTGCGCAGCCGGCTCGATGTTTCCTCTCGCTACCGGGTTTCAATCGAGAACGCTTTGTCACAGAAAAAAAAAAAAAAAAAGCCCCCCTCGGTCTGCTTCCCGATCGGGACAGCCGATATCCGTCTAATGTTACCAGCAGCATCCCCTGTAATTTCAACCCCCGATGGGCGTGAACCACCGAACGATGTAAACACTCCATTGATTATGGGCAAAACGCACACAACGAAATTCGTTTCGTACAGCGGGTGAAAGACGGACGAGAGAGCGGGGGAGATTCAGTGCCCGATGACTCGCATTTAGTGCGCCATAGGCGGTGCGCATGCGCAGATGAAAGCCGCTGGTGCAGCTACGGAAAACAACGTCGAGCCACCGATAGCGATTAAACTTTCTAATTATTTTCAACCGCCGCATAGCCATTGGCAAAACGGTCATTGACCGAACGCTTCGAGCGCTCTCGAATTACCTTCGCGATACGTTCATGACCGCTGGGGGTGGGAGAGGGTGGCCCGAAACCGATGGATAAATCTCTCGCGAACGCGAAGCTTCGGACTTGAACTTTCCGCGAAAGTCCATCGCACTTTCGTCGGAGCCTCGAAGTATCGTGGCCCGAAGGGTTTTATGCCGGTCCCGGTCGCTCTCTCGTCGTGCAACACACTCGGGATGCTGGACAACCGTGCGAACCGCTCGGTGAGGAACCCGCGCGTCAGCGCCGGATCGCAGGTTGCTGACCAGAATGGAATGCCGGGCGCAAGAAAGTTGCGCATACGGCGGCTCCTTGCCGGTAAACGGAGCCCGAGAGCCGAGGAGAATAAGCTGTTGTGCATTCGCAACCACGAGGGATCGTCGAGGCGCGAATAAAGCTCGCAAGGTTTACGGCTCGGAGCGGAAACGGAGATTTCATGGGGATAAAATTCCGTCGCGAGTGGGAGGGGAAAACAGTCGGAGAGACGCGTCAAGATTGCCCGAGCCGGAGACCGTTCGAGGAGTCGAGAGAGGAGTGTTGCGGAGTCAATTAAGAGAGGAGGAGAGATTGGGTGGAAGTTAATCGTCGCTGCGCGCCATCGATGACTGGCTCGTGACCCTGCCGATTATTTATTACTGGCGGATCGGAAGCGTGGAAAAGGGAAATTTCCGCTGGTACGAAGGTACAAGGAGAAAAAAGAAATTCACGCACTCCTATCGCTCGTTTCTAGATAGTTTGAATGGTACGGGGCGGAAGTCGGTGAGCGCCAGGCCTATAGTTGCGCGCTCGCTGATAGCGGTGATGTACCTGCTTAGATGAGTGTACGCTTTCCCTTTCGAGACGAGAAGAGTCGCGGCGCACCTTTTTTCTCGGTCGGTCGCGCTTGCACCTCGACAAACTCTCGATGTACGGCGGGCTCGTAAAATCCGTGAATGATCTCAGGTGAAACGCTTCGGGGGCTTTGAACGGCGGGATAACCGCCGGCGAATATTTCGCATACCTCGTACACATTTTTTTTTGTTATTTTCGCGCCCGGGTTCAGCGGTCCGTGCGAAATATAGTTGGCGAAAAAAAAAAAAAAAAAAAAAAAAAAAAAAAAATTCGCTCTATTAATAGCGTGTACGGGCGACAATGATGGGTGGAGGAGCGAACTGGCTCGCCAGCGTGCTCGGGGGTGAGAGAGAATGAGCCGGTACGTGAACTCCGTCGGGGCATCGACAAAGGATTCACGCATCTGGCGTTCTGCGGGCGAGAAAAGCCGGCTCTCGAAACATCGCGCTCCAACTACGGGCACCGTTTCGGACGGAATCGCGTCAAATAAATCGCCGCCGATTCTCACAGCTGCCCGAGCAGCCGCGTTGAAACTGTAGAGACCAAAGCGAGCGGACGGAAATTCGCGACCCAACTGAAATCCTGAACGAAAGGTTCCCCGCTCGGTCCTTTGTGATTTCGATAATGCGCCTTGTAATTCATTGCGATTCGTTATAATTATTGGGCCGGACGGGGCGGGTGCTCGAGAAAGCTAGAAAAGAGGGAAAAAAAAAAAACATAAATGGGTCGGTCCATTGATCCACCGTGGGCACCCCTGCTACAAATTCGAGACGCCGCGCCTCTTTCATCTCAACTACGTGTTCGGCATGTCAAAATAAAGCCACTTGACGCGTAATGAGGTAGCCCTGGAAGCAGGAGCTGTTAGGGGGTCGCGAACCCGTCGGTGAAGCGAATTGCCAAAAGGGCCGATCCAGCGGCAAAGGATTGCGCTCGGTTAGGGTGCGCAACTTTTTTCTGTACAGCTCTTTTGCTCAACGCGCTCTTTGCCTCTCTACCACTGCCCGATGGTAATTCAATTAATAAAGAACACTCGAGCTTCCAATCAGAATCAAGATTCAACGTCCCCGTTCGCGAAACCCTTCGTGTACCGTCTGGGAAATTAATACGATCGCGGTTCATACTTGGCAGTGATTTGATTTTTTTTTTTCTCACACAATTTTTTTTTTTTTTTTTTTTTTTTTTTTTTGGTAACTGAGAGCAGAGTCCGGCAGAGTTCATTCTTGATTTTTTTTTCTCACACGATTTTTTTTTTTTTTTTTTTTTTTTGGAAACTGAGAGCAGAGTCCGGCAAAGTTCATTCAATGAGGTGTAAAAATTCGTCTTCAATGAGGTGTAAAAATTCGTCACAGAAAAATCTGTTTGCAATTGTATCGTGAAAACGATTCAGTAAATTATTTCAAAAAATTAATCGGAATTATAGTGGAGACGGTGGTTCGGTTTCGGTCAATCATTTTTTTCGAGTTCCTTGGATTCCTTTACTACGCCCTGGAATGAAAGGTTTTTTTGGATTTTTATTTTTCCATTTGCGAAAAAATGCGTCGTCGCCGCAATTCGATGAGATTTATTTTCCGTCGACTGGCGCCGGCTCTGGCAATAATGCAATATGTTGCATGCGTTAATGGCGCGATCGGAAGGCTTGCAATGCCTGTGCGGGATTCTTCGGTCGTGCGATGCGCGAACGGCTGTCCCGTTCGTGGGACGACAGACACTGAACTCGCATGTCGGACGACGCCCGGGAAGACGTCTGGAGTCGGTTTTTGCACCCGGGTGGTCGCGACTAAGAATCGAAGAGCGAACGGAATTTTGCTTCCCCATAGAAGAACCTTCGTTTCAATTGTCTCTTCCTCCTTTTTTTTTCTCATTCGAATGTGCAATTTTTTTTTACTTGACGCTTTTTTTTATATCAGGCGGGTCACCTGATATTTCAGTAACGTAGAGCTCCGCTCTGACGTTGCTTCGTTTAGGTGGGTAGGTTTACAGGAAAAAAAAATGATTGCGTAAGATCCAATTTTCCGACATTCCAGCAAGGGACAGATAAGAAAGTCCGTGAGGCGCGACATGCGCTTCATTGGACTTGGAGATTCCTAGAGATAGAAAGTATCCACGATTGCGGACATAACTCGAATTTTTATCGCTGGTAATCCTCTCGAAATGCAAACGAATTACTACCGCGGGAGCTCGATAGGTCTACCGCGTTTTCGAAATTTCCGAGATGTAATGTTGCGCGTAACACAGAAAAAACGTCATAGTAAAAAATAGAGAAGAGCGAAATACCGAAAAGTCTCGTCCAGCCGAGAATGCCGGAGCTCATCGATCGCATATAATTTTTTCAACGATTTTTCATAATCTTTGTAATTACAATTTTAATTATAATTTTTTAAGAAATTCGCGTCTATTCGCGTGATTTTTATTATTTCATAATAATAAAAAATCAAAGAACCATCCAAGTAAATGAAAAAAAGTTCTAATCTCACCGCACCAATTCCGGCAAATATTTTTTATAATCCTACATGCTGAAGATAGTTGAAAAGATGTTGCAGGACGATAATCAGACCGTGAATTATGGATAGAAAAATGTTCCCTGGACCTAGGATTGGGCTTCCAATCGGAAAGCCGGTTGTTACTGTGAATCGGTTCGAAGTTTGCGAGCATCGGAGCGCAAACACTAGCGATCACTGGCGCAAGTATTCTTACGTACGAGAGAAAAAAAATTAAGTAGAAAGATCTGAGAAATCTTGCGTAACTCATCGTCCGGATAGCGGAGCGAGCGAGAGAGTTCGATCCTCGAACGAAATCCTCGATAGAGTCGTCGCAATCGGTTCGAACGTCCCACGAGACAGTAGGCGAGATTCCGGTTGATTCGAGTGCGTTACTCGCGACTTCGCGGCGCGCAACCGCGACGCGATAATGATCGGTAGAAGGTCGATCGTGGACGGTCTAGCTCCGACCGTATAGTTAGTAGGAACGGAATATGAGGTGGGAAAAAGTGCGGACAGACCGCGCCCATGTGCCTACGCCGTGTGGAATGTCTCCGCGGGACAAACAGGAGAGTAGATATTTCGCAGGATAAACATATATGTTTCGCGTAGGCGCCGCGCTCCCGACCGGACAACGCTCGAAGGCTTATTAATTATACCGAACGGGCTAATCGCTCTAAGCGTGAGAAAAAACTACCGGTATAATTGCCACAGATTCAATGCCTCATGCTCCGCGGTATCTCCAGTGGGAAAAGAAAAAAATTAAATATATTTATTCATGGTTTCATCAATCGAGCGGTCGACGTTGTTAACCGTTCGTAGTCACACTTCCCTAGAATCCCGCGGAAATCGGCACCCGACGAGGCTGACCCCATTACGAAAGGCAAAATAAAAACTCACCGTCGGATTGGGACAAAAAAAAAATTACGTCAATGTGTCGGATACAAATACGTTTGATTCACGTAAATATTCAACCGAATTAAAAACAATGACCACGCTCGAATATACAATTATTCAAATGGCGTACATCGTTATTTTAACCGAAGAAATTATTCGCTGCTCGCTCAGGAATTTCGTTCATTTTTTAAGTCCCCTCGACGGAAAAAATGTATAGCGTCTCACATCGTTTCTTACGAGACGTTAGAATCCCGTGGACGCGCAGGACAAAGTAGAGCGCGTCGATCGCGAGAGGAATTTTTAGTCGGAGATATCAGCACCCGGGATTCAACTCACGATTCTATTTTCTCCAGGTAGGGCCGCGCTAAGTGCTCGGTGACACGACCGCACGCATTCACCGACTGTGGGACCCATTTTTATTTTGTTTGTTCCCGAGCCGGTAAAAATGCCCATTGGCCTCCGAGCCGCGCATCTTTTAACGGTATTCGAAAAAGTCCTCACGTCTGGCCGGGCCCGGGTAAGGCGTCGGAGGTCGATGTCGCGTCTCTGTGCGTCGGAATTTCGACCTCGATGACGCGCCCTCGCGGCCCGGTAAAGCGCTCTCGCTTCGTACAAGGCCTCGAGACGCCTCCACGAACGAGTTTTCGGTCATACGTGTATTCCCGACTCTTCGTCAACCAGCGGCAAAAGTGGGGGGACTCGCGTCTTCTTCGCACGAGAATAAATTTGCATCATCGAGGAGGAGCGAAAAAAAGGGCGCAAAAAGGCTCCCGGCGTTGCCCGAACGACCGGATTATCATCCCGCGAAGTCGTCGGGCATCCCCGAGTACCCAAAACAACGTTGAGGGGAAACAGCGTGCGAGAAAGATAGCTGGAATTTTCGAATTAATTTTATTCAATGGTGCGCAATTTTTTTTATAAAAAAAAAAAAAAAAAAAAAAAACAAACAAAAAAATCGGCGCGGACCAGAAATTCGCTTTTTTTTTCTTAGAATAAAATAATTTTAAAATCCTCGAGAAAATTTTGTTATAGTCTTTACCACCGGCTATATTTCGCTTCCCTTTAATTCGCACGGACTTCCAGCTAGAATCGCTCGTGCGCGTCCACGAACCGAGGATCCCATTTCGAATCCCTTCGTCCCACATGTGTATTTTTTTGGACAAAGTGGACGCGCGATGCCGTCCGGCGCCGCGATGATCATCCAACTCGAGCAAAAAAGCCGCTTGCTTTCCCGCGCCACCGAGAGGCGCCTCGAAATAGTCGAACGACGGGACGATCACTGGCGATTTTCGTACCGGGGCTTCCGCGAAGATCGAGACTCGTATGGATTCGTGAGAAATATTTTGTGCGCAGCGGATCGTCTCATGAGAAAAATGTTGCGCGCCGCGACCGACGAGCGGATACCGGAAAGTGGAGTCGTCCAATGAACCGATGAGAAGCGGAAGATCTCGCGGCTCCGTCGTCGTCGTCGTCGTCGCGGACTGATCGCTATGGGGCAGAGCGTCGACGATGCCAGTCGAAGAGGAAGATTCGCCGCAGGAAAATATTCCATACAAAGCGATCTTGTTATGTTCCCGAGGACATTGTCTCGGCGGTCTCATGCGCGTGGCGCATTGTAAAGCGCGCACGGAAAATAAATTAAACGTGAAACTCCGTCGTCGCATATGCAACGCGCCCGGCAATGGCATCGTTATCGCGAGGACGCTCGCTCGGCGTAGATAAAAAAAACGTTTTAAATTTTTTAGATACGGTTGGACGTCAGCGAATTTTCTGAGCTCCGAGGAAAATGTGGGAATCGCGACGACGTGGAATTATTGAGCAAGTTTCGGAGCGAAGTGGCCAGGGATAAATAGATTTCCTTCGGGGATATTGTTACTTGGTCGGAATAGATTGAGCATTCGGTGAGGTTGCTCGAGGAGTCGAGAGAACTTTCAGACCCATCGGAATCGAATTTTCAAAATTTTCGCGGTAACTTATGTGCTAACTTTTTTCTGGGCTCCGTGGCGTGTCTCGTTATCGCGAAACCGCGAAACGGCATAGATAAAAAATTTCGCGGTGAAAAAAATCGCGAGGTTCTTCTTGGCGACTTTGTTAGTTTAGAGAAAAATATTGGGCATTGAAAAAAAAATTCGCTTGTGAGCTGGCAAATAATTTTTCTCTTATTTTGATTCCAGTTTAAATTCTTACAATTTCATATCACATTGAAACAACAACAATTGAAAAAATTGAAAAAAATTGGAAAAATTTTAAAGAATTGAAAAAATTCAAAAGCATTATTAAAGAATATTTTTTCTGGCAGCTGCCAAGCGAATTTCACTTGGGTCTTCGACACATCCACAAGTCCAGCACTCACAATTGTACCAGAAAACATCTCTACCGTATTCCAACTTCACCGTATTAAAATTCTACCAAAAATTACCAGAAAGTCAAAAAAAATCTACCAAAATCAAAATAAAAGTGTACCGGACTAGAAATAAAATTCTACCGGAATAAAAAAAAAACTCTACCGAAATACAGAACAGAATTTGTATTCCGGTACAGTTTTACGTAAATTCCCGTAGAGTTTTATTTTTATTCTCGAAGAATTCTTTCGCTTTCCTGTCGAGATTTTGTGGTGGAGATGCGAATATGTCGGGTCGTTGATATTTCGTTGTTCAGTGTGGGAACGGCGGCAAAGTGGAATTATTGGGGAAGTATCGGGACGAAATGTTTGGGGATAAATCGGTATCGTTCGTGGATATTATTATTGCTCGATGGAACGACGCTGAGCGTACGACTCGAAGCGCAGCGCCGGGCGAGCAAATGCAATTGGAAGAGAAAGAGCGCGTGTGTGTTTCGTTTGTGTCGACTCGCGGAGAGTTCGCAGTATCCAGGTCGGACGCCTTAAAGGTGCATGCCGAAGAGAGAAGCCATTCACTTACGTAATGCACGGAGCGTATAAGTTGTAAAGTATACAGAGGCCGCCTCGCTCCGCGATCACGTAATTATATCGGAAAAGGTATAGCGCGAATATTGGTAGGTGTACGCGAAGATATACGGGGCAGTTGCGATAGCAGGTGAAAGAGTGCAGAACAAAATAAAAAAAATAAAAATACATTGCAACAAGCGTTTTTATTGCTCGCGAACGAATAACGGAATGAATACGGTAAAAATATCGTCGATTGAGAAATTAAAATTTCTTCAATTAAAAAAAGAAATGTAAAAAAAATATTTAACAAATAAATAAATGATGGAATCATTTTTTTATACGATAAATAATGAAATTATGCTGAAGGATATTGGCAAGTATTTTTAATTAAAAAATTTTTGAATTCGTCAAAAAAAAAAAAAAATACTGGGGAATGGTTATCGTCGTGTTTGTCTCGCCCATTCGGGACTTCCGGCCGCAACCTCACGGGAATTATGTTTCTTCGCGGGTGGTTATTCATAAAGTATACACACTATGTAACCCATGCCATGCATCGACCCGGGTATAATGGATATACTGCGGCGTCTCGATAAACTATGAGGCGATCTTAAAATAGCCATCGTTGGAATGCGTGACGGGACGTTGACGGGTATCGGGTCGGCGGTGCTCGCGGGGTCCGCGAGAGACGTATGACAGTGTACACAAAACAAACATATAACTCGCGCATCTCGGTCCGAGTTGTACTTAGTTGTTAACACAATGACGCACACTCTAGCTCGTGACTTTTGTGTCTCACTCGTCGCGATTAGAGAATTAAAAAAAAAAAAAATAAAACAAACTGTAGGACAAAAGTTTCTACTATGAACGTCGCATTGTTCGAGACTCATTTCATCCATCGGAATGACCATCGAAACCGATAGGCTTAAAAAAGAACACCGATCTTTTTGTAATCCTTTTCATCCCTTTTTGTTTAATTCTCCCGGTACGTTGTACTTAGACCCAGATAAATAATTTATTTGACGCTCACCGTTCATTCGGCTCACGTAGAATATTTATTTGACTCGAATAAATATTCGTTTCACTCAAGTTATTATTTACTTGATGCAAATATATATTTAAATAAATAAAATAAATATTTTAATTATACGAAATGAACGAAGGTCGCCGAATACATTTTTTTTTTTTAGATGCACGACTCCGAACGCCCGAACGCCCACGAAGGTCTCCGATCATCACGGAAATTCGTTTTACGATTTTTCAGAGTCTTCGTCCTCGCCTTCCTTCGTCACGTGCGTTATCTTCCGTATCAGGCGCTCGAGTCATCACACCTATCCGCGAAATGCATCGCGGCTCTTTTTTCCGCCACACCGGAAATCGCCGCGACGCTCGCGATCCCAGTGCGGAAGAGCCAAGATAAATCAGATTTCGAACTCACGTTAATGCGCGGTACCGAAGACGATCTTCCGCCGATCCTTCGTCGCCGAAGTATCCTCGCGCGTTCCCGATCCCTCCTCGTGCATCTCTCGTCGGCCTGACGAGGCGGCGAGCACGACGAAGACGCACCCGCGGTCGGCCGGACGTTGAGGTCGTCGAGCGGTCTTACTCCCAGCAGGACGCATCCGTCGTTCTCGTCCACCCCGGCTACCGAGCCGCAGCGCGTCCCAGCGTCCGCCTCGCCCAGCACAAGACTTCCGGTCCTCGCGATTCTCGACGAACCGTGCGATCTCCCATGGACATCGTCCGCGCGAAAGATCCTCGCCGTTTCTTCCTCTCTCGTCGATCCTACGCTTCGTCTTATCGTTCTCTCGCAACGAGCGTCGCCGCCTTTCCCGGCAATCGGTTCCTCCGGCTCCTCGTCCGGCCGACTGCGGTACCGTATCGGCACGATACCGTCATCGGTGTTACGATCGTAATCGTGCGATGCCTCCGCCAAGTCCCAGGTCATCGAATCCTCCACGACCTGAGCGTCGCCCCAGGGCGCCGAAAGCACCCTTCGCAGACCCGATCGGATCGGCCGTCTCGCTGACTTCCAGCTTCCCTCGGAAATTATCGAGCAACTCTCAAAGTCTTCGCTGCAGCTTTGCTGGGAGTTCCTTGCCGGGCTCCATGGCGGGCAAAGATCATTCGCCTCGTCCTCCTCCGGCTCGCGACGTCTCACGGAGATGAGACGACACGCGCCTCCCTCCCCGCTATCCGCGTCCTCGGTGATGAACATCCGGAGCAACGGGCCGCTCTAATCTCGCGTCACGTTCCAACAGTGCGTCATCCCTCTTGCGAAGTTCTCGTCTCTCGTTTCGCTCGTTTTTCCTTCCACGCTTTATTTTTAATTATTACTTTATCGTGCGAGCCGCCTCGGGCTTTCCGGCGAACGCTGCTCGCTCCTGGGATAAATATAGAATTAATCCGTGGCCGGCTTTTGTCGCGGCTCCGCGAAATGAGCCTCGGCAAACTGGGATTTTATTTTATTTTATTTTATTTTATTTTATTTTATTTATTTTTATTTTCTTTTTTTTTTTCATGAAAATGTTTCGCTCCTCGTTTTTAATATCTTACAGTCTGGCGGATCGCGCGGGCGATTCGTGTCTGTCTCGATATTCCAGAGCGCCCGGGACAGTCCATCATCCTCTCCTCATTGAGGATCGAAGCGGCGTCTTACGGTAGGTCGGACACACCGGAAAGAGAAAGCGAGGAGATCCTCCCTCTGGAAAGTCATCGATCCTCCGCGCTATCCTCTTCGCGCTCATGCGTGCTGACCCTACGCAAACTCGCGGACGCTGCGGGTGATGCTGGTCTAGCGTTTTTTTTTTTTTTTTTTTTTTTTCTTTTTTTTTTAAATACCCGCACGCCCTCGCGACGATGTTTCAAAATCACCGATCGTCAATCGCACCGTCGCTCGCCGTTGCACAATATAATTTTTTCGTATATACCTTTTTATTTTCAATTGCATCGCTTCACAAGCCAACTCGCCATTGACGAATGACTCGGCGAGCAATTCTATTGTGAACGCGACTGCATGTGAAATTTTGACGACAGCGATCGACGGTCCATGACCACGAGAAAAACTATTATTTCTATTATTATTATTATTGTTCTAGAATTTGTTAAAATTTTTTGTTTTTTTATTTGATATTTTTTTTTCTTTGGGTGGCGTATTTTTGACGCGCACGCGGCACAGTTTGCGCGGAGGGAGCAAGGAACGGCAACGAGCCAGCGCGAGTGCCGTTGGCCTACTGGCGTGTGTCTCGCCTAATACAAGCGCTCGCTGCTGGTGGTGCGAGTCGGGGCCCTCCACCGCACGATCCATTCCAATCCATACGAGCGAGCCGCACGTAAAGTTCTCTCGTGTGTACGAGCGAGCCCCCCTCGTCGTTCCGTTCGCCGTCTCCCATTCCCATCCGAACTCCGGCGGCGGAACGGCGCTGCTCCGTGCCCTGCGCGAGCGGAGGCGCGCGTCCACCGCGCTCTCGCAGCGATAAAGGAAGAAAGGTGAAGAGGAAGAAAGGAGGAATGAAATGAGGATCGTGCCGGAGAGGGAGAGTCTCGCGGAAGGCGCGCGCGAAACCGCGAACCGCTTTCCAGGGTTCACCGGCTACTCCGCGGAATGCCCTTTCCTTCACGGAATATTTTTCGCCGATGTTGTACACACGATCCGCACGGGATCATCGGAGAGAGAGACAATCGCCCCGAGTCGCCCCCATCGGGCGATCTCCGAGAATACTCCATTCGTTCTAACAGTACCGACCGCACCGATTTCGCACGATGATCGATCGAACAATGTTCCTCCGGCTTCCTCGAAGATGATCGTCGTGGAGGCATCGTCGATTATTAAATACCGCTCGACGGGCGCGCGTTCGTAATCGTTCATAAATGCTGGTAATAAATCACCGGAGTCGCTGATTGCGCCTTTCGCGAGCCACGAGACGGGAGCTCGGCCGGCGAGGCGGACGGTTCATGGTCGGAGGAAGAAACAAGGCTGGTCGAGTGTGGCTTTGACTGATTCCGCGGCGAAAAAATTCTGTGCCTCGATTTCCGGGTGAAAATATCAAGTCGCGTTCGGAACGGACAGATTCGTGGTGCAATCGGAAAAAATGGATCGCGAACGGCGAGATTACACGTTCATCTTTCTACGATTCATTTTTGTGATTGACGATGATTTTTTTTTTTTTTACGCGTAAAATTTATTTTTTCGATTCTTTAATTTTTTTTTTTTTTTTTTTTTTTTTTTTTTTTAGGACCATCCGATAATCTTGGTCAAAACACTTCGCCGCTGGACGGGCATCGTGTAGAATGCAATCGTGTCTGTCTCGCGAATGCCACCTGCGCGTTCATACAGCGCTCCACAAAACACCTTTTCCTTTTTATGTCCAGTCTCGAGAATCCAGTTCGGCGAGGCCCCCTGTTCGTAATTTGTACGACGTGGACATGGGAGGGGTTTTACTGTATAGCGCGTGGAATACCGACGGGAACGCGTATCTAACGGGAGATAAATGTTCTCCGTCTAGCGGACCGAGATGTCGTTAACCCGTTTGGAAAAATCAATCGAGACAAGTCGAACTCATAAATACCCGGGTACTTTGTGCGAGGCGAACGGAACATTTTCTTTGCCCAACTACCGAAGATATATAGGAGTTGAAAAAAAAAAAAAAAAAAAAAAAAAAAAAAAAAAAAAAATCAATCATCATCATAAGTTATTTGTTAATTGGTGGATATTCTTTTATGGGAGAGCGTAACGAGTAAGTGTGTACCAATCGAGTCGGTGCACCAATCAACCCTTGCAGCGCTCGAAAGTCTCTCAATCTTCCTCCCAGAACGCACTGACTGAGTCTGAACTGGGAGAGTCGACTGGCATGAACGGAAGGTTCTAATAAAGCCGGTATATAGGGCACGTGGCGATCGCGCGATATCGCACGCTCCCTTTCACCCTCCCGACTGCACGATTTATTAATCACTCTCTCGGCGTTCCCGCTCGTCACAGGACTGCAGTGCGCTGCAGCGGTGCAACGAGCCGTCCAATTTCATTGAAACCGACGTCTCCTCGATCTTTCAATTCGAACATAACCGCCGCATCGGAGCGCGCCAGAATGTTTCGCCAATCGTGCACGACGATAGTTTCATCATCGCCGTGTCGGGATTCCGTGATAAATATTCAGTGAGGAATAAAACAAGCTACGGAATAAAACGTTAATTCGTTAAATCGATACGCGAACTATCGCAAAAATAATTTTACTCGATAAGCGACAAAGGAGTTTGTTCAGGATTGAATGTACAATCCTGGCCGTTTATTTCTCGTGCTTTCAGCAATTTTAGTTTGCACTTTCGTTTGTGAAAACCAGACGGTGAGATCGGAAAGTTAACTAATGAAAAAAATGTGGACGCTCGCGGACGATATTTTCACGTACGAAGTTTGAATCTGGAAATCAAGAAATCATTTTTTTTTCGGTTCGAGCTATTTTTCGAAAAGTTGCAATTCGTCGTATTTCAAAAACGACGAGATCGTCAATTTTTCGTTTGTTGCCGGCACGTATAATTTTAAATAATACCGCCGGAGCAACGGAGTTCTGAATTTTTTTCCCAATAAATTTGATACCGCACGGGAATTTAAAATGTAGCGTACAATTCAGTCCGCTAAATCCCACGAACCCTTCATCGATCAAAACTCACTTTTAGATAGTTCGCTAAGCGCGTTATATTTAAAAAAATTCGATCGAAGACTTTCCAGAAATTAATTCCTGAAAAAAGTGTCAAACTCTTTCCCAAGCAAACAAGACCGAAGTCGATTCTGCGCGTGACGGTGGAAAGTCCTTCGAACAGTCGTAGCCGGCAGGTGAAATCGATCGAGTCTGGTCCTGGTTCCACGTACAAACAATACTCTCTTCCCCAAAGATATTTTAAGAACCGGATATACGCAAAGCAGTGCTCGAGGGGTTTTATCGTGGCGTCACGCGACGAGGCCGACACCGGGCGACCTGGTCGATTGCGGGCCACGGCATTGCCGCAATTTAATTGGAACGCTCGGAAAGTTCGATCGAGTGCACTGCACTGCGTTCGCACTGTGCGCGATGCGATTTGCGGCACAGTCAGTGGCCGGTGGATACGGGCGGAGAAGGAAGTGAGTAGCGAGAGGTCGAAGCGGCGGTGACCACGGAAAGGGGGATAGAAAAGTTCGTCTCACCTGCGATAGCAAGGAGGAGAAACAGGGAGAATCTTGTGCCGCACTGAACATTACAGTTACGAGTTTTGCCCACTGATGCCGTGAACAGGCCTCGGTCACAGGTGTCCACCTTATCCCGCGACATGCGTTGTGTTTGTAGACCGCGGGTCTACCCTCGCTAATGCATGGGCGGCGCGTATCTAACACGTGATCGTGCCACGAATATCGAACCGCGCATACTAATTTCTTGCCAGCGCAATTATTATTTTTTTCTCCATTTATTTATTCATTTATATCCGGAAGTCTTTTATGAAATGAAACATAGATTCATAAGTAATGAATTGTATCGGAATATGACCGGAATATTGAAATTGTCGATGATTGAATTCGGAGACTTTAATTGACAAATCGGGAATTATGGGAGAAGGTATTTTGAATTTATAGATTTTATATTGGAGGTGTGATAATGAATATTGAGAACTTTGGTGCCGACACCAGACGTTTGTTATTCGTGGTGTGACTCGCGAGAGGAAAATCGTGCGGACACGTAATCGGGTCAGCGGAGCGAGCGTCGGCAATAAAAGTCATAGGTGCCGATGCAAATTCTGGCTCGTTGCCGCCGTCCCGCGACCCTCGCGTTTCCATTTTAATCGGGAACAGCTGTGGAAGCGGGAAAACGACGCGGAGAAAGGCCTGGCTCGGACAACGTTCAGAAAATGTGCCGGAGGCCTTGGAGAGAGACTCGAGCGACTGATAAGAAAAGAACAGCGATGTGCACTTAGGCAAAGTAACGTTGCGAGGACAATCGGATGGAAACGCGAGGACGAGCTCGAAATGAGGTTCATTCGGTTTCGCGTGCAATTCCGGCGATCGACTCGTCGGAAGCTTTCGAACGCTTGGCGAGATCGCGAAACTTGCGATCCACTGTACTTAATCGAGCGCATCGTTTCAACCCGCCGGCTCGATTGAATTCGTTCGGATAATTGCCACGATTGGGAAAATTTCCTCGACTCTAACTCCGCTACTCGATCGCAACCTCGACTTCCTTGCTCACGGTTTTATCCGTCGAGAAGTCTCCCAAGAACGAATCTCCTCCGAACGCCGCTCGCACGTTCGCCCAAGAGCGCGCTTCGTTGGACTCGAGAAAGTCTCGAGTCTTGCAGAGCTCGGCATTACCGCCGGCTGGCAGCAGCGAGTCTCGGTGGAATCAACTCTCCAACCGTTCTCGATATAAACTTTTTTTTACACACAAAAAAAAAAAAACGAATTTGCAAACAGTCGTTTCGCAGCTGAAACATTGCTCAGGAAAAAGTATATAAATCGTTTGTCCGTTTAATCGAGTCCACTACGTTCTACCGTAGGCAACTTTTACCGATCGTCCGTGGCAAATCGGTCGGCGCGGTCGGTAAGTCAGAGCTCACGTTGCTCCCTCGATCGGATCGTGAGAGTCTCCGCACGGATTTTCTCGGACGCTCGCGCAACCGCAAACAAATATTTCCGCGAGACTTTCGCAAGATTCGTCAACCGGCATATTTCGTTCGCACTCCTCGCTCGTGTACATACCTTATTTCGGTAAGCCCGACACGTTTCGCCGAAAAGAACAATCTTGTCTGCGGCACATCCGGCTATTACATGGGATGCGCCGTTCAAAACGTACTTACGATACCCAGAAGAATAACGCTTCCTCGTAGTCGTAACTCAACTCCCATCTCTGCGTGTGCGTGCGTTAAAAAAAAAAAAAACAAAAAATATGAGATAAAAAAAAAAAAAAGGTTCACTGACCATGGACGTGAAGTAGAACTTCTCGAACTCTCGTTCGTGAAGCCGAGCCGTCGTGAGGTTTGTTGCGACGTGGAGAGCGTGCTTAGCGAGTACGTCCTCTCCCTTCTTGCACAGCCAGTTCAGCACCTGCGAAAGATCGAGACGTTCGATGTAAGCGCGATGATAAATTTATAAGATAATTATTAACGACGAGCCGCGAAGGCATCGCTCGACGCGGAGACGTACACGCGCATAAATCCTACGAGTACATCGACAGATTGGAAACAGCGGGACGCAACTTCCGCAGCCGAGTACGTTTGATAATCGTCAGGACGCCCTTTCGTTTCTCGGGGCCTCGCGCAGTGCCCACACACACACACACACACACACACACACACACGGATTCACCTACGGATCCGCACTCTCGCTTCTCGCGCGCTCCTTATTTTCTCATCATCATCCGCGATCGCTCATGATGTACGAGGGCGAAAATCGCTCCGTCCCGCGACTCCTTTTTCGAGCATCGGGCCGATCTCGTTTCGCCGCCGTGTATCGGGCCCAATTGGATCGCGACCCCGAAAAAAAAATATAATATACATATACATGCGATACAGTCGCGGAGCGACGGAGTAGCGGCAAAGGAACCCGCGAACATCTCCGGGCTATATAGTTGGCAACCGTGCGAATAACGTTATTACAAAGTGGGAGAGGTACGGCTTGCCCGTTAAATCGGCGTACATCGGTTCTCGTACACGTTATTTCTCTCTCGTTCGAGGCCGGGGATGGCCCCGGGGGTTCGAGACGAGAGGGCTCGATCGTTTCTTCTCTCGGGGTCTCTCGCTCCGGTTTATCGTGCTCGCGAGTGGAGCAGATTACGCTCGGGATTCTTGCCGATCGGTGCGGCGTAGCGTGGAGGATTCTCGCGAAGAAACGGGGAAACTTCGTTGGCGGGACGACGAGGGTTATTCGGGTCACTGGGCCGCGTTAAGGACCTACCACACCGCCTATCTCGCTTCAACATCCGATATGCCTGTGTGTCGGCCTCGCCTGCCGACGCGACACACGCAGCCGGAACACACGCGTGAGCTCGAACGAGCGAAACATTAAATTTCACGATCGCGAGCCGGCGCGGACGCGAGAGATACGAGGAGGACACTCGACCGACTCTCGGGTTTGCAGGTGTCGATATATAAAATAAAAAAAAAATAAAGATAACAAATTCTCAGTTACTTTTAATGAATGATAATGGCTTCGGGTCCGAACGGAGCGGAATGTACGAGGATAATCGAGAGAGCCGATGGCAGCGGGATAGATGAGGTTTTACTGCTAATAGCTTGGCGCTTTGGCGCCGTCGACGAATCCGGAAGTCGTGAAAATTCATTGTCGCCTGCATTACAGTGAACGGGCTTTCGAACGGGAATTCCTTGGCTGGTGCTTTTTGCTTCTACGGGGCTCGCGGATCCGTAGCAGTAAATCTGTGACCGCGCATTCGAAGTGAAGCATCCGAACGAAATCTCGTCGGCGCAACTCGCGAACCGTACACAAGAAACTCCCGGAGTTAATGAGCATACAATTTACTCCTAATAAGAAGATACGCATCATATTTTACGATCGAGCTGTGTTTCTCGAGCTCGGTTTGCCCCTTTCTACCTCGCTTCGGGGCGCGCCTTGTACGGATTTTCCTCGGCGAAGCATGGCGATGGTTCGCGATGGTGCAGCAGCTACTTGAGCCGAGTCCGAGCGCTCGAAGAGACGAGGGACCATTAAAGCGAGGCGCCGGACTCAACGAGACGCTGCTGGGCGAGGCTGCAGGCCGCTAATCCTCCAATGGAAGGGTTTTACCTCTTCGAAGGATGCGCCAGACTCGAAGGATGCGCCGTCGACGATCTTTTGCCGCTGCCGCCACGATTGTAAACTCTCAATCGTAAATCGACGAGGGAAAAAGGTGAGGAAGAAGTTAGAAGAAAACCGCCGATTCGTCACTGCGCGATCGAAAATCGGGATAACTTTTAAATGGTACTCTACGGCGTGAAGTCCAGCGCGTTTCGAGCGGAAAAAGCGAGTGGATTCTTAAGTCCCCGATTCAAAGTCCCGCACTCCAAAAGTACACCTTGCGATACCGGGACTTTCTCTCTCTCTCTCGCTCGCTGTTAATCGACGAATACGGCGATCGTGCACGCACCGGCACCCCTCATTTCTTTAAAGACATCTCTCTCGCTCCGTATCTCTCACACTCTCGGAGATTATAGTTATTACGGCAATAAAGTTTCATGGCTTATTTGTGCACTGCCGTCCTCCCTCACGCGCCGACATAGAATCCCCGTTTAACCGACGACTTCCCCGGACGATATATACATATATATATGTATACACACATATATATATATATGTGTACATTAAAGGAATTACATGAAAAGCTAACGACGTCGACGAAGAGTGAGCGTGGCGAGAGCTCCGAGAGATCAAAACTCGCGCGCCGCACAGGCTGTTTCGTAATTCGTCCTCGAGCGTGTCCGTTCTTTTGTATCGTCCGTGGGAGGGATCCTCGAACTTCGTTTATTTTTCCACGGGGTTCCTCGGAATTCCATGAAGAAATACGAACAGGCCGCGGAGAAAGAAAAATAGGTGTGAGTCGTCGAGGGGGTTTTTTTCGTTTTTTTTTTTGTTATCCGAAGAAAAATTGTGTCGCGACTCGTTACCGAGGAGAGCCGCGAAGAAACGGGAATGTGGACGACGAGCGGAAGTGTCCCCGAAACGTCATCGACGCGGGAGTACCGGCGAAGAGAGACCGTTGCGGAATGAACCGTGGGAATTATAATTCTCACGAGGCGGGAACGGCAGAAGAATTCATCGCCACGCGCCCGGCTAAAAGCGAAATCGTGTTTCGCCGCTGCTCCTCGTCTCCGAGGATATCCCAGAATGTTCCAGCGAGCGAGAAGATACAACGCAGGGTCATGTGTCAATGGTCGGTTGCTGCCGGCGCTGCATAGGCGAGAGCCGGAAGATACGAGACGCGCCGTACCGGGAAAACATAATCGACTCCTTGTCCGCAGTGTCGAACGAGTCTAACCGACCGCGAATCACCTTCGATCGCAGGATATATTTTCACAAAAAAAAAATTAAAAAAAAAAAAAAAAAATTACCCGTCGATGAGATTGCTAGGCAAACTCGTAGCCGCCATTCTTTATTCCTCTCGTTGCACCTCCACGTGAATATCTCGTGAGATTGGCCGAGAGTCACTCGGCTCGATAGTCGCGCGGCTCGAAACCGAGAGATCTTCCTCCGCTCGAAACACACAACCGCTCCTCCCCTCGTCCGCTCTCGGATCACTCAAGTTACACGAGGGGGGGGGAAAAAAAAGGTGCAGCGAGAACGATGAGAATGAAAGAAGAAGGAGCGGAAGAAGAACGAGAAGCACTCTCGCGGGGCCACTGCACCGGGCAGCGAATGCATACGGACAGCAGCGGCATCGCTGCGGCCCGCAGCAGACTCCCGAGTGAAAGAGAGAAGCCACGAGAAGACGCGCGCGTCGTTGAATTATTCATTCACGGAATGTATCTCGAGAGAGTGCACCGGTAGCACGAACACAGCCACCAGAAGCACGAAAGCAAAGACAAATAGGAGACGCGTATACGATTATACCCGGTGAATAAGTGTCTCCCGACGAGTCCTTCTTTCCTCTCGGCGTCAACTCACCTCCGATCGTTCCTCGACGGACGAATGTCCATCGCACAGTAAATTCCCTCGAATCACCGAACAACTTTTCTCAACGAACGCAATCGAGCATGACAATAATAATGATACAATTTTTTTTTTTTTTTTTTGAAAATTATTCGCGCCACTGTCGAGGGCCGCACGCACTTTGCCCGGAAAAAAAAAAAAAATGTCTCCGTCGGCGGAGAGTGAAAAACGAGTCACTGTGGCCTGTGCTGCCCGAAGGAATCTCGGCTTTCGAGAGAGGAAGTTTGTACGACGCGAGAGGATATCGGTCCCTGAAACCCCACCATCAGCCTCACCGAGACACCGGACCCCTCTTACCGGTTCTCCAGACTGCCCGGTACCAACGCTCGATTTTAATGCAAACCTGAAAGAGCGCTTGCGGAAAGTGGGATCGTGTCTGCGCGCAACTTCGACGAGTGCCTGGTCGACGAGTGCCTGGTCGACACGCTCGCACCGATTGATTCAACGATTTTTCAAGTCGAATTTTCTAGGTGTGTAGAACAGAAGAAAGTACGAGGGAACGGCGAGGATACCCGATAAGTAGTAATTAGATAAGAGAATGATGGTTCGTATGAGAGGAATCTATCTCGTTGCCAGTCTCCCGACATCGCGTCGGTAGATTGCGCTCTTCTTCCCGCACATCGACGGCTTCGCTGAGAGAATATCTCTTCGCGCGCGGCTCGTAACGCGTACCAAGTTACAACAATAAATAACAGCGGCGATAGATGGACGGACGAACGAGTGGAAGCGGAATGAGAAGAATAGGATCGATGGGGAGAGCCGGCGAGGAATCTTCATCGCGAGAACGTTACTCGCGAGACTCGCGGATGAACGAGGAAGAAATAATAATCGTCCTTGTTCATATACACATTCGCCGGAGTTAAGCGAACACATTTTACTACTAGGCAGTAAATAATTCTTGCTTCTGGGGTTCTTCGGGTAACAAATTATCGTTACGAGGATCCACGTCCATCTGTCCGTATATTTCCACGTTACTTTTTACAAACTGACAAACCGGCGTCGAGCGAACGAGAGACAAGAAGCGAATGACGGGGCTAGAGTGAGTAATTTCGCTTGTTCGTGCCTCGTCGGGCTCGTCGTCGCTCGCGGACCTGACTTCACAGAAAAAGAAGGCGCATACGCCAGACCAGAATCCGTCGTGCGAGATTTCTTCACGGGGTTCGACGTCTTTCTCGAATGGTTGCTAAGGATCCTCGGACATGGAGAGGGTACTAGAGAATAGTCAGGTAAAACGGACTATTTTTACTGACGAAGAACAACAACAAAAAACTCAGCTCAATTGGAGGGCCGTTTTGCCCTGCTCTTCCGTCTACACCTCCCTACCTCTTTCACGAACGGTCTCCGAAGCTCCCGAGACACAGTGAGGATGGCGAGGCCAGTGGGGCGAAATGGACTATCGTCACTATCAAAGAAAGCCTCACCTCATTTCGACGACCATTTCGGACCGCTCTCTCCCTCATTTTAGGTGAGTGAGGAGTAGGCTAAGGTGGACCATGTCCATTAATAAAAAAAAAGCCTGGTCTCAATTGCAGGATCATTTTACCCCGCTCTCCCTCGCCCACTTCTATCCCCGTATTTCTCGAACAGTTGCTGAAGATCGCGGACGAGGAAGGGCGATGAATGAGAGCGGCGCGAGACGAACCATCTTTTACCGATAATAAATAGCCTCGACTGAATTCGACAACCGTTTTGCCCCGCAATCCCCGGCTCCGTTCGCTCGTTTATATAAACTGACGAGCCCGTTCGGTATGCCATGCCTTCTCCAGACGGATATTACACACAGGAGTTTCAGGAGAGTGTCCGGTGAATTCTCTCGAGGCGGCTGCCGCGTTGCCCGAACGAGAAGGAAAACGTTGAACCGAGCTCGAGAGCGAAACGGCGAGGGACACTCACGTATGCCTGTCTCACGTATGGCACTTACGAGCAGCCCGAGTACAATTAGCATACCAGGGCGTTCCAGGAACCGCGTACAGCGGGGACGAAGCGACACCGAGCCGAGTCACTCTCAGCTGCACCTATCCGTGTCGGTGTACCGAACGATTCCAAACGAGTTTGCCAATGACTGCGGTCACCGTTCGACCCGATAAAGTTATCGATATCTGGCGTTCCCTCCGCCGCGTTACACATTAATATAGCCGAGGCCAATAAGAACAGCCCGAGACAGTAAGGGAACTCCCGTTCTTCCAGGGGTATCGCGAATGAGTTTATCGTCTAACCCTTTGGCTCTCGCGGTCGCGGCAGCGCGCTTTGGTAATTGGCCGGGGATGCAATTAGCATACCAGGGCAATCCGGGTGTCGCGCCTACATCGGAGGAAAGTGTTGCTACCCTCGATTCCGCGGCGTGGAGCGCGCGGCCGGCGCAACCGCGAGATAATGGAAGCTCGACTGTCCGACGAGCATGAATCGCGGCTTGTGTGAATCATGCGCGCGCGCGCGCGTTATTAGACGGAATGTTGTGTCTGAGAGAGGCCGGGTGAACTCTGGCCGCGAACCACTCCCTTCGTTACACGCGTTCGCGGGTTAAACAAAACGGAACTGGCCTTTTATCGTGCGTGTTATCGTGTGGAGCCGCGCATTCTCGCTGCTGGATATCCCAATCGCTATCTAACGATCTCGATAGGGTCCTACGATAAAATTGCATCCAGGTACTATCGACGGAACAACACATACGTGTCTCTAGATTATGAAAGGCGCGACTCGGACGCTCGCGCAACCGAAAATACGCCGTTACGGCTCCAACAGGGCGATGTGTGTTGACATCATAGACACGTGTGGAGGACGCGTGGAACGATTCGTCATAAGTCACACCAATATAGATCACAGCGATCGTACGGTACAATCCCGAGGATAAATGTTGCGTGCGGCATTGCGGTCGAAGGTATATGTGGATAGAGTCGGTGAACCGTCGGCGGGCCCGAAAGTTGCGCAAACACGATTTCGCTCTCGTTCTCCAGGCCGGCATCATCGCTCTCGCCGGTACGGCACCGTCGGCTCTCGGTACCTCGCTCGGTCCCTCGCTGCGCAAACCCAGAGAAACAAGAAAATAAAACAAAGCGCACCGACGACGACAACGACGCCGACGACGACGACGACGACGACGACGACGACGACGACGACGACGACGACGACGACGGAGTGTCGCAAACTCCTCGGTCGCTCGGATGTTGCACGGAGGATAATATACACACAGTAGATCGGTAGTGTACGAGACGGCTCTCAAGTCCCGTAATAAAGTCGCGTTCGCCGTTCCCGATCGAGAGTATTCTCCCTGTCGGCCTTTCGTAACGCGCGCGCTCCTCCACCCCGTAAAGTATATATAAATGGCCGGCCGGTAATTTATATTGTATATACGACGTTTCGTACTATATCGGTTCGGGGAATTGCACAAGGATATAGTAGCGACGGTATTAATATATACCGGTCGCGACGTCGCCTCGTGATCCGACCTTATCGGAGCGCCGTGTAACCGCGATCGGATAGTTTCACGTGTCTCTGTGTGAGCGGACGTTAAACGTTCATCGGTGGGGTATCCCTCACGCCGGAACAAAGGAGACGGAGGAGACGCGGACGTGCACACGACGACGGTACCTTCTCGTGACAGACGTGTACCAGATTACGTTGGGGAGAATCAACCGCGCGCGCGGTCGCGAATCGAACCAACGGGAAGAAGAGTTGGAGGCAGAACGATGAGGAACAAGACGAAGATGAAAGCGAGATAGACACGGACGGGCTATGAGAGGATGTGTGTGCATAGCTGATCACCTCGTCGAGGAAGAAGGGGTTATCGTTCACGAGCATCATCATCATCATCATCATCATCATCATCATCATCATCATCATCAGGAGGTGAATCGCGGCAGGGAGAGCAAACGCGCGACTGCTACGGCGAGATGGATCGACGGATCGATCTAATCGAGCGCTGTTTATGCAACTCCGCTTATCACTCTCCTCTTCCAGACTAGTCGAGCATGGTATAGTGACTCGCGCGAGTGGTGTACACAGACACACGGGACAGATACGGAGAGAGAGAGAGAGAGAGAGAGAGAGTCCATCGGAGTCGTGCGATTATTCCGAGCCGCTGATTCTGCTACTCCCGCGTCCCGGCTCTTCTTCTTCCTTCCATCGTGCGCTCACCGTTACTTCCACCTCTCGTTGTGTAGGTGCGCAATACGAGGAACGGCGCATGCGCATAGGATCATATTGTGCTGCGGAGATCCTATAATCCCCCTACTAGGAAGTCGTCTCCTCTCCTTCTGAAACGGGGAAGGAGGACGGCGAGGAAACGGCATTCGTACGGGCTCGAGCCACGGCACGCTCTCGCGAACCGAGGATAGAACGAGATAAGCGTGCGGGCGTTCGCAACCGCTTCGCGCAACTAACCCGCTCGTTTCGCGGGCTCAGCGTCTCTCGCGGAGAACTCGCGGACGCGCGCGCTACACCCAACAGCTTAGCTGATTTTATCGGCAAATAAATAATATGAGGTATACCGGTTGGTTGCTTCAGCTTCGGAGGCTCGCAGGGACCCTCTCTGCGCCGTGCAGCTACCGCGGAGCCCAACGCGCCACCGGTCAAACCCCACCAAACCCGTATTTAATAACCGCGCTCCGAAAACATTTATCGATGGTAACGCGCCATCGTCTTGGCTTCCTCGCTTGAATTTTGCTCGCGCACGATCGTTGCCACTGTGTCTGCTCGTTATCGCTGCGTTTGCCCCGGGCGAATGTTTGTTTTGCCGTCTTTCTGCCTGATCAATCAATTAGAACGGCGCTGGCCGCGCGACCGTGTGAATGAATTTGCTAATGGCCATCGAGGTTTCTCGCTACGTTCCTCCGCCGAGTACCATTACTGCGGTCACCGACACGTTACACCGTGCCGTTTACGACACACCGGTTAATCCCATTAACCCTGACGTTTCGTTCTAATTGCAAGACTCGGACACTCGATCCCTCAGTCCCTTCCCTGCCCCCTGCGTCGTAACGTTCTCCACCTATTCTGTACCGCAAGAGCGCGAGTTTCCGAGCTCGAGTGCCTGCCCACGTGTTCGGTACAGCGGGAAAAACAGATTGTCGGCACAGCAAGAATTTTATTACCGCTGCTAATTCATCCACCGCGACAATGGAATATTCTACTGCGGCAGCCAATTTATTTTGCTTGCTAAGAAAAATTCTTTAGCGATCGAGCAAAGACATTTGCCGAATTAGCGAATTGTTGAACATTGAGAGCGCAAGCAAAATTATGCCGTTGTATTTTTCACGCTGAGCGCAGGGACAATGAAGCGAAGTATGTGTTTTTTACGCGCAGAATTTAAATCGGGTCAAACGTTTTACGTGAAAGTCTAACACGACGTAGACGTTGGAGAAAAGGTGAAAATCGCAGTTTTCATAGCGATTAATTATAAAAGTTGAAAATTTAAAATTCCATATTTCCAACTTTTTTCCGCTGCCGCAACAGCGAACCGTCAGCGATCTAAATTTTAGTAGACAGGCAAATCTATTGTTAATTGAAATTCCCCGTACGTCCACTTCCTTCCGAAACCTGCTCGTTCGGGTTGACTGAAATTACGGGATTTTCGACTATACACGAGCCGCTCGATTGCACTGGCTCCGAACCCCGTGTCGTGACCTCTTCCCTCTTCTCTCACCGTTCCATCTCGCTCGGGCGTGTAACCCAACACACAAGAGGCCCTAGGGGCTGCGCACACCCGCACTCAGGGCCCGCGAGTGCGGGAACGCGAGAGGTGCAAAAAGGCGCTTCACAGCGAACTCACCGAAATCCGATATACCGAACGAGACAGGGACAGCGAAAGATCGCAGTCACGCAATTTTCAACCTTATACCCGTGGATACCCGGGATATCAAAATCCCTCGCTACCTTCCACGGCGTTCACTTACGAGCCGACTTGTATCGTATGCGTCGCAGCGACACATCGATTTCCGGTTGCAATCGCGCTAGGAATATTCCAACGGGCAATCTCGCACGATCGTCATAATCGTCTCAACGTTAATGGTTCCCAGCGTCGAAATTATGGAGCGGGTGAAGATTAGCAATCCCCTTTGGTTAACCCGTTGGTATTCGATCGTTAAAGGGATCTTCCGCGTCCATCTCCATTCTTCCCCCTTTTCCGTTCCTCGTCATTCTCATGGCTCGCACAAAAGTTCCACGTTTATACCCATAAGGAGATTTTCCACTTTCGTCCGCCTCCCCCGTCGTTCCGCCGCGTGACGCGCCACCGGCAAAGAGAAGTGCCGCGTACGCTTGTTTGCATTGCGAGTCCATCGGTGTCCCGGGTTCGGCTTCTATGCCGTACCGCCGTCTACTCCGTACGAGCGAGTAACAATGGTATCGAGGAGAGGCACACCGGAGGGCCCGGACAAACCGAGTTAACCGCCCGTTGAGAAGGACAGCCAACTCCCGAGCCGGCGAGCCAACGGCAATGCGTCTTCCATACCCTCGTGCAGTTTTCTACCGTCGTCGTTCCTCTGCCTTCCTTGAATATTATGCTTCCACGCTTCCATACGTACCGAGTCGTACAGGGCTTTTGTTCGTGTGGCCGTTACGTACGTGTATCCGTACGAACGGTACAGGCCAAATAGGCGAGGAGACAAAGCTGCCTGGAGTGCTTTCTCGCCGGAGCCCCGTGTCGGTGCTCATTCTCGCCGATCTTATCCGAAGATATCGTTGACCCCTGTGGTATGGGAGTTCTTCGGCGTTCTCCACCTAACTTCGCTTCCTCGTAGTTCCTCGTGTCTTGTCTATGGACTATCTCCTTCCACTCCATAGAAAATCCCAGTCGATCCTCAGCCGATTTGCCGTCGGTAGCAGCTTCCCGGCAGAGAGGCGCGAGACGGAAATCCTCGGCGTTTAAGTAGATAGGGTCCGATATAGTCAGACGCGATGATGAGCTATACGAGCCGCGAGCTACCGTATCCGACTCCCGAATGACTTCCGCGCGAACATAGTTGGAATTAAAGAACAGTGCTGGCCGACGTTGGGCGAACCCTGGGCGAACACTGCGCCGATACCGGCCCAGCGCGACATTGCATTTCGGTGGACAATGCGGCTTCTCGTCGACGACCGAACCGCGCACGCCTCGTCGAACCACGCGTCGCTGTACCCAATTACCGTGGAATACTGCGCCACCGAGGGTTGAAGACAAATCGATTTCCGCGACTTCTCGCGGGAGCGAGCATCGACGACTCTCCTGCTTCGAGTACTCGTTTCCCCCGTCGCGGTAAGAAGCGAATCTTGGTCAGGAGCGTGTGGGCAGGAGAGCACGTACATAGGGCAAGGTAAAATGTATACCCGCAGCACCACACCTTTCGCCCGTTACCGATTGAGCCGTGATCCGGCCTTTCCTCTCCCGATCACCGATCTCGGACTTTGCCTTCCACCGGCAACAAATTTAATGCCGCTCGAGCGCAAATCCTCTCATTCGCCATCTCGTCGGAGATTTCACACGTCGTCTCGCTGATTATCACCCGTTGCAATTTTTTTTTTACCATTTTTATTTTCTTTCTCTCGTTGTCCAGTGTCTCGACGCTCACCGGCGTCATCGATCACACGAGCGCAGGATAATAAGTACGGTGAGGCTGAATTATCTCGTCTCGGCTCGCGATCGCCGAGGAGAGGAAATATAAAGAACTATTCTCAGCACCGGCGCCCGATAACATTCAATCAGGCTCGTTCGTCTTGAGTCCTCTCACCGACGGTAAAACACCATCTCGCGCGGACGAACGATTACGAGCGGGCTCGATGATAATTGGGATGTGAACGATTGATAATTAAAAAGCCATCATCGGAGGGGCCATTCGTGCCTCGGAGTTGATATCGGATTACGATAATTTCTCTCGCGTGCAACGAGCCTCGGGAGTTATCGTCGGATAAACAGACTCGCGCACCGACAAGGAGATTCGACGTGGAACGCGAGTGAGGATGTAGGAGAGAGAGAGACGAACACGCGAACACGGAGGCGCGCGGGAAAACGAGGGAGGGAGGTCAACGACGTTGCTCCGATAAAGGAGGTCGGGACGGGACTCCAACGCCGGTGAGGTCGTGATCGCCGGCATGGAAACGAAGGAACGAGGTTACCAGTCTCTCGTCGTTCCCTCTCGTTCATCTCTCCTTTTATATATTCACTTTTTTTTCTTTTTTTTTTTTTTTTTTTTTTTTTTCCTTTTTTTTTTCTCTTCGCAAGGCTCTCCAGAGCCACTCTCATTCTCGCGCCCGGCCGACTCGCGATCGCGGGCCCGCGGTCCCATACCGAGATTTATAATCGACGGAGTCCGCGACTCGGCTCGATCCTTATCTACTCCACTCTCGCGGACGCTCGCTATATTTATCTGTGTGCACGTTTTATTTATTTCTAAGGTTCCACTCACCTCGCGAGCCTGATCCTCGATGCTCCGCAGAACCGCCAAATTCCTTATGGTCGCTCGACGAGACTCGAAGGACGATTCCAGACGAGTCGCGGCGTTTCCGACCTCCCCTATCAACCTTCGGACTCTCGTGAGCGATGAACTGTCGGGCACAAATCAATTGATACGTTTGAAAATATTTTATTTTGCTGGAAGATTTTATGATGAAAAAATGTTTTCATTTAATGTACCGGAAGGAAAGTTTTTATTCGCTGGTGCATTAAGCTTAGTCTTACAATCATGATGGAAAATTAAATATACTGAAAAATTTGAGTCAAAGTAAATAATAATATAGGAAAATAAAGTATTTTCAATGTTTTCAATGCACAGAATCATTTTTCATCACGATTGTACGCGATATTTGATATTTCAGTTATTGCGTCAATATTTATTTAGTTTTTTGTTTTTCATTAGATCCGGTGTGAATTTTCGAATCGGCTATCGAGGTCGGGATGATACGACGTATCGTCGATCAAAGAAAAAACATATACACGGCGTTAAGCCGTGTCAACACAATTTTTTACTCAGAACGATATCGCAAGAACTGAGGGTTTTTAATATTCGTCCCAAAAGTTCAATACATGATTCGATAGATATGTGCAAGATCCCAGGTGGAAAAGGTACCTTACGGTCCCGATAAGGCCTTGGCCTCGTCCGATCCTTATCAGTATCTAATGCACCTGAGGAAAAATGTCTACCGTGGATTAATCCGCTCCCGAGTCCGTACCTGACATAATCCAAATGGACGAGCGGCGCGGCTCTCTCCTCGAGCGAGCAAGTTGCCTCGGCCGCGTCTCTGGAGGTTCTCGTCAAAGTGGGATCCGTGAGAAGACGACTGAGCGGCGTCAGCGAACCGGCCAAACTCGTGGACTCCTTAAGCTCCGACATTTCGAGGGCCAACCTGCGTCCGGCGGCTTGCCATTCGGTCATCAAGCTGTCGCACTCCTGAAAACATTCACCGGATCATGAATCGTCGTCGAGGCGCTTAACGATCGAAACGTCGCGTCGCCCTTCCGGTTCCGATCTGAACCCCGCGGAAGTCCTCGGAAGAGCGACTTCCATCCCGTTCGATCCGCGTCGAGCCGTCGACCGGTAACACAGTTAACACAGGCGCCGAGTTCTCTCCCGCGGGCGCGCGCGAGAACTCCGATCGAGATCTCTTACGGCGACAGTGTGGCGTGGCCGGAGAAGGCGAACGTCTCAACTGTGCGGCCGCTCTGTCCGAGCGATTAATCGTGGATCGATCGTCCCACGTTGCCCTGGGCGAGTCACCGGACCGCCGAGGTTGCTTCACGCTGACATCGCTGTATCAGCCAGGACAACACACTCGGCACACTCGGACTCGCATTGCCCCCGTCCAAGATCGCTTGTCCGGAGCGGCGTGCGAGTCTCTTCCCCGGCGACGATTATCCATCGTGCCACCGTTCGCGTGCTCAGCGAGATCTCTGTTACGGCCTCCTCGTCTCACTGTTCCTGCGTCAGTTCTCGAGAATCTCCGCGCCCGGTTCTATGCGCCACGGCGGATAACCCGCACGCAATTTACCCGACGAGATCGAGCCTTCGTATATCACTCTATTATCGACAGCGATACAGGCACTACAATGGTAATTAAATATTATTAATGTTAGGGGCTTACCTTGTAAAAAGCGATCCATCTGGACTGGTCGTGACTCTCGTCTCTTCGCCTCGGTATGTGCTGGTTTATCGTCACGTCGTCCACGTGCAGAATCTGAAAGGGAATATGTGTTCATGGGTTGTTTAGTGTCGTGCGATCGGGAGCGCGAGTATCGCGCAATGGCACGTGACGATATCGAGCCGCGAAACGCACTAAATACCAGGCAATCCGGTTGATAGACCGTACATGAAGCGGCCGAGCAGCGCATGGAACTCTTTAATGGGCGACAATGGCAAAACGATCGGCGGCGAGTTTAACGTCATTGTCCTCCCTCTCGGGGAACAATCGTCGTTCGACAATCGAAGCCCAGACTTGTATCCGATTTATGTTTGTATACGAGAAATAACGACGCGGCAAGACGATGGAATTTCTTTGCCGGACGAATACAATGACCCCACGTGCGCGACGTTGCGACTAAATGGAGGGAGAGCGCGGTACCGGAAGAGGAATGTTACCGTGTAAACCAGCTTGTTCAATCGTCCTCGAACGAACAATCGCGACGGAGTGGCCGGCTATTTTAATAATGCTCTCAGGACTCCAATAGTCTCGCCGGCGAGACACATTATTCGGACGGGGTAATCGTTGCTTCTGTCGAATTATCCGGTACGAGATGATTTATACAAATTTTTTTTAACATCTTTACACAATTTCTTCGTCCAAGATAACACGCATTTATTGACAAAAAGAAACGGTAAAATAAGGGAGAAATGCATTGTGGTGTGACGGGAAAATAAGACGGGATTATCCGGTACAGTCTAATTGCGAGCGTCGAAATTTAATACTCTACATCACACTGTGAAACAGCAGGAGCGAAATTTTTTTGTTTTTTTTTTTTTTTTTCTAATCACTTACCTTGAGACGACTCCTGGGAAACTGAATCTCCGTGAGACCCTCGGTCCTCGTCGACCGTAGAATAAGTGCACGACCGATAACGAGCTTTTCTCGCAGAAGAACGAGGGCCCGATCGAGAATTTCCAAGTCCTCCGCACTGCCGCCGTTCACGAGCAGCGTCCACTCGTCCTTAGTTTCGTCGTTACTGAAATGAAAAAAAAAAAAAAAAAAAAAATGCAAATAACGATTTTTTCCGCAAGAAGGTTAATGGGGCGTCCCCGAATCGTAAATTCTCCATCGGCGGCGTATTTATCTCGAAAGCGACGAAGGGTTTTAGGCTCACGGAGAGGCGCTCTCCGCGAAATATCCTCGCGGGCAGAGAGGAAGAGCGAACGATGGGAGAGAGAGGATTGATGGTCGGTCTCATAACTCATGCAGAAATGCGGTCAGGTGCGCAACTGGATCGTTCGACCGTGCTGGAAGGATCCAGTCGCCGGGCTCTCTACGAGAGGGAAGAGTGAAAGATCGGTCGGGGATTTTATCGCTTTCGGAATCTCTGTGCCGAGCTACCGAGTCGTTTGTCGTTCCCTTCGCCTCTTCGGAAACATCGCGCGCCTCCTTCATTTATTTTTTGTAATTTGTATCTCGACTCATTTTTTTTTTTCTTACCCGCGCAATCGAACGAGGTAGCGTATGTAGGCCGCGATTTCCCGGGCGCATAGGACCTCCCTCCTGTTTGCCGAATCGGGCTCGAACTCCAGAACGGGCCTGCCCGTCGAGTCCGCGTAACCTGGAAGCAGAAATTCAAACGAAATAAAATTTAATGTCGCGGACTATCGATCATCGATCGTGCGGTGAAATCATCGCCGGTGTTCCCGGCTCGTTCGACTAACGAGGCAATCGTCAAAGTGGGCTGAAGCGCCCTCGTCGCGTTGCCGTTCGGCCGATAAAATATCGTCGCTGCAACCGCCGGGGATTGAGTGTGACGATGACGAAGTGGACAGTCGTTCCAGGGTCGACGCACACGTGGTTCGCGGATCCACGTGGCCTCCACGTGAGAGGTGATCTCATCGCGTCCTGGACCGGCGCGAGCGCGCACCGAGGCTTTAATAAATTTTCACCGAGCACCTCCGCACGGGACTGGTCTCTGCCCTCGAGGCGATTCTCCATCCTCGCGCCGCCAGCAGCCTCGGCAACCGGTAACCAGCTAGCCAAGCACTATCTTAGACACGTAGGCCTATTTACGGTACTTCATACCGGAGTCTTTACATACATCTACTTCGAGGAGCATCGATGATAATTCATACCAGCACCTCTATGTAGATTATCGACGACCATTACCGCGATAACGCGAGTGTAATTCGCCACACAGTGCGCGCTCGGGCAACCATCGTCCACCGGTCTGAGACCTCGCCGCATACCGGCTAAGGATAAACCCTCGAGAGTAAAGACGATTGCGATTTCCGCCTTCGTTTATTCTTCAAAAAATCATCATTTTTTTTTCCTAATTTAATTTAAATTTTTTGTCTTTTTTGTTTTTTTTTTTTTATGGCGCACATAAGCGTCAGTGCGTAATGTGAATTTCCCCCACGGTTTGATATAACGTTCAGCGGGAGCAGCGTCGGCGGGGAATCGGGGAGTACCGGTGAGTCAATCTACGGGAGAGTCGCTACTAGCGGTACTCAATTTCTCACTGGAAATCTTAATGCAATTATGAAACTAAGTGAGTACGAGAGGCTCGAGAAATTACAAAGTAGCCGGATCCCTCTGCCTCTTCGGCTTTGTATAGCGAATGCTTTCCCCGCGAGGATTTATTCGCGCGTTGATGGTTCGTATAAATAAGCGTTGTTTCTCGTTGCGAATAAAAGTGAATGAAAAATAAATAAATAAAAGAAATTGCGACGAAGAAAACAAAAAATAAAATCGTCGTTTCGTGGGCGATGACGATACACACCCAGAGACGACGACTCGCCCTGGGCGTAGCGTGAAGAATCGCCTCGTCTATAGCTTGCCCGGCGATATTTATTCCGATGGGAGCGCTAACGGTGCGACAACTTCCGGATGTGTGGTCGACGCGATTCGTTCTATCCCGACGAGTTATTCCTGTATCTCCGGCGGCGTTCGATCCACTCGGTTCTCGAAATTTAATACATTAAGACATCAAAGCCCCGAGACCGCCTCGTGTAATGTAAGCATGGAAACCGGGGATGGTAATAAAATATCGTATAGAAAATAGAGTCATCCGTCGAGCGGTTCGCCGGACGGTTGTAAATACGCGTATCCTCGGCGAAATCTCGACCGCGCGATAATAAATTACGATATAATGACGCGGAGTAATTAATACGATAATTTCACCCGGCGCTCGCCGGTAGAGTTGCGCGGAGCGCGCAACTCTACCCGCGCGTGCGCTCGCGCCTGCTTCTGCTTCTGCTGGAAACTTTAACCTCCATTAACCCCGAATCTTTCAAAGCTTCCCAGTCGACTCGCTATCCATCTCCGCTCCGAGGTAAACCCTGCGTGTATTTTTCTCACTTTCGCGCCGCTGCGAACTCTTACCGGCGAGAAATTCTCAACGCGCATGCGCTCGTCTCTGCTGGGACTCGGACGACGATCGCGCGCGCAGCCAAAGAAAACAGCAGCTGCCGCGCAAAACCCGCGACCGCACCGCCGTCCCGTAGAGAGTTCGACAGACCGACGACTTATGTCGCTCCTTGACCTCGCCCCCTCGCACCCAACTGACCCGCGGAGCCTCGCGCATTATAATATCGCGTACTCACCCGACGCGCATACATTATCCGTTACGCCGACGGTAAAACCTCGAACCCCCTCGGCTGGTTCACCTTACAGCAACGCGAATCTCCTATCGAACTCTCTCGTCCTCGCCAACGAAAGTCTTCCGCGAGTGAACGCTCCGTCTGTTGCGACCGCTGTCGCGACGTGAGCCACGCGTGGGCGTGGAAGACCGCGTGGACAGATCGCTCCGAGAGCGATCCAGAAAATCTCCGTTCTCCATCCGGAATACAGCTGCGCATAGGTTCGCAGAGACCCTGATTCACGTCGAGGATGCGGATTCTCTCTCTCTCTCTCTCTCTCTCTCTCTCTCTGCAGGGTACTCGGGCGCGTAGGTTCGTGCGTGGCTAACGCGCCTCGTTCAATTGCCCGGCCTCTCCGTACCCTGATAACCATAATCAGCGTATATGGCTCGAGCACGGTTCGCGATGCAACGTAACGTATAGACGCGTTACGGAACGAGTCCGAGGATGAGGAGTCGCTCTCGCGTGATTACGCGCCACGGTATAAAGTGGGTACGATGTGCCTAACCGCGAGACGAGGCACCGCGGCGCGCTTCGCAGATGTATCGTCGGCACTCGAGAAGTACACGCGGACTCCCGCGGGAGGGCGCAGTCCGCCCTCCCTGGCCGGATGAAGTGAAAGAGCCCCGGTCGGAAAAATTGGGTACGCTGGAGGAGCGAAGCTCGGACAGGGGGGAGGCATCTCTTCGGCAATAACGCGATGATACGTCGATATACGTTCCTCCCGGCGGCAAAGAGCGCGCGCGCGCGCGCACACATACACACACGCGCGAAGCAAGGATCATCGTCTCGTTTTCTCCGCCGTCGTTCACCGCTCGCTCGTACTCTTACCTCCGCTATCGCAATATCCTGGCTGTGCACTCGCCACAAGCTCTCCCCCGCTCCCTCGCTCTCTCGAGGTCCGATTGCTACGCGGTGAGCCCCCGTGGCGAGTCTCACGCCCCCGCGTTAACGGACGCCCATTACTATTTACGAGTAGAAACACTGCGGGGCTCGCTGTACATACCGAGAGAGAGAGAAGAGAGAGAGAGAGAGAGAGAGAGAGAGCCCCGCGAGTCCACCCATTACCTCCTGGCGTTTATTAATCGCGCGCTCCTTCGCGTTACCTGGAGAACGAGTAAACGAACCCGCCGGTGCACCTGTGTCTCTCATCGTGATGCATGCACACACGAGAGTCGGCTTTAGAGTGCGCGGCGAGAGCGGACGGGACAAGAGTGAACGTTCATTTTCCTCCTCGAATGAATTGTACGTGTTTTCTCCACGACGATGCCTTTTCTCAATTTATTTATTTATTTTATTTTTATTTTTTTCCATCGACCAACACCGCTGAAACGGCCACGCGAGGGGAAACGCGCGGATTTTTCCGAGCGGTTTATCCATCGGCTCGTTGGACGGGATTCTTTGACCGCGCGGCTCTTTCGGTGAGTGCAAATGAAGAGGGAGAAAGACTTTGCCGACGATGCATCGATCACGCGTCGGGTCTTTTCCCTCCCCCCCCCCCCCACACGGTCTCGCTATCTCGTTGAGCGAGTCTCCTGGAATTATCGATCGGCTACGGCATAAATCCTCGTCGGCATCGGCGTCGGCGGCAGTTCGCGCTCCACGTGTCCTGGGATCTGGGTCGCATCCTGAATTCTGCGTTATATTGGCCGCGCAGCCTCCGGTGGAAACTTCGCGCGTGTGCGCGCGCACGCCGCCTCGATCGGCCTCGACCGCGAATCGGACACCCACATAAAGTTCCGATATGTTGCACCGCGCGTCATTATACGTTCCGGCGCGTTCGTGTACGTGTATGAAGTGCGCATGCGCGTACGTGCAACCATCGTCCCGTAAGATACATAAATTGCAGGTGAGATGTACCGTCCGGTGACTCGCCAAGTGTCTGCTTGTTGGTTGTTGCCGGCTCCTTCCCCTCCCTCGGCTCCTCCCGTCTCCGCGTAAGATCCTCGTGCGATATAACTCGATTATCGATAAGTGCGCTCGATCGGTACGATCTAGCGTGTAAGTAGGTAGGCGGCCGCGCGCGTCTCACCGTCGATCCCGTTGATATCCCGTTCGATCCCAGGGCTCGGCACAATGAGAACAAAACGCGGATGAATCCCGGAGAATACGCGATGCAGATGGACAGTCGCTGACGCGGTCGTCGCGGATTAACGAGTGACAACGGGGAAATCACGAGCGCGAGGCCGAGCGATGCGAACACGTTGATCCGTCGCTGGAAACCGATAGAATCGTGGGAGAAGATCGGCGATGACTGCGTTGCGAGAATTCATCGGATCGTTTCTTCGGTTCTCTTCGCGTATCCGCTAATCACCGCGCGACTCAACGTTCATTGCGTTACTTTTCGTCGCACCTCGTACAGGACGATTAGCATTGTCTACCGGTAAGACCGCGTATTTATTTTCCCCCCTCCCGCGCGTTTATCCGACAGGATAATCTCTCGATTTCCCGGTAAGTACCCGGGGCGACGAGCCCGGCAATTACGGCCCAGCTGGCTCTCCTCCACGACCACGAAATCGCGATAAGGTAACCCGCGAGAGAAGACTGCGCAGAGTCGGCGGCCGGACGGTAGTCTCGCCTCTTCGCACTGTCCAGTGTTTAATGGACGCTTCACCTTCTCACATCGCCCATTCCCGGAGAGACTCGCCGACGAGGCTTCATTAATAAATTTCCCCGGAACCCGCGGTGCGGCGAACGCTTTGGCGATGAGACCGGAGGGGGCAACGGTGCATCAAAGACGAACGTCTTCATACTCTCGCGCACGCGACTAATCCCCATCTTTCCGTCCATCTCTACCGTTCGTCATTAACATTCTCATCCCCCGCGAAAAGAGCCACCGACGAGTTACCGTTCTACCGAGTCGCGCACCTCCAGCTAATGTCCGTCCGTTTTCATAGAATATGCAATCTTCGGATACGACTCACGTGACCCGGAGAACCCGTAAGTCATCGCGCAAGTACGCGCGGTTTCAATACGCGCGACGGGAGGAAAATAAGAACGAGAAGAGAGGAGAGAAGGAAAAAACAAAATGACGAACCGGCGAATCCACGCCTCCGATCTTCTCGCATCCGCGGACTATTCCTTCTCCGACCAGCGGCGCGTACCGTAATAGTTATCGTGTATAGGTTCTTCGGGAATCGTAAATCAGATGTGAGGATATAACACCGGTGCGCGAGGAAGTATATGAGAGGGGTGTGGAAAAACGAGCTTGACTCGGGCTCGTTCGCCCGACGCCGCGAGGGTTTACGATGTCGTTGGCACAGCGAGTCTTTTTCCCGGTCGACGTGCGATATTCACCGGGTAAATTTTCCCAGCGAGTCGGCAGGCTTGGTAGTCATCGAGGAATATAGCTTCGGCGGGGAAAGTTAAGATACCCGGTGCCGTGAATACGGCGCATCGGGCCGCGCCGCGCATCCGCGCCCACGTGGGTGTTCAGCTTCCGCATGCTGGCCGACGCTCGGCCGGAGCGTCCTCGCGAAGACGATGGAAGACGCGCGGCGAATGACGCAACGACAAAATTACCAACTCACCAGGAAGTTTGAGGCCACAGTTCAGTATGTGATCCGGCATATCGTGGATGCTCCTGGGTGTGGATATCTCGTCGACCCGCCTCTTCGTGCCTGAAACATTGACCGGTAACAAACGACATGATCAGCGATCGGCAAAGTATCCGCGATGAAGAAACGGCAGGTGCATGCGAGGAGAGTATCGTGCGATGATAATGGCTAAACCGCGGGAGATTGTACGGGAGAGCGGTCACGTACGAGAGCCACCTTGCGCGCAGCTACCCGAAGGAGTGGACCAGCCGGAGGTCCGCTAATTTCACCTCTCGACCCGACCCCGTCGACCTCTCGTCATCGTCCACCGCAGCCAGAGCTCCGCGCCCAGACGGCAGAACGGACGGTAGAAAAAAAAAAAAAAAAAAAAAAAAAAAAAAAAAAAAAAAAAGGGCCGAACCTAGAGGGGAACAAACCGCGGCTACTTGCGCAAGAGTCGAATCTTTCGAGTCCCGAAGCGTATTACCCAACTGTGCGGCGGTCCTACGCGGCGGAAGTCAATTAACGTCCGGTCGAATGAGAGTGCGCTCCGGGTGCAATGAGGGGGAAAGGACTGGGCCGCGTTCGGGAGCGTCGGAGGAAAACAAATGTTAAAAAAAAGATGAAAGTAGGGAGAGGGAAAGAAAGCGTAAGAAGTTGGGCGAAGAGAGGACCACCCGCCGAACGGCAATCGGCACTGGGTACACGTATCTCGGAAACGCGATACCGAGAGAAAGAGTAATTGCCGAAGCGTAATATACCGTGGAGCGTTATATAGCAGCCGCCACGGCAATTTCAATTAGTCGGGAGAATCGAAACGAGCGGCGAGTCGGTATCCTCCGCTTCCACCCGTCGACCCTCCTCTCTCCTCCATATCGCATGTATGTACGACATATAAGCCACATCGGCAGATACCGTATCCCATAGCGAGGCTCAAAAGCGCTCGCGCGCGCCCGTTCGATCGGCCGACTCGATAAATCAGCAGCAATAAAGTAGAAAGAGAAATACCGGGAGGGGGAGAGGCATAAAGAGAAAGATTCCCTCTCGGTAGCCGAAGGAGGATAATTGCAGCACGCTCCGTTCTATCCCGCGACCACGTTCCATCGAGTTCGTCGATAAGGAAAAAAAGGCATTCTCGCCGGCGATCGCACCGAGGGAACGCGAAAAGGGCTCATCGATACACGGAGATATAAATTTCCGGGTTAATCGCCGGAAACGGGCCTAAGGCCTTCCGCTCCATTATTCCCCTCTCGCTTTCGCTGAGTTTTTTGTTTGTTTTTTTTTTTTTTTTTTTAATCCTCCATCGTCACGAACCCTATCGACGCGGGAGCGTCGTGTCACCGATAGATTCGTTCGTTTCAATGTTCGGGCCACGCACTCGTTGCGTCTAACGAGCCGTGTAATTCGTTCGACGCGGCCTTTTTATTCGCTCGATGCTCACGAGAGCAGGCAATTTATATTTTATCTCTGGAGCGTCGAATTATAATCGGGGCCGCGCTGTGTTACGGTCATCGAGTGAAACGCGAGCGAGTGTAACGTGTGCTGTTTTTTTTTTTTTTTTTTTTTTTCAATGCTTTTGGGGACGAGCGCAGAGACACTTGCGAAACGCGGACTCGCGGCCAGAATCGGAGGAATTGCTACAGTCAGGAAGGAGTCTGTTGACTCGGTAGGAGAGGACGTTGGCGTCGGGGGCGCCGAACGCTCCCGAAGATGAACGATAAAGACACGCGAGAAGAACTGCCGCCGCTCGGCCAAGTGCCGCGAATTCGCGTCAGGGTGTGGCGAGAGATTGAACGAACGCACGCGGAGAAAGAAAGATACGACTGCGTGGGTGGACGAGGAGCAGACCGTTTGACGTTCGCCGCGCGCCCTTACACGAGGAAGATAAACTCTTCGGGGTAATTGCTTCGATTAATTTGATACACACACATCGGAGAACGGTCGATGGTATTCGCAAATTGAATTTACTTTGATAATGATCGAGGGACACGCTCTGCTCGTCGGTGCAACCGATCGGGTTGCGTCGCCCTCGTCGGAGAGCCACGGGACGAAGAGTTATGCAGCATCCGCGCGCTCTTCGGCGATCGTGAAACGGACGGAGGGGAAAGCCCGAGAGGATCATAAATTTATTTCGTCGAATCTCTTTATTGCCGCGGCGTGGGTCGGATTTTATGTCGCTTCGAGTTCCCGCTCAGTTTTATACTCGCGGCTTTTTGACCGACGTACAATACCACGGTGTGGCACAGACCGGCACGAAAAACGAACCCGAAACCACAAGCTCTCTCGATCGCCGCAGGATCTCTCGTGCTACGCACGTCGATTGATTTGATCGTGAATCGTGTCGACACTTACCGAATCCCATTCGGACTTCCTCCTCGTCGTCACTGTCGATGTGTTTTATTCCCGCCACCTCGAAGCTTCGCGGCTCGTGGTTTCTCCCAGCGGAGTTCGACTGCGTACCGCACTCGCACTGGTCCCCGCCTGCTCCTGGACACTCGCATCCCTCCGCGCCGCACTTGCACCCGAGAAGCGGGTCGTCCGTGTCGATGTTCCTGCAGGCCGGACAGGGGAACACGAGATCGTCGATGTTCACCCGCTCGATTTTACGCTCGACGCTGACGAGCAATGTTCCGATGAGATCGGCGAGACCCTCGTCGGTGAGGGTCTCGTCGCGGAGCTGCAGCATCTCGACGCTCTGGTTGACGCAGCCGGTGCTCTGCTCGGTGTCCGCCCTCGTCGAGCAGAAACCCGACGAGCTCGACGACGACTTCGTCGAGCAATCGTACATCCCCGATCTGGAGCAACCTCCGTTCATGGCTCGCTCGAGTGAAACCGGACTCTCCAGATCCTCGATCTTCAGTGATCGACTGGTCGAATCGTGGCTCGCCGATGCCGGACACGTGGCGCTGACTTCCTTCCACTTGTCGAGGCTCATCGTGGCAACTTTTATCGGTCGAACGGACGGAGGATTCTTCGGCGGCTCCTCGGAGAGACTCGAGTCCGCCTCGAAACCCGAATCCTCGCTTCTGAGGGTGTCTTGGTTCATCGAGTCCTCGCGCGAAATCGTCATTCGCGGATCCATCGTTTTACCGAGTTTCGCAACATCCTGCTCGACACTTTGCTTTCGCTGCTCGGCCCTTCGACGACCCGCCGAACACTCGAGTCTCTCCTTCAAAGGGCACGAGGAATTTCCGCTGACGCTCTCGCGATCCTCACTGCTGCCAGCTGATCTGCAACGACCGGACTCCTCGCGGGACCTTCGTCTGGGACGCGACTTGCCGTGCTCCGCCGCACCGACCAGACCCGAGGACGACGTTCCTTGCGCGCTCCTTGCGGTCGACGAGCCTCTGTCGGCTATTGACTTCCTCGTTGGGTCCCGCCAGTCCATGAACTCGTCCTCGCGGTCCCAACCGAGGATCCCTGGGGACCGCATCGACGACCGCCACACCAGAGCTATCTGCGAACATTGTTCAAGCGCGAATTCATATTCAAAACTATTTCTATCATTTTTTTAAATGCTTTTTATCAGACAGATGAAAATTACTATTGAAGTTTCGATAGCGAAATGGGAAAGCCATTCAAAGATCTTAATTGTTAATTTTTTTTTATTGCACACATTTACAATTATTTTCTTGGCAATTTTCTGAAAATGTTTCTTTATTTTATTAAAAAATGTCAGTGAATATTTTGGGACGAATCGAGGTTTGACCAAAGTCCAGGCCTTTGATCACTTTAATTTACAAGTGGATGACTTTGACGCCTGCACGAAGATCGGACTCACCTCGACGATGTTGCTCCCTGCCGCGGTGTCCCCGATCGCGGTACAGAGATTAACCCCCTCTACGACGGGACTGTCGCTGTTGCAACTGCTGCTTCGTTGGCTCGTCGTCTTTCGCACGCAGAGGTAACATTCCCCGTGTCTCAGGGTGGAAGCCTCGAGCTCGCCGAGCTGAAGCACGAGTCCCGTGCCCGCGAGAGTCAGCGGCCAGCCGTCGGGTACGTTGCACTCGTTTGTCTGCAATCAATCATATCGTTCCGTTCAATCTCGCGTCGTATTATTAATAAGACAAAAATAAAGATACATGTATTACACAAATTCGGTCTCGCCCACTGGACAATTCGACCGTGGCAATGACCGGAACTCCACGAGATAACGAGTTCACCCGTAGACATAATTTCTTTTCCCACCCGGCGAACCGGCATCGAGCAAAAGCTTCAGCAAACTCCCACAGTGCTCTCTCGCTTCGGGTGTAACGAGGCATCGCTATAAGATCCGCGGAATGTTACATCGGAATTTAATCAGATCGAAACCGCGACTCCCGGTCTGTCTCTCCGCGTCTCTCATCATCATCGCCCCATCCAGTTCGCCGTTTCTTCCCGCGCTCGCCATCCGCGCGAAACGGGAACGCCCGATCAATGGAAAAGGAACGTTCGGCCAGAAACGCCGGAGTCTCCACACGTGTCCACGCAACGCACCCGGACTCTCGGTTGAATGGTCCGTTTCCTCTTCGGATTTACGTTAATTCCCTCCCACTCCCATCACGCGGAACACCCTCGTGCACGAACTATTCGCATCGACGGGTCACGTGCGAGAGTCTCCGGCGCGCATGCGCGCTCGCGCGACCGCAGAACACCGTAGCGGCCTGTAGCCTAATTAGACTTCACACAGGTATATTACACTGATAAATGAGAGTACACGCCACGCCCACGAGTGCTCGAGTGATCGAGTGCCTCTGTAATTGCGAGTAATCGTTCTCCTCATTCTCCTCGTTCGTTCCCCAACAGCCTCATCGGGAGCCCCCGGCAGGAATGCCATTTCCCCCCCCCCCCCCCTCTCCTTACCGCCCTCTTTTTATTCTCACCGGTTGAATTAACGTCGGTGAAGTTCCGAGGATCCTCGAGGAATCGGTGATTCCCATTCGCGGAAAAAATCAACACGACGAGAATTCACGCCCGGGTCTCACCCGATCTATCGAAGCGTGACCGCGGGCCCGGCGTGGACGACCGAGCTCGAGCGGCGTGTCTCTTGACGCGATTACGGCACGATAGGATAGCGCATTCTGTGCAAGCCACACGGACACGACACACAGAGAAGTCGGTGTACAGTGCTCGGATGCCGTGTGCTTCTATCGAGGCGCGAGAGTTCGAGAGAGCCCCAACAGGAACTGGCCCAGATTCCATTGTAAGAAGTGCCGGGCTTTGCGCTCGTTGCAACTGTTGCGCCTCTGATCGAAGCCGAGAAAGGGAATTCAGGATTGCTGACCCGGGGGTGCCCGAACTCCCCACCACGATGTCGGGAAATTATCTCGAAATTTCATCGGGCAACGACGCTTAGATGAAATTCCGTAACTATAACCGGACGGCAACGACGTCTGCCGCCGCGCCGTATCGAGAGGAGGAACCGCGACCTGGGATTTTTCAATCGTTTTATAGTTTTTTTTTTTTTTTTTTTTTTTTCCCCTCACCATTCTCCATCTCCGGGCGTTCGATTGAGATCGAGATCTCGCGGGGAGGGGAGGGATAATTCGTAATAAACGCGAGACTCCGTGGGTACGTGTGTACAAACGATTGGAGAAGGATGGGTTTCGGAGTCGCATAGCGGAGTGGTTTGGTATCCCCGAACGGCGACCCGCGGTCTCGATAAGGATCGCGATAATTACACCTCGAGAACGATAATTAACAGCTGTGGCCATCGAGAAGGGCGAGCTCTCCCCTCGCTGCCGGCCATTCGGTTGCCTCTCGAACGCGTTGTAATTAAACGTCCCGCGGAGAGACCCCGACATATCTTCGCCGAAATGTCACATTGGGCAATAATAAAGAGGGAGAGGCGAGAGAGAGAGAGAGACAGCGACGGGGTCTGTCGGGGGATTCCATAACGACGGGATCGTCGCGACGACCGGGAGGAATAAGCTGAGCGAGGCTCGCGCCAGTCGCCGGCACAGTTGGCCGCTCTTTCCGTCCGATGTATCGCGTGACTCGGATCGTAAGGGCACATTTTGTAACGCCGGTAACAAGCGAAATACGTCCTTATGATTTTCGTAACGCGGAGTCTTTCCACACCGTCTTCGGGTCTTAAAGTTCGCGGGCGGCAGCGGAGAGAGGAGAATCACCGACGGCCGGTCAGACTTCACCGTTTATCCTCCGCAAGCCTATTCTATAAGTATAAGAATTCCCGTCCCACCGTTATTCGCCGCTTCTCAGAATGATGAACGAGTCACGGCGAAAGGGACGCCCATCATCCTCACAGCTCATTTCGCAATTCCCGAGCGAGAGCACCTCTCTCTCTCCGCGCACCGTCGCTTTTTTTCCCGCAACTCCGGATCGTTTCGGTCGCAACACCATCCGGAACTGCGCGACTCCTCGGGGATGTCGATGGAGACAATCTCGGGGCGTTCGAGGGAGAATTCTCGAGGTCCAGCTCCGAAGGGGAAAATGAGATGAAGATTCGTGTCCGGATGGCGCAACACGGAGAACTCCTCGTTGAGGGGGTACCGTGACTCGAGGTTCTTCCTTTAGCAACTCGGTTGCTGCCAATCATTCAGTTATCGGGAGAAGGGTTCTTTGTTAACGAAGAAACGAGGAGGAGCGCGGCCAAGCCGGCGTCTCTCCCCCGGGTAGACAGACGCATCCGGTTTCCGATCGCGGATGTGAGTCTCTCTCATCTCCGTATCTCCAACTTCCCCCCTCCCCCACCCCCTTCCCTCCCTCCTACTTCCGATGAAACTACCACAAACTTGTACTGCAACTCGTCGCTCGCGCCAGAAACGGAGCACGTCTTGCTCCGGCCTCTTCGTTATAAATCCCGTCTATCTTTGTTTCCCGACGCTCCAAGTTCACGGTACTCTTCCGACGTTGATAGTGGTACGTGGAAGAGCCCCGGCGCAGTTCCCGCTGACCCCGGGACAATCGAGAGGCTGACTTTATCCGGCCCAGCTTCACCCACGGTCCGCAACGAACAAACAAGCTCCCCAATGAGATCTTTCTTTCATTATCGTAATTTCTTAACTTTCCTGTGGACGTGATTTATTGAATAGGTTATCTCCGTGCATTGACGGTACTCGTTCGTTTCGCGTATTAATGCCACAGTCATCATTTTTCATAACGATATTTACACGACGAATAACACGGTGCCGTTTGTACGTGACGAATGAATCTCCTCCAGATATCTCCCGACGTGAAAGGATATAATGTCGATAATTTGAATCGAAAACGTCTCTCGTTTCTTCGGTGGTGTGCGTTCGTCTGTGTACGCGCGGACCTCGCGGATGGTATTTTCATGCGGGGAAACGTCGAAGGAGGAGAGCGGACACGCGCGTCACGCTCGTGTCACCGGGTTATTAGCTTATCCGCGGGTGCGGCCTTTGAGACTTCTCTCGGCATGAGAGAGGCGAACGCAAATTATTATCCGCTTCTCTTTTTAACGGCGCGCGCTGAATTTCTGCTGTTCGCTGCCGTTGCTCGCCGCCGCGAACCGGCAACGACCACCGCGGCTTCTTCTGTTCGCGCTCGGACGTTTCCACCGTGTGTCGGTGTGCGTGTTGCACGAGGATTTCTGCAAGCTGGGACCACCGACTCGGAATCGCCGATAGCGGCCGGCCCAGCACAGTAGCCAATCGTTTCGAGGTGCTTCTCTCGTCCATTTCATCCTTTTACATACATCGCCTTTCCGCAGCTTTCTGGACCGTCGCTTCGCCATTCATCCCCCCCCTTGAGTGTCTTCTTTATCCTCGGACTCACTCGAATAACCGAGGGTACTCTCGTTATCGTTGCGTGCAATTTGTTATTACGAGCGGGCGGCGCGGATCCGGGGAATCCCCTCGGGGCTCGAAACGACCGGCAGCGCATCCCGCCCCGCCGAAGCTCCGCGCGGCTTCGAACGACGAGTCCCGAGATTCCGCGTAGTCGCGTTTCCCTGACCGCAGTTTTCTCCGACGACCGACGATGTCTGCTTCACCGACATCGACTTTCGAATGATGAAGACATTTTTTTTTTGTTTTTTTCTGAATTTTTTTTTCGGGGCATCGACACGCGATAGTTCCGGGAGGAAGAAGAGGGCGTTTTTCGGGATAATTTGGCGGCGCGATTTTTGGACGAGAGCGGCGACATTCGTCGGGTAAGCGAGGGCGATACCTCGGTATCGTATTTCACGGTACCTGCAATCAGCGCCCGTTTGGAAACCGGACACGCGAAACTGAACTTTCATTTTATCGACAAATTGCTTGTTTTTACACATTTTTCGTTGAAGACTGGATATTTCGTGCTGACGAATACGGAGTGGCTCGGACCGATTGGTTCGTTCCCCCTGTTCGAATAGCGAAACATTTCGAACTGGATGATTCCACTCGAACTGACGGAATGGATTGTTGTTACAAACATTGATGCTTCGCGCTCGATGAAAAAGATAGCTGTATGTGTTGTTTTATCATCGTTTCATTTTTTTTTATCGTAACGAACACGACGCGAAATATACGAAATAGTCGAAGAGCTCGCTGAGTACCGAGGAGTTCTCATTGAATTTACTCAAATTCATTGAATTTAAATCAAATTTCCGTGTGAATTTCTCGACTCCCACGATACAATTTCCCTCGCGCACGGGTGGAGGAATTCGCGAAATGGTCGCACACGGCAACAAACAAACAGAACAGTCGACGAATGGAGGTGACGCGGGACCTCACACGTGGAAGTTGCATGTACAAGGTAACCGATTGACGTGACAACGGTCCAGGGATAATCGATTTCTCGAGAGACTCGTCCGTGTCCGCGGAGGAGAGCCGGCGTCTCACGGGGGACGAGCGAGAGCCGCGCGGCCAATCGGGCGAGCGATTGATTTATCGACGGAATTACGCGCGAGTGATAATCGATCCTCGTTTTACGACTCGCTCGCGTCAACCCGTCTCGGCGCAATTACCGTGCGGCTGGGTCGAATAACCCGGCGCACTTTGGCGAGCTCACCAAACAACCCACATGTATATGCGCTCATATACATATGTATATAGTATAGCGAATGAACGTGTAAGAAGCGTCTTCAGCCGGGACGACTGGGAACAGCGCGGAGTGAATTTTTTTTCTATCGGCAGGGACTCGCCGGACGTTTAGCGTCAAGAGGATCGTGACGACGAAGAGTACGGGCGACCCGTGTCTACCGCACACATGCCAGGCTCTCCGCCTGCTGACTTCGCAATCATTATTCCCCGCTTCCCATACCACCCCGAGTGAACGAACGAACCCATTTGCGTGTTACCGTGTCTATGTGTACACAGGTGCTATTCAACGTTCGCGACTACTATAGTATTTATGAGGCGGGCGCGGCGATAAATTTGCATTCAAATTCCCGCGCGGCACCACCGTGTACTTCCTGGACTCCGCGCCACTCACCCATCCAGCTCATATCGCATAGTTTCCCCCCCCTCCCGCCTCGCTTCTTTAATGCACCACGTTACTCGCCATAGTGAAATTGTTACTTCCCTACCGGAAAGTTCAGACACGGAGGTAGACGTATAGCAGTCGCGAACCCATACCTACGAGTCTCCGAACGATTTTAGCTCCGAGCGCTCAAGCCCTCCACCCTCTTCCTGCTCCGAGGCTTCACGTTATTCTCGTTCCGGGTGACTTTGGATTAATTTCCGCGGGCTCTTCGGCTCGAGAGGAAATTTCTTGGGAAGGAGAAGAATCGTTTCTGCTCGTCCAACGAAGTGTCTCGGGCAACGGAAATTTGCTCCCGCAGCAAAATTGATTGCACCCGTATCGAGAAGCCATTAATTCAGTTGCGGTTAAATTCTCGCTGTGATAAACTTTTTTTTTTTTTTTTTTTTTTTTTTTTTTTCGAAATCGTGAAACTATCGGACGCGGGATTTGTGTGTATGCGAGAAGGTACGGAGAAGAAGGGGAATGAGAGAGACGATAGTAGAACCGTAGCGTTGACCGTCGGGAAAATTTCCGTTGCTCGGAGCTTCCGGGCGTCGCGCGGGGTGGCAGAAGAAGCGCGTCGTCGCCGTGTTAGCGGTTAACGGTACCTTCCGGTATCCCCGGGACTCCGTGGACGAGGGAACTCTTCGGATAATCTCCCGTACCGAGTTCCAGCCCGAGTCTACGTTTAATTGCACTTTTACGAGATTCTCCGGCGAACCCGAGCGCGGCATCGTGTCGATCCCGCCACGGGGAATTCTTTGGTACACTTTCGCAGAAGAAATCCCGCGGTAATTATCGTTCGAGTCCGGTGCGACGGTCCGCGCGCGTACACGGAGACGGAGAAAACACACGGAAAATAGAAACGACTCGGCGGTAGATGGATTTTCTGCGGGATGTAAGTGGCCGCGTGGCTATCGAGACGAATTACTCAGCAGTGCGCCGCGAGTACCGACGAGAAAGAGCCGGACGATGGTCGTTGAAGCAGCAAACCCTGTGCCGGAGAAGATGCCAGTATTCGCATCGGTTCTCAAAGAGTCCGCGGAGAGCGTCGGAGATCTTTATGCGTCCCCCCCGGTAACCGGCTAACGACCGTGTTTCCATCGCGCACACCGACTTATTCACGCAGGAATTTTCTGCTCGTCGGGTGATCCGGCTTGGGATCACCGCGGGAGGAAGAAAGCGCGAGCGGCAGAAACGACGCGCGGTTATCGACGTTGGCTTGTTCGTCGGCAAAAGGCTTACGGTCACCGAGTTACTACATATGCCCGGAGTGCGCTGGAGGACGGACTATAAAAGAGAAGTCCTCGGCGCAGCGAAAAGCCGACCGTGTTTGCGGCGGCGGCGGCGGCGGCGGCGGCGGCGGCGGCGGCGTACGAGTGAGGAACGAACACGCACGACAAGCAAATTGCACGTTAGGCGAAAGAAGAAATCGCTACTTCCACGTACGCCCTTGCGCGCGGCGCGAGTCCAGTCCCCGCGGGGGTTGGTTCCGTCCTTCTTCAGCCTTCGTCGACTCGCGTTCTCCGTTTCTCCCGGGCGTCGACGCTCGTCGCTCGTACTCCGGTGAACGCCGCTCGTACTAATACAGAGTATGTACCAACTACGTTATACCTACGCATACATTATGTCGTCAATGCCGCGGAGATTGGAGTACCACCGTTGCCGAGCTCCGTCGTCGACCGTGCGGTTGCCTCTTTGCTCGCTCGGCTCGCTCGGCTCGCTCGCTCGGCTCGCTCGGTCGCTCTCCGGCTCACCGTTGTCGAGAGCCGTGCGAGCAACCGACAGCGGCAACCCAACGGCGCACGGTGCACCCTGGCAGACCAGCGGAACCAGATAGAAGGGGCGTGCGGCTCTTTTGCCGTCCGCGGCGTAACGACACTGAAAGTGCCGGCTATAGTAGCTCCGTACGATCGTGGCAGCGAATAGTCGCATTAGCTATATATCCTCTGCTGCGAGGGCCTCGAAGCCGCCTTCTATTCTCCATGGCCGAGAGAATCGCTGGACTTTGCGTCGTCTTCGAAACGACCGGCCACTTTCGGATTTCGTGCACCGTTTCAGCCAAACCGTCCCCCACCGCGAATCGACGCTTCTACGCCGGCTTCAACGTCGTGCCGAGTATCAACCGCCAGCAACGTAGAAAGGCCAATTGCGGAATGAAACGGCACCGCTCCGGCTGCAATATACTCCGAGAGCCAACTGTTGCCGGTAGTGGACACGCGGACGCGCGTTCGAAGCGGTTCCGTTTCGCGAATGTTGAGGATACTTCGAGACGAGAAAGTTAACTGCCGCGGGTAAGATTTTTCGTTCGTTTCTTTCGTTTAATAAAAAATTTTGTATATTTTCATTTGATACATTGTGTTCGATACGCTTCCGTGTATGTTGAATATAATTGATGGGCGGCGGATCCGCGGTGGGGCAGAATCAGTCGGAGGACCGCACACGTCGCCCGTCGAGCCGGAGTAGCTCACGATAGTCCGAGGGGGGGAAGAGCGGAGGGAGCAGAAATACCCCAGAGCCCGGTGTGCAACGACCCAGGCGAATATATCATACGAGTACAGATATGCGCGCGCCGTGACCCTCAGGATTTACCTCCGTCGCCTTCTCTCTCCGGCTCTCGGCCAAGACATTGCACAAAGCGCTGTCAGTGAGCTTTGAATCGCTCGTTTGGGATGAAAAGGATCGTCGGTTACGGCGCGCGAGGAGCTCCTTCTCCGTCGCGAGTCCAGAAACTCCGCGCGAGGCGACGTGGGTGGTGAACGCGGATCAGACCGCGCCACCGGGAGCTCCTTCTGGTCATAACGCTGAATCGGCTACCGGCATCGACCACCGCTGCGTTATTCCTCGCGCCGAGAACGTTTCCTCGAGGATGGAATACAGAAATGAACGCTGCTGCTGGAACGGAGACACGAGGAAAAATATGCGAGTGCATCTACGGAAGGAAGCGAGAAAGAGACGCGAAAGATCAGCGATAGAGGGACAGAAAAGTGTGGGAATTTTTTTGCACCGGAGCTCGTATGCGCGGGGAAGAGGGAACGGGAAGAGGGAAAGATAATGGACGGGGGGGGGGAGAAGAGGAACGCAAGATGCGTATCCGAGCGTGCGACAAGTCTTCCGGAGAGTCGCGCGTGCGCGCGAAATCCGCGGACATACCTCCGAAGAGATTCTCCCGGCTCGCTGAAGCTTCCAGCAACGGCTCAAGTACGCGGATGCGCGCTCGGTGCGGCGGCTCGAGCGCGAAAGGGGTAAATTTATTATCGGCGCGGGTACGGGCCAGAGACACCTCGCGTGCTCCGGGAAACTAAGCGGCCCTCGGTCCGACTCGGTCGCGTTTCTGCCTCGTTCCTCTCCCCGCGACTTCCCATTCTTTTTATCTCCTCGCCGCGATGAGCGCGAGGCGATCGGGACTCGTCGTGGCCGTGCCTCGCCATGCATATTCATAGAGGCGGCTTGCACGGTGCTTCTAGCGCCGCGAGGGAGCGCATTAACGCGTCTAATCGAATACCTCGAGTTCTTCGTCTCGTCCACCCGTGCCATCGACTGTTCTCCATTGCCTACCGTACTTCCTAGTGGCTTTCTCGCTTCATCGAGTGAAACGGAAAATAGAGACTCTGTTTATATATATATATATATATATATATATGTGTTTGTATGGTTGGCGAGTTGCCGCGGTCACGTTCGCAGGTATCGACACACAAATTCACCGTGTACCGAGCGAGACCGCACAGACCTATCTATTATTACCGGGAATAACCGTGTTAGTTGGACAAGATAAAATTAATAACCTACTCCGGTGAATCGGTAACTGTAATGTGGTCCCAGGGTTGCGGCTCGGTGGGTGTACCGCGGAGAACCGAGCTCGTCGCACGAACTCTGAACCCTCACAGCAGCGGTCTGTCCCCTTCGCGAGACGCGAACGATCGCACCGCTCCGTCTCCCTCTCTCCTTATCATCTCCTCTCGTTCTCCCGCGAACGAGGAGAGTCATAACTGTACTTGTCTCACCGCGGGTCTCGTCTCGGCCCATCTTCCTCCGCTTCGTCATCCGACAATTTTCATTCTTAGACGAGGATGTACCGGTCCGCCGCTCAGCGCCGCGCACAAAGTGCACCGGTCAGGTACTCAGGCTCCGCTTCGTCTCTTCCCATGAGAAAATCGTGGTGTGAATTTATTCTTAGGTTAAAAAAAAAAACAAAAAAAAATAAAAAAAAATTTAAAGCTCGTATCGGTGTCGTGCGTATTGAGTTTCCACCTACGATCGTATCCCCCGGCGACGACACCGTCGCCATCGCAACTCCAGCTGAGAGCACACGGATACGACAAGGTGAAAAAAAATTATTCCGTCAGCAGGACTCATTGATTCCTGGTAGAATCCCGATTAAACAGATGGAGGATTAAACCAAAATAAAATATCCAAAGCTTGCATTTTAATTTTAATTATTTAAAATTTTTGTGCAAGTTGTCCCAAATTTCAATGCAACTATTAAACACAAAGTTGCATCTTCAGCCCGTATTGACCCATACACTAATTCGGATTAGCCGGGATTTTGATTATCCAGGGACTCTGCCGTCCGGAGCGGCTCCGTTAAACGAGGTTCTACCGTCCTCAACATCGGGTACAAATATCTTGCCGAAGCAGTACATTTCTCACACTAAAAACCACTCGTTTTACTGGGCCAGTTTATTTTTCTCTTGAGTCCCAATAAATTATCAACGAATTCCATTTTATGGGAGTGACATAAGGATTTTTCTTCGTGTCCGTAAGTCAACTCGGTACACGGATCGGGAAAGGTATCGGAACGATAAACGATAGAGAGGAGGCGAGACGAGAAGCGTGGATGGAGAGAAAGAGGGACAGGCTATGGTATCGCGATATCTCACGGCGGTTGCCGCCATTAAGACCAGATTGCGCTTTCGCGGTGGTCTCTGCCTATGGGGTTATTACCAACGAGCAGCACTGCCACCCAGGATCCAAGTGGGTGTGCCCATGGGTGCTGGATCGACGAGGATCGACTATTTCCACTCTCTCCTTCTCCCGTCGGCTTTAACCGTACGTGAACCATCCGTGCCCGGTACTCCGACGAATGAAACTTACGGATGGAACTCTCATCTGTATGACGTTTGTGTGCACCGAGTACGAGTGTTATTCCCCCGGGTGTAACAGCCGGATCGCGAGAAACGTTTCTCATCGTCCTTGTGTGCACTTGGTTCCCTCATCCGCGGATGTCCCACGTCCGCGCCCTTACCCCGATATGCCAAAGTGATATACATGGAACACCCCGGTGCAAATTATACATGCAGGGCCTCAACAATAACGGCGATAAACAGCAAAATATCGATTACAAATGGTGAAAATTGAAATTTTCGTATTGCTTTCTTCATCAAAGTTGGAAACTGACATTTTTCATATGGGCTTCTCACTATTTTTCTTTTTTCCGAAATGCTTCCTTGGTATGGAGACATTTTCTGTATTTTTTACTTCAATGTAAAACGAGCAGTCGGTTCGGATTCACAAGGAAAAACACTAAAATAGGTGAGCGCAACATTTATTGCAATTTAATTGAATTATATAATTGAATTATATTATAATTTAATTGAATTATATAATTGAATTATATTATAATTTAATTGAATTATATAATTGAATTATATTATAATTTAATTATATATAATTGAATTATATTTTTTCATAAAATAAATACTTTTATTGTGTTCAACTAAGATACAGAACAGTCACATAAGATTTTCTATTACTCGATTGGACAGTACCTTTGAGGAATTTTAATTCCGAGTTCCCAAATCGTTCCTAGAGCCGAGTGCTCGAAGCCAAAGAAAAATAAAGACAAAAATAGTCGGCATTCCGACACACGAAATTCTCAATTTTCATCTAGAATCCGATAATCCCCGTAGAGTTTCGAGTGTCGGAGAGCTCCGTAAAAGCACCTGCGCCGCGAACACCTGCGGTCCCGCGCCCTAGGCACCGACAGCGGCTCCGTAATAATCCGATTACGAGAGAGAACTTAAACTCCGTGAAACTTCGTATCCAGCCTCCCGACCGCGCCAGCCACGTCGCAGCCAGCAGGAATCGGAGTAACCATTTACGATTAATCGTAAGCGTATTAGGTCTAGTTGAAGAGCGGCGAAGCGATTCCGCGGGAAGTGCGCATGCGCGTCGCGGTATGGAGGTCGCGAACGAATTCGAAATTCAATTCGTGAACGGCGAGAGACGCGGAAAAATAAGAACGAGACGAGGAGGGGAAAAAAAAAAAAAAAAAAAAAAAAAAAAATAACATATAAGACGGAGAAGAAACAAACGGGCATTCCTCGCGGAGTTTATAACGCCAACCGGAAATCGATATAGCGTTCGCGAACTCCTCGGGTGCTCTTTACTCTCGGAGACGAGTCTCGTGCCGCGTATCAAGCATCGTCTTCGCGGGGCTGATCCACCGGAGCGAAGGAGACGGAGAGTCAGCCCGGGAGACAGATTTACGAGAGAAGCGCGTGGCCGCGTCGTGCCAGTCCTGCTTCAGCCAGTTGCCTTATAGCTGCTCACTCCGAGGCCTGCTGGAAGGACTTCCTGGCGCACGAGCCGTCCCTCCGCATCGGTGCGCGCTGTGCGCTCCTCCGTAGCTGAGGTGAATCGAGAATCGAGGATCTCTCTCTCTCTCTCTCTCTCTCGAGAGAGAGAGAGAGAGAGAGAGAGAGAGAGCGCGCGCGACTTCTCTCCGCGCCCCCATGCAATATGTATCGAGATAGACTGCGTCCAGTCGTTCGCCGGAGCATCGGTCTCAGCGGCAACCAGCGTACCTCGTGTTCCGTGTGTGCATCTAAGCGAGGTAACGAAGCGTGGAAATGCTACTCCGCTTTTTGTCCATACAACCTCATGTCCTCCCGCTCGATACCTTGGCCACCGCGCTCGCTCATGATATCTCGCGTGACGCACTTTGCTAGTTTTTACCTCTTACTACTTGGTAGACATACCGTTTAATACGTGCAACTTTATAGATATATATATATATATATATATATATAAATTGTGGTGCACGGAACGATTGTACGCCTTATCGCGCAATCCAATCCGTCAATCCTACGTATACTCTCCTATCCTGTATTCAATTTTTCATCGCCTCTCCGTCCACTTATTGCCGAGTGCGCTCCAAAGTTTCTCAACCGCGTAGTCCCGGATTCAGCGGCGACTCCTTTTTACGGTAACCGACGTAAAAATGATTAATCAAACACGACCTTTTATTATCCGTTCTCGATTATGACACGAAGATATTTTCTAGACCGCGACAAAAAAATGTCTATTCAATCCAGCGAACTCAAAGTTTCTAACCACGAACTTGGATCTTAAATTTCAAAATATTTTTTCATCGAAACTGGAGTAAATAATTGAAAATTAATGATCATCAATGTTTTCATTGTGCCGAATGTTTTTTGCCCAAAATTTGATACACGAAATTTTTCCATGAAAACTTTTGCTTGAAAGTTCATTAAATTTTTTTGAATCCCGAATGATGAATCGTGGTAATGAGAGTTTATTCATTCGCGGTCCTGACCACGCTCTATTCCTTTGACGTTGGTTCAACGACGCAAAGTTGGCCCAGTATCGACGGCAACTGTGTGCGGGGTTGAGCCGCAGCGAGCCGCACACTCCCGTGAGTGTTCTGCGGATCAGTATGCAAAAACGTAAGGGTATCGCGGCCAGGAGCACATGAGCGAGCTCGGGCGCCCGGTGGACGTATGCGAGGCGGAAGGTCAAAGGACGAAAGGAAGCAGCGTGGGATCGACGGGCACGACTATCTTGTGCACCGAGCGTTCGTTTGCCCGCGGGAAAGGAACAGCTACAGTCGGAGAGACGGGGATGTATGCGAGGAACAGTGCCGGAGTAGTGGCAGTAGAAATGGCCCGTGCAGAGCAGACTCGGCTGGCTTTTGCTTACGTCTCTCCCGTGCCACGGCCGAGGTCCTCGATCGTCGTCGGCACCTCGTGCGCTCGCGGTTTCTAATGCTCACAGTGCACCGCGCGCGCGCGCGTTATTCCGGGAACTCGCGCGCGGTGCGCTAGAATATATGAATGCGTTATGAGGGCAGAGAGGGACACCGCGGGCGAATTCTCTCGATATCTCGCTCACTCTCGTTCCGTCTATTTACTCGCGCGGCCTAAGCTGCGCGACACGATCTCAATTCACCTGAATCGACTTTTCCACCAGCCATGGGATACACATTGAAAAATCAGTTGTTCCCCGGGTGCCTCGCTTATTAATATTCATTTTATTAAAATGAACATGTATTTCCTTTCTCTATATATTTATTATCTTTTTAAATAGACATTCATTTTTCCTCAATGAATATTCATTAATAGTCTGTGCTTTTTCTTTTAAAAGTATGTAATTATCTTCAACAGGATAATTAATGTTGAATGATAGAATGTCATTTATGCGGGTGTACGGAAGAGATCACTTTTTAATATGATTCTATTCTGTGAGAAATTTTCCAGCGTTTCGTCGTGGCTGGTCCACCACCGCAAAATGTCAACCACGGTATTCCGTAAATCCGTGGAATGAGGTGGGAAGATTGAAAATAGTTCGTAGTTTACCGGGCCAAGTAGAAGCAGAAGGACAATAGCGGTGCGCGGAGCGACGGTAATGCGCCCGGTACTGATGGGACTATCCCAGCGCATTCCACGTGACGCGGAGAGGTGCACGGTTCAGCAAGCCCGGTGAGAATGCGCCGCAGCGCTGGAACGATGACGTGAGCGTGGGCGGAGGAGGTGGCCAGGGCAAAGGGGTAACGCGAGGAAAGCCGGTAGAATAGAGACGGCGAACGTGTGTACGCCGACAGTCGCGGAATGGACGGCGTCGTATCAACTTGCGAGAGGATAGAGAGGAGATGAAAAATAGATTTAGAAAAAAAAAAAAAAAAAAAAAAAAAAAAAAAACGAGAAGCCCGCGTGGCCCGTTTACGGCATGAGCGGCAACAACGGGGCGAGGAAAGGTGGACCCCGAGGCGGCGGCGGCGCACCAGGATCGAGCTAGACGATCGCGCTGTGATCCGCGAACCCACGAGGGAGACCCCGCATAGTCCCAGGCAGCAAAAGCCAGCAGCCAGCGAGATCGTGTGACGAGAGGGCTCATAGCCGGAGTTGGCTAGCCTCTCGTGTCCCGTCCGGTCACGGTCCGAGGCCCCTCGCGGGCCCAACGGGACTCGAGACTCTCAGCCGGGGCTGCATGTCCCCATACTGTGTATGTGAATTCGAGCTCATACGTCCAACTCAATCCCCGATAATAATAGTCGGCCGGAGAACGGAATTATTATATGGATATAAGTAATATTACAGCGCAATTCAGCGGTAGATCGGCCGTCCGGGAGACGGTGCAGCAGCGGATCGAACGATTGACGTACCGGCAACGCCCTTTTCACAACCGTGTGCGGACACTTCTAGGCAGGAAAAAGTTCCGGATGCGGAGATTGTGTCAAGTTGGAGCCGGGTATTTTTTTTGTTGTTTTTGTTTTTTTTTTCATATTTTTTTTTTAACGACTCGCGACAACTCAAAAAAGATTGGCGGCTCGAAGGGTCCGGTAGCAATATTTTTTTTTTAATTTTCTACATACCAAAAGAAAAAAAATTCGTACAAAGTTTCACTCGTGGTGATTGGGTTTCGATGAAACGTGGAGATTTTTTGAATGCAAAGGTCGATTTCGATCGCCCCGGGAACTACTCGAGGCAAGAGAACCGAGGTTCCTGCTTCATTCCAGAGCGATATCGCCGGGGTGGGAAGTTTCGCGACTCATCTCGTGACTCTCGATATGCTCGGCTATTATATTTTCCGTGGGATGTGTACCGGGCACGCGAGAACCGGTCGATGTGCGCACGCGCACGCGCGCGCCTGCAAACGTGATTTACGCGGTTTATCTCGGCGATACACGGCTCGTGAGCTACCTGCGTGTGCCATCGAGGTCTCTCGTGCCCGGAGCCAAGCGTGAATTCGATTCGATTTCACGATCACGCTTCGCATCCACGTCACGTCAATATTCATAATCGACGAATTAAAATTATGGGAACACGATGTCGGACAACGGCGCGGAGGCGTGGGAATAAGATGCTCCCGAGTGATCGAAGAGGTGTTTCAAATGAGATTATCTTTCGCGGTAGAGACGGAGAGAGAGACTCGAGCACTTGGCAATTGTTCAATTTAACGGACCAGTGGGATAATGGAAGGACTCTCAAGCAAGCTGACAACTCGACGTCTCGGTTCACTCGGGATACTCAATCTCAACGGTGCTCCCCCCCCCCCCCCTTCTCACCCTAGCCAAATGCACTGCTGGCTCTTCACTCGAGAGTACAATATGACGTGGCTCGGTTCAACGTAAATGCGGTGCAATATTTTTTTTCTCACCAATCAACAGCATCAGCGCGCTCCGGAAATCTTTGAGACGATATTCCTTTTTGAATACCAAGGTGGGATCGAAACAAAGTTCTCAAATTATTTTTAAATAGATTTAATAAGGTTTTTTTTTTTATTTCAAGCTGGTCATCAAATGAATTGCGAATTTGCGATGTTTGGGAAAAAAGTCGAATGCAAACTTGAAACGACGAGTGGAATTTTTGATGTTGCAATAATTTTTCGGGAAAACGATGATTTCATCAAATTTTCTAAACAGTGGAGTTTCCGTTCGGGTCGTTGGAATTATGGTTCGGTAAGTGGGTGGACGGCGATCGTCGGTAGGAGAATGATTTTTTGTCAATCGTCATTGACTTCTCGAGCGAAACATCGACCAACGAAAAATGAAGACGAGCCCAGGAATAAGTCAGCTCGCCGAACGCGCCCATCCGTTTGGGCGTACCTAAATGTATCTTCGTTTCACCGAACTATCCATTTTAACCAGCGGTGTCACTGACCACCGCTTCAGCTGCCTCTCACCCTCCCCCTCCCGCCCTCGAGCAGTTATAATAGCCATTGCATCGTTGAACCCTACCGAACGTTTGCTCTCTCGACTTTAATGCGTCGCGTGCAGCTCCCGTTTATTTTCGTCCCAAACGACGGGAACCCCTCTCTCGAGTGAATTCTCGCCGAGGCTGCGAGTGGAGAACGGTGACCTCAAAGATTTTGTCACCCGCGATATTACCAAAGTGCCCTCCACTCGCTCCGCCGCTCTTGGAATTTCGTCTTCGAAATATCCCGCCCAAAGAATGCGGAATTCTCTCTCGCCTCATTTAAGAATTACGCAAGATAAGATACAAACGTGCGTGCTGTCGGTAGACCGTGTTACCGTATGACCAAAGAGCACAGGTAATCACCGGTTCTCTCTCTCTCTCTCTCTCTCTCTCTCTCTCTCTCTCTCTCTCTCTCTCTCTCTCTCTCTCTCTCTCTCTCTCTCTCTCTCTCTCTCTCTCTCTCTCTCTCTCTCTCTCTCTCTCACTCAAAGTGACTCCTCGAGCCTCCTCGGTACGGTCGAGCAGCCCAGGGTACACACAGAGAATTCTCGGTTGTCGCTTTTGCGCTGGCCATTGCATGCGCGGACGCACCGGGGACAGAGCCTTTAGAGGCCTGGCGCCGTCTCGGACAGCCTGCAACGGCAAAGCACGATGTGCCAAACCGGTAGAAGCAGGTAGTCCATGTACGAGCTTCCCGGGAGGGCTCGTGACGTCGTCCGGTTCTCCCTCTCTGTCTGTCTCGCTCTCTCGATCGCGAGAGGCGGTTTCTTGATCCTTTTTAAACTCTCCTCGCGACGTCGCACGCAACGCACCAGCTCGACGCTCAGCTGCTGATGCTGGTTGCCGATTCAGTCCGCGCTCTTCAGCGACTTTATGGCCGGCCGACGCGCTTTCGTGGAATCGATGAGAAACCGCTGAGAGTCGCGACCGCGCGGACTTCGTCACTCTCCGCTTCGCGCGATCCGTTTCCTTTTCCTCGCTTCGCTCTTCCGTCTCTCGTTCCTTTGTCTCGCCTCTGGACGGAACAGCGGCGGGAGTTTCGCGACGCTGAGCGATACGCAGGGTGCAGCGTCCTCGAGATTGCATCGCGACAATCCCAGCTGGCATCCCGTCCAAAACGGAGACGCGACAAGCCCGAAACTTCACCGCCCGTACTATCTTTAGTCGTTAGCCAACTTTTCAACGCGTCACCGCGTTATTTCTCGCACCAGTCCCCGATTTGCGAGTCGAGTCGGCACTCTGCCAGGCGAATTCTCCGCGTCTGGAGAAGAATTTATCGAGTGAGCCGTGCGCGAGGCTCGCACGTCCATGGAAGACCCGTTGATCGCGGACTGCACCGAGCGGACAAACGATATTCTCCGGCCACTCGAAAATAAATCCGACGATTCTTCGCACGATCGTCCGTACCGATTTTTGCGATTAATCGACTTTCAATAAATTCTCCGATCTATTCATTTATTTAACTCAACTTCGCGTACAGACGGAGAGATCGATAGGACATTCTCCTCGCGGCTCTCCCGGGATAGCGGTGAGTCATTTATCGTTGTAATTGTACATGTGCTACGGTCAATTAGGTCATCGTCGTTGTCGTGCCGCTCGCACGTAACTGACAGTCGATAATGAAAAAAAAAAAAAAAAAAAAAAAAAAAAAAAAAAAAAATAACAATCTGAAAAGTCGTATGAGCGCGAGGTAGAAGTATCGCTCTACCTCTTATTTATCGCCTCGAGATTTTCCTCGGCGTTGTACATATTCACGTAATTACTAATTGCCCGGGAGTACGGAGTGTGTACAGTGGGCGAGAATGCAAGGTAGTACGTACTAATGCGAAAGGCTTTCGCGGCCGCTTCGGGTAGATCTCCACGGTGGATATTTCCAAGGTAATTAATTTCGAACACGGAGATCGGGAATAGGTAACGCGTTCGAGCGGCGTGCTCTCGTCGTTCGGGGAGCCCCGGAGTCCTCCGTGCGGCGCGTTTGTCTCTCTTCGGGTGACTCGCGTCCGTCGGAGGTTCTCTCTCGAGCTGGGAAGAAATCCGTGGTCGGGGCTTGTGTGCACAACGTGTACGTTGCCCGACCGACCCGGGGATATGTTCACCCAGAGGAAGACGTTCGCCGTCACGCGATAGGTGAGGAGCGTGAACCCGGTAGGTGAGAGAAGCAGAACTCCGCCGTTGCACCGGCGCAGCGCAGAGACGATATGAGAACCAAAGTCTCGCGGCTGCGAAGAGCCGCGAACCGCGGATGCTGCGCCGGGCCAATGCACCGAGCGGTAGCACGTGCGCCCGATGCACCTCAGCTCCGGAACGGCGCGAAAAGACGGATCTCTTATTTTTTTTTCTCCCACCCGACAAGCCCACAATCATTTTACTATTTAATCCGCGAAGCCTCCATGCCCTACTAAACCCTCGATTTTACCGTAGTTTTCGCACAAACGTCCCAGTTTCGTTCACGTGCACGGTACTGGGGATCGCGTGCGATAGCCCAGTTTGCAATGTGAAACTGCCGGCCGTCTCCGTACGCCGTTATAACGCGGCCGGTACCTCTTCCGAGTATGTAACTCGTGTATCCAGAACGAGGGTGTATGATCTACGTGTGGCATTAGCCATCCGCGGAGAGACGAACGACTCGCCGGAGACACAGTCGCGAGAGCGAGACTCCGAGGAACGAGAGCAACTCGACGGACACGTAGTGGATATCGGACTCTCGAGAGGACACCCGCGATCCTTCTCCCGATCGTCTCCCGCGCTCGGTAAGACGGAACGAGACGGGAGGCTCCGGAGACCGGGGGAATCGTTCGTGCCGCGATGAGCTTGGATCATATTTCGCTGTGTTCAGAACCTGAGGTGCGAACCCGTTTATCGCCTGCGGCTTCCCGGAACGCCCGTGCTTCCACGCTCTAGCCGCTAAAAAATAATTAAAAAAATTAATCCAGACTGCACCTACGAGACACGTTTCTGTCCGAACGGTGCGAGTTGAATGCAACTCCGCAGAGAGAAAATTGCATTGTCGGCTCCACCGTCATCGGAAGTCGGACGGCGATTAAATTATCGAGTCTCGTGTTTCTTCCCGTCGTCCTCGCGTTCGTCCATGGGAGTTGCGTCGAATTGCGAGGAAAATTTCGGTCGCGAGATCATTGCCGAAGGGTGGCGCGGGCGATGCCGCTGAGGGCAGCGAGTTCTCGGCTACCGGTCCGCGGTCGGGGAAATAAATTGCGCCATTCATTCTCTCTGGAGTCCCGTCGGGCAACGCGAGCGCGATGGTTTACACTCGCGGGGTTTGTGCCTCGTTCCTCCGTTCCGTATGCGCGCGTGTACGCGCGCGCCCCGCGATCGAACAATGCATAACAAGCATTGTCTCTCCGCGCCCCGCCCTCTCGAAACGGAGAGCCACGAGAGCACGCCAGCGGCACGAAACAGCATCCAGAAGCGGCTCGCAATAACAAGAGCCGCGTAATACACGTACACCGGCGGGGCATTGCCGGGCCTTTATCTCTCACTCCCGCTATCGGCGCACTCTTCGATTCACTCTCCGCGTCGTTCGGTTCTCCAAGGGAGACAGAGAAGAACGATCCTTCGTACACGCGGTCCGAGTGTCGGTACTTTGGCTCTTACACAGAAATACACACGCACGTGCGTACGTACGGCGAGTCAGCGGGAGCAGAATCGCGCTCGCCGACACTCAATTGCCAGCTTATGCGGAGCGGAGAGTGCACTCTCGTGTGGGGTGAAAATCGGTGTGCAGACTCACTCACACACACACACACACACACGTGACTCTCGCGTTTATTCCCCTGGTGAGAGAGAATATGGACAAGTCCGAGCGAGGAATCGACGGGAATGGAAATGCGAAGCTCGTGTAAGCGCATACTCCAGGCGGAGCAACGGACGGGGGGGACGAGTGTCGTACATGCCGAGTACACTATAATAAACTCGATCGCATGCGGGGGGATCGGGGGAAAACTCAATTGGAGCAAGTAGCTATCGGAGACGTCTGTATTATTCGTTCTCCTTTCGAATTTCATCGTGGGGGAAGGAGACGTTCGCGCCGGGGACAAATACGAGGCAGGTGGAGAAGTCGCGCGAGTGTTCGGCGTCGAAGGGAGAATCTCCGGGGAGAGTGATCTGCATGATCTGCGCGGAGTAGCTTCAAGGCCCGGCCGATAATACGCATGCGTGCACACACGCTCTGGTTGTGGAGCGGACGAGTACCGAGGGAGCCAAGCTGGCTACCCCAGTTGGCCGAACATGTGCGCGAAATTACCGTCTTCTCCTCCCGGTTCTCGCGTCGGATACTCGAGTCGATGGCTCGGAGCCGGACTGCAAATTACAAAGCGAGCTCTCTCGGCGGCCCTCTCGTTAAACCGGCCGAGAGCCTCGTCGATAATATTCCGGAGCGATTTTTTTTTTTTTTGTTTTTTTTTTTGTTTCTTTTCTATTCTCCCTTCTCGAGAGCCGTCACCGGATCGCGGTCTCTCGGATCGCTCGTACACGCTCCGTCGATAAACTCCGCGAGACGGGAGGGTTTACTTTACCGGCGAGAATCAATTTTAAACCGTCGGAATAATTGACTCGTCTTCGGTCGAGATAAAAATTTCACAGCCGAGCCCCGGTTCTCGATTACGGCTTGCCGCGAGCCCGAGTAACGAGGAACCCACCGCTCGGATGGAAACGTCGAGGCGCGGACACAGGTGGGCTGCGAAAACGAGCTAGGGAGCGGACACACACGGGCTTCGGGAGCGAAACGCATACGCACCGTACGCCCTGGTTACCCTATCTACTTGCCACGCATTTTATCCACTTTATGCGCACACCCGCGGCGTTCGCGGCCCTCCACCGGCTACGCCGGCCGAGCGTTAAAGCGAACGGCGAACGCCTAGCCATTATCGCTCTCGCCCGGTTCTCTCTCCCCGTGGGAGTCGAGTCTCGTTAACGCGCCGCTTCCCGTTCTCCTCTCGTGTTCCTCGCGAGAGGGACGCGCGTATCTCCTTCCCGGGAAGAATCCTATCAACCCGAAGAATGCCGGCGAAAATAAATAAAGATTTTTAAATCGTTAAGGTAAATAGTTTCGTGCTCGCTGGATTTGGTCGTCGACGATCGTTTGACCGTGGAGCGGACGCAGATAGGAAGCGCACTTCGCGAGTCGCGGTGTAAGGGTCACGGTAATATCCACGGGCGCATGGGGCGCCTGTTCGATAGATTGTGCCATAACTTGCACACGGTTTATCGGCTAATACGCAACAGTCCCGGGAGATTGGAGTGCGTTAATGTGCGTGCGCGCTGGCGCGAACGATCCGCGCCCTGAAACCTGAAACTGGCGGGCGTACGGCCGGTTCGAGTCCGTTACTACTCGGGACGGAGGCGTGGAGACCTCCCCGACGAGTATGTCCACTGTGGAAAAATGTCGTTTGAAAATTAATTAAAGGTAACTGGAAACTCGAGCAAATTTTTTCCGAAATTTTCAACACACGTGCGTTGCAATTTTACATTCGAATTTTTTTTTTATAAATGAGACTTTATTCTTAGTCCTTGATACCACGATCCGTAATAAAAAATCTCGGTTCAAATACTCAACCGATATGAGCGAAGTAATGAAATTTAAAGCTCCAGTATGTTGAATCTCATTTATTCTCATAGTGCACAGTGTGGAAGTTGCGATCCGCGCAATCGGGCAAAGTGCATTATGCTGAGCGCCGAGTCAGCGACGCTCCTGAACGGAAATAGTCGACGTGACGGCCGACAATTTCGTCGTTCAGTGCAGGAGAAAAGCCCGGACAATGCAGCGCGGCGAGATGTGGAAGGGGAAAGATTTGCCGAGCCGGAGCTCGCCGAGTTCGGACAAAGTCGGTCTGGGTCATAGGTCGCGCGTCGCGCGCACCCGGAGCGTACGTACCGCGCGGGAATGCATAATCGCGAGCGCAGCGCTTGGCAAAGTGCAACGCGAGTTGACTTTTGTCGATACGGCGAACCTCGGCTCGTTCTATATTTCCCTCGAAGACTGCGATAAACCGCGGCGGTTCTCCGAATCGCCCAGCCTAAGGCAAATCGAGTGCGAGGCACACGGAAAGAAAACAGAGTCTCGTTTGTTCGAACGTTTGATAGTCGCGAGCCGGCAATATGCACTTCGGCGAGAGCTTTGCACCACGACAGACGTTGCTCCGCCACGGCACTCGTGGCAATAAAATCCGCTGATGCAAACAATCCGCGGATGGAGGTTAATGGCTCCGAGAGGGAAATTATCAAAGAGCGCGGCCGAGGCGGACACGCGAGTGCTGGGAAGCTTATGGGAAAAGTCGGGACGTGACGGTACGGCACGCAACGGGATTGTAACTGTAACATTCGCGCAATCGGAGGGAGACTTCGAAGCCCCTTTCCCCACGTGAATGCATTAAAGCGATGCGGTACGAGCTCGCGCTCGGTCGGTAACAAAAACTGCATTTCCCTGCGCCTGGAAATTCAGCTCGGAAAGACAATTTTCTTTTTCAGTCTGTTTCATGGGTTCTCCTTTCCACGATCGAAAACGAACATTGCTTTGGGTTTCGATAAGACTTTTTGTCGTCAATGCCGTAATTCGTGATAAAAGTTTATTACAACTTTTAATGGTCGAACAAAATATTTTAACAGGTCAACATTATTTTGGTGAAATCGTCCAGAGCATTTTTGAAAAATTATTTGCATTTAAACGTCCATTACATTTTTTTAAAACATCAATATTTTATATGCCCGGTAACGATTTAACAAAATGTATCAATTTCGGAGTCCCTTCGCACACCGTTTTTTTTTTTTTTAGTTTGTACCCCACGACAATACGGTTCGCCTCGAGAAAATTAAAAAGATCTTCAACGTAAAGACCACCCTACTGCACACGCGGTTAAGAGAGTCGAGAGGAATTTCGGCCGAAATTCATGACGCTAATTGCCGGGTCGAAGGAACATACCTGACCAACGACCCATCCATCAAAAAAGCCGACTTCTTTGGCAGGCGAAAAAAAAGCCGTAAAGATGATAATAACTTGCACGACAAAAAAACCTCTCCACCGATCCATCCATGACCGGTTTTTTCTGCACCCTTTCTTTCAATCTACCGTTTGCGATTGCTCCGGCTCGTGTCGAAAATGCAGAAAATAATCGAACGGTCTGTACGAAATCGAATCTCTCTGACGGCGCGATAAGCGGGTGAATCGCGGCCCACGCGAGACTCTCGATTACGCGCCATTAACTTCGGTTTGTGTCTCCGAGTCGGCCGCTGCTGGTGGCGAGGCTCTCCGGTAGCGCTGAGGCATTCGCGGCCGTAGACTACCTGCCGTGATTGTGGGCAGAGCGGAATGTCGGTATAACGTTCGCCTCCCCCTGGTGGAACGAGCTCCGGCCACGTGAGATTATAATATGTGCATGCGCACAGGTACGGAGGCTGTAAAGTAGTCGGACGTATGGAGCCGAGCTCCGGGTACAAGTGCGCGTACGACGACGACGACCACGCGTCCTCTATCAGTTTAACGCGTGTACATAATTCCGTCGAGCATATTCATACAGGCGCGCGCTCACATACGCGATATCGCATGCGTGAGTTAATCGCGAACGCGGATTATCGCCATCCCAATAACTCCGTCGTTGCTGCCGGACCGGAGCGAGAGATCTCGAGAGCTGCCCCGAAGCTATCGGCAAAGCTCTCCGATCGCGTTCGTACACCGGCCAAGTGTACGTGCCGGTCACTCTCCATTGGCCAGCAGCAATCTTCGGCTCTGAAAGGGAACCGAGAGAGCCGGGACACCCACGCGCCTCCGACTCCCTCCTGTCACCACGGATAATTCATGTCACCGATATTATATTATGAAAGGTGCTGGGCGCGATGCAGTAACGCACCGGGTGCCGTGCGTCCGGTTACCGGTTATGTTTTTTTTTTTTTTTTCTTTTTTTTTTCGCCACATTCGTTTTTTTTTCTTTTCTCGTTCGGATTTAGAAAGGATTCGACGAAGAAACGGTCGAGACTTCGGTCGGGTGAGGCGATGACGGAAGAGACAGAATTCCGCGCATGCGCCCGATTAAGGCGAGAGATCCTGCGGGGCAGATATGAAGGAGGAAGCTACCGGTCGAGGGAACGATCTCGGCAATGAGAGCGCTCGCGCGGCGGGGCGCTCTGGGTTGGAAAGCCCGTCGAGGCGTGGACGGCTAAATAAATGAATGAATGCATAAATAAATGAATTGATAAGGCCCCCGAGAGTTCCTCGAGCATTCGTTACTCAAAGTGACACGCCGCTCGTTTGTTCGACTCCGGCCGCGGATTCGATCTCGCGGAACGATCGTTTCACCGGCCGCGATCCGGCGGAGGGCAGCGCCGCGGACTAGCTCCGATTCTCTCTTTTCCTGCGTGCGGGGCTTCTTGCCCGCTACTACCCGCGATCCTTTTACTTTTCTCGCGTCTTCTATTTGCATCGGACGGTGGGAGGGTGACGCGGAGTTTCTGGGGCCGATTAAGTCGTAAAGCACGAACGGGGCCACCCACGGCTCCGTCGAGCGGGTAATATCGAGCTGCTCTCTCTACCGTCGGGCGAAAGGCGGAGTGAGCAAGAAAGCACGGCGAGGATCTCCGCGGCGGGAGCGTTTTATATACGAGAGTACGACTCCAGGTCCGATCTCCCCGACCGGTCCAACTGTTGCGCAGCGTCTTTCGTGTATGCGCAGTCGCGGAACCGCGTGAACCGAGCCCGTGATTTAAAGGGCACGCACGCCAGGCGTGCAAGGGCCGCTCGCGATGGAATGCGAATAACAAAAAAATTACGAAAAAAAAAAAAAAAAACAAAAAAAATGAGCGGTCGAGAGCGCGGTTAAAGTTCTCCTCGAAGAAGCGTCCGTTCCGGTGGAATAAAACAAAAAATTTGAAGAGGCTGCATAAGCGAAGATTTAATTCCAACCCCCTCGAGAGAGGAGCACGTGCGTGCGAACGCCCGTACGGAAACACCGCTCGTATACAATCCGCCAATCCGAGTAGAGAAACCGACGCACGAGAAACGGTCAGCCAGCAACCCCTAAATTTTCGGCTCCGACGTATTTTACGGGAGCGTAATTACGGTGATCGGCTCTCTCGCGCGCCCAACCGCGTTACTTAGACCGAAAATGTATTTTTCTCTCGGATACTTTGAACGATCGCTCGGATGAGAGAGGCTTTATGAGGCTTGGAAGTAAAAAAGTACGGAGGGAAAGTAAAGAAAAAAAAAAGGAAAAATCGATGGCGATAACTCCGGATTCTCGAGGAAGTGTGCGCTCGGGCGAATCCCGAGATGCGTGGTAATGGCTCGCGGAGGGGAGAGAGAAAAAAGTGGATGTTTCATGCTCTGGGACCAAAGTCGCCAAGTCGACATGCGTACATAAAACGTGGCGAGAAGTATAATAAATTTTACAGCGCAGTTGGATGACAGTACAGTACAATAATAAAAGAATAAAATATATCGAGATGAAATTAAATTTAAAAGTTATCAAAAAAATTACGGAAAATCTTCGGAAAACGGCGATCACAATACGAGGATAACGACCCTAACGAACACGGAATTAGCACATCATCAATTTTACGATACTACATAAATGACTCGAAACGACGAAAAATAATAATGACGAACGAAAGAAATATATAACTAAAAATAACACATTCCTATTTCTGTAGCAAGATCAATAGAACAGTCAATGAAAAAAAAAAAAGCATTCTCGTTTCTCATTGACTGATCAACGTGAGACCGCGAACTTTCGATTTGTTTATCTCAATCTAATTCATTTTCGTTTACACCTTAGTCTAAATTTTTCATGACAAACATAGATCGATATAAAAACAATAAATATGCTGTAACTCATCGAGTAACGTTTCCCCATTTCGACAAAAAAAAAACCGGCATTCTGGAAAAGACGTCGGCAGATAAGAATAAAATAAAATAATACTTATAAATTAATACACAAGGATAAATTGCAATAGCGAATAGCGAGTAATAGCTAAAAAATAATAATAATAATAATAACAGACATCTTATCGATGAAACTGACTCCTCCCCCAGTGAGTATCTCGCGGCGAGCGGTGTCGAAGCGCGGAGATCGCGAGAGGTTTCCGCCACTTGTTAAATCTCGCGATCCCGAACGAGTCTGCTCCGTTTCGTTAATCGGCGTTAAACTCGTGACGGGGACGTAACGACAGCGATTCTCTCGTCCGGTAATTCGTTGGAAATTAAAGCCGGCGCGCTTTCGCGAGCGTTCAGCGAGGACTGCGCATGCGCGCGGCGGAGTCGAAAAATCCTTTGAATTTTTTGGTAAGAGAAAACTTGGTCCGCGGGTCCGTTCTGTGTGGATTACGCTGACGGTACTTATTATAAGTATCCCGGAGGGATACGACTGGTCAACGAGTGCGTAAGTACGAGCTCGTAACGAGCAGGTGTGCTCGATACGTTAATGATTTCGGCGGCCGTGTAATTACAGGGTTTCACTCCGCTCGGCACTTCGCCCCGAGCGTCTTTTACCGGGCCTCGCGCCCGTTTATTGTTTTCGAGCTTCGAGGCCGGAGAAGCCGGGGACTCGAGAAAAGTCGCACTCGAGCCCGATGCGGGAGGCGTATTGCAGTTTATTTCTTCATTGGCTTTTTTCGTTCGAGTGTCTTTTCTCTCGTTACAAAGTCCCGGTAGGATTCTCTCCGAGAGTAGAGCTCGACTCGTCCGGACTGTCGGGCTTCCGAAGCCGATAATTAAACGTTCCCAAAAAAAAAAATATATATATATATATATATACATTTTTTTTTTTAAAGAACAAGATTCGAAAGACTTGACACGGAAACTGTAAAAAATAATTGGCCGAGAGTGGCGCGCCGCTCGCCGAGGGAATTGTCGTCGAGGCTTTCGCGGCGCGGATCGTCTCGCCGATGCGATTCCGAGGCGAGGAAACATTAACCGGACAAACACGTTTTCGCGTAACTCTCCGGTCGGTATAGTTGCCCGTGCGGAGTCCTCGAGCTGTGGCAGATCGGCCACCGTCGGGACTCTCGGAGGGGGTTGACGAGGGAACCTGAATGGGACGGTGAATGGGAATGGAAGCCTTCGTAGTGTAACACGGGCGACGACGGACGGTTCCCAAGTAGGATTATATTCGGATAGGCCGAGGAGCTCCCCGTACTCGCCTCCGCTGTTGCATAATTGTTTTCTCGGTCGAGTACTTTTAATTAATGGCGTCGCGAGTCGGCGAGGGACCCGATTTACGAGCGTCGACCGGCGTGTCAAGCCCCGTGAATTTATACTCTCACCGAGCACCGTACGCGCATTATCTCGTGTCGGTGCGTTCTCTCACTCACCCTGCGACGGCCCCGAGTGTTGCTGCACGACCGATGCAAACGAGAACGACGTCGTGTCATAACATCAATAAATAATATGTTAATAATTCCCAGTGTTATGTCGTTGATTATTGACTGTCTGTTTTTTTTTTTTTTTTTTTTTTTTTTTTGGAGATCCGAACGCAAGTATTGATGGATAATTTTTTTTTTATCGCGTATTAATAACAAGGAGACAGTTGACAATAAACGATTCGACTCAATGGAAAGTAATCGAATCGTGGAATTAAAATTACAATATCTTTTGTCAGAATCGGAGAAAAAAAACAAAAAATTCCCTCGTACCAAAGAGAAGCTCCGGGCGAAGGACTCAGACAATCGGCAATCTCTTTCACCACTACTGATAGCTAACAAACAATATCGCGATTCCAGAATCTCCCAGATTACACGCTCGACACTGCGAGCGATTCAACATGCAATTCCACACCTAGATGTAAAACTCACCGACCGAAGCAGCGACGCGGCCGGTCCTCCGATCTTGCCAGTCGAAAAAATTCCACTAACCGGCGACGAGACTTTGATTGTCAAACAATTGAATTTTTTTTTTATCTCAACGGAATTTTTTTTTTTTTTTTTTTATCGTCCCACATTGCACTCGCGACTATCGGCTTAAAAAAAAAAAAAAACAAGTTCCCACCGTAAAATCTCGATCTCCGTTCGTCTCGCGGTTCGTTCGAGTGAAATCACAGTATCATCGTCGGACCTGGCTCCGGTTCGGTATTCCTTGTTCCGGCCCGCGCCCGCCCGTTCCCTCGGTCAGTGCAGCAGCCGGCCGGGGGAGCAGCTGGCTCCTCGTTCGTCCCGTACACACGAACACGGCTTCGCGCGTTGGTCAGAGAGTCGATCGAAGGTCACGCGAGGAGGGACCATTCACGACGAGAAGGTGGAGAAAGAGATCGGCCACCAGGCTCTTTCTCCCTCGGTCGGTTATTCCGCTCGCTCTCCTCGAACACGAGCAGCAGCAGCAGCAGCAGCAGCAGCCTCGGCCGCGATGCCGTGCGCCGAGTCGTCGAGTCTCGGTAACTGACCTACGACAACGATTCGTTCACCCCGCGTGGCGCGCGGCTCTCGCTCGCCGCCGACTCCCCGTATCGAGTCTCCTCGCTCCCTCGTCGTGCGTGAGTTTTTCGTCGTTCCCGCTTGTTTATCCTCGCTCGCGGAATTAAAATCGTCGTCGTCCGGCAGAGCCGACCGGGACGGGGCGCTGCGCCACCGATCCAACCTTCGTTCGAGACCCCCGGTCTCGCTCGACCGAGCCGTCCAACGTCCGGCGTCGAGCGGCGGATCGATCAACGGCTTCAACCGACTCGGACGATCGCTCGCTGCAACGTGTATCGAGCACGCCCGGTGATATCCGATCGAAATATCTGCGGTCCAATTTATACCGAGCCCACCGTGCATTCGTATCGCGTGAGGCTCGCCCGCATCGGGGCTCTCACGGGAGTAAGGCAACGTGGAACGGGCACGCGAGGGAACCCTTATTCACCGCACTTCCGGGAATTCCCACGATCCGCGTCTCACAACTACGAGGCGGAAAATCGGCAAGAAAAAAAAAATGTAATTATTTTTTAAATTATATATTTATGTCTATGTATGTACATACATACATATATATATATATATATATGTAGATCGAAGGGAATTCCTCGATCTCGATGGCGAAGCGGTCGAGAGGCTAGCGGTGGAGAACCGAAGGTCGTCCGCGAGACTTGTCTGCCGGACGACCGCACTCACTGCTCGATTTTTATGAATCTCGGGCGTCACCTCGTTCGGAGTTCGGTGCACTCGATTAATTTTTTTTTTTTTTTTTTTTTTTTTTTTTTTCACGAACGGCAAATATCCCGCGGTCTCGTAAAGTCCTGGATGGTCGAACGTCGAAAATTATGTATTTATTTATTTTTCGTCAAATTATTATTATTATTATTTTAAAAAAAAATTTCAAGCCGACGAGTGACGAAACGAAGATCTCGGCCGGTGATTCGTCGATCACAATTGTCCCGAGCTGCCGGCTCGAAATTTCGCGCGGAGAAGCTCCCGGATCGTTTCGTACGGTTGCCGGGACGGCAATGGCCCCGCGACGGTGGTTTTAGCGCCGCGACGGCGAACAGGGAACGGGTTGGTTCTCCCACCGTTCGTCCCGCTGCACTCGACGCGACCATCGCCGTGAATCCCCACTCGTTCTCCTCTCGCCGTATGCATCGCCCCCTCTCCCCCCCTCGCCCCTTCTCCTCCCCCTTCTCCTCGCCCCCCTGCTCCACCAACCATCTCGCCATGACGACGAACGCGGGCAACGGGCGCGCGAACCCCCTCGTGGGTTTCTCTTCGGCTACTCTCTTATACCCGTGTCTCATCGTCTCGTACATTTTTTCCAACGGGAAGAAGAAGAAAAAAAAAAAAAAAAAAAACCCAATGTAACGCCATCCAGCGAAATCGTTTCCCTTCCGAGCGGACCCACACACGGGTACAGCGCGCACCGCTGAATAGAGATGAGCCGTACAGAGCCGAGATGTTTCGTCTCGACGAGAAGTCCGCCCAGTGTCCGTCACCTCTCGCGAGCCCATGCGACCAAGGTAGGACCGACCGGACGAGGGTTTTGGAACACGTGAGAACAGCCGGTTATTTATTTCGGTGGGTCGGACCTCGCATGGCCGAACGCTCGTCTATATCCTCGGACGTGCGTAGGCGTGGAGATCTTTGACGTGATTATATATATATATATATATATATATATGTGTGTATATATATATATGTATATATGTATGTATTTATGAAACACTAAGAGGAATTTTTGACTGAGGTATTCCGGTTTTCCGATCCTCTGAGCGCGGCGTCAACGCCCTGTGCGACGGCCCGACGGTAACTGAAGATGCCACCGATCCCGATACTTCGATTACGGAAGTCGATTATCGCGGAGTTCCCGAGCCGATAACGTCGATTCTTCGCTTAGGAATGCACTTTGAAAATCGTGAAAACGATAGTTTTCCACCGACGTTTGTAAATACTAGAGTTCATTCCGGAATGACGTCACCCACATGGCACGACGATATTTACGAAATGTTTCGAAAATATATTTTTTTTGTTGGATTATTGACAATTTTTTTTTTTAATGTCGATAAAATAATAATTAGATTGCTTTTTGTGAAATATTCAAAAAAAAAAATTGACAATGTTTTGGTGCCGAAAAGATTGTTCATTATTTTAAACATATGTACTTCATCCGATACTCCATCTATGCGGTTGACATATATATATATATATATATATATATATATATATATATATATTACCCTTGTCGATTCCGTAACTCCAGTCGGATGGACGTCCGTCGAATATTTTTGATTGTTACTTTAACGTTAATTTTTTTTTCCCCCCCGCCGACAATATTAATCTCCGAATGGCGATTCCCATGTACAAGAAGAATCGTTGCGCTCGCAGCTCTCACTCGGCGTAACTTAAATTTCCACCGGCGCGTACTCGCGGACCGAGAAACCGATTATGAAACCGCAGAGAAGCAATATCGGGAGAGTCGTCGTGCCTTTGATGTTCGCGGATCGCGAACCCGGTGCGTCTCCACTCTCACTCTCGATTAAATTTCGTTTTCTCGGAGGCTGATACAGCGAGGATGCATCGGCCTTTGGCAGCGGATATTCTCGTTTCCGGGGAGGGAAGGGCCGCGTCCGATGGTTCGCTCTCTCGCGGATCCCTTTCGGTTCTTCGCCAGCTGGTCTCTTTATTTCTTGACCGAAGCTCGGCAGACCGTCGAACAGACCGTCGAACAGAGGGAGGAAGAATGAGAGTCAGAGACCCCGAACGATAAAAGCAGTGCGGGAGGAAGTATACATTGTACGGTAAAAACGAGCGAGGGGCGCTCAGGAACTTGGTGCTCGGTGCTAGGCACGGTGCCTCGCCTGACCTCAGTCATGCCTAGCAAGAATTCCCCCCTCGTTTCCATTGCCCCGCTGCCCCGCGATCGACTGCACGAACATGGAAAAATTATGGTAAACACATCGGGGAAAAGGAAGCGCACGGGGGAGACGACGGAAGTGAAACGCTGAAGGATCATTATTCGGAACGGAGGTAAACACGAAACTCTGTGTCACGCTGATGTCTTCACTCTTCGACGTGGTTCGCGGTAAGAAATTCTTTCGTTTTTTTTTTTTCAATTTCTTTTTTTTAATTATTAATTAAAATTTTTTTGTCTTCGGCCAGCGACGAGAAACGATTACGTGAAACGGGGTCGAGGCGAACGGTGACCCCCTCATTGCGAGTCAATTTTTTTGTTGTACTTTCTGTTTGTCTGTGTCCGTGTCTGTATCATTCGAGCGATCGCAATCGCACGGAATTACATATCGTACGGTGCGAGAGAGTACGAGCCCTGCGATAATCGATTCGACGAATTCTCCCGATCGATCTTTACCGCGCACGGGTCCGAGAGACTTTCCCAAGCTTCGGACAACGGGCGGGATACACATTCGGTGAAAGTGTATCGGACTCGTTCGATCGTTCGATCGAGAAACGAATATTTCGTCGGCCCGATCGGAAGTGCTCGTCAATTCGCGGGACGGTCCGGTCGTTGCACGATGGACAAATTTCCAAAGGCGCATCGTGATCCCGATCGAGATCGAGAGTAGTCGCCGATCGACCGGCGATCACCTCGTAAAACGCGCTGAGATAATTTACAACGAGGTAGCGCGAACTTTACGTCTCATTTGTTTTTTTTTTTTTTCCCCCCCGTTTTTTTCGAGACTACCGACAGTGGGATGCGAAAACTTTGAGCGATTCGGTGGGTCTGCCGATAGTGAGAGGAGGCCTACGGGTAAAAAAGACTTTTAATTCAGCTTTCGCGGTCTCGGCGAACGATGGAAAGTGTGAGGAGAGCGACGGACTTTTAATTGCTCGAATGATTTAGAGAGACCGTGAGGAAGAGTGTGGAAGAGGAAAGAGGCAGATAGGAGGCGAGGAAAGGGGGTGGGTTTGCACGTGGAACGTCGAGATAAGAGGTTCCCGGAAATCGTGTCTGCCGCTATGAAAGGGCCTCTTTCTCCTCGTCTTTCGTCGAGCTCCTCCGTTCCACCGTTGCGAGGAGTGGCGTCGTGGTGCGCACGTATTTCAGCCTCGTCCTCGGTGTAGGGTGATTAAGGGCTCGCACGACGCAGCCCCGAGTACCGCGGCGAAGTTCTCGCCGAGCGTCGGCGCTCACCGTTGGAACCCTTTGCGCCCCTCGATTAGACCGAGGCGCCTTGAACGTTTTGTTTCTCCCCGTTATTGTTATTATTATTTATTTTTTTTTTATCGTCCAACGCCCGAGAAACTCCAAAGTTACGATATCCGTACAGGAAACTACTTGGAGGCTTGTGAGCGAAGCGACTACGGCGTTGTGTACAGCGTGGCCTCTGTGCGGCATGCAAAGATGTGCACCTGGCGCGCACACTCGAGACCGGAAGCTGATAAGACCGCAAACACCTTCGTCGTGTATATTTTCCTTCGTGCAGAGATTAGAAACGCGGACACGTAACCGACCCACCTACGTTAATGAGACGAGCGTTGCGCACCGGAGCCAACGAGAGCGAGGTCGTCGAGGCCGTTGAAAATGGGCCGGAGGAGGGAGGCAAAGGTAGGAAATCGATAGCGATCGATGAGTTGGTCAATCGGGCATTCGCGGTGTCATGCGCGATGGTGCAATCGAGGCTGCGTCCTCAAACCGTGCGTTTCCGGACGCGGGCTCGACAGAAGCGTACAGACGCGCGTGTGGTTCGAACGCTCGAACGATTTACTCTCGAGGGGTCGGTTATGTCGACCGGAAGTCGGGGGGGAACGACGCTCGATCTCCCAACGTCCATTATAGCAGTCGCCGTGACGCCGATTAAGCCAAGCGCGAAACCGACTCTCGTGCGAACCCCTCGGGTCAGAATAGTTATATTGTGTTTGAGATAAGTCCAATGAACCTCCGTGGAGGTTGACAAAAATTGCCGTTGCCGATGGTATTTCACATCGTCATGGCGGGGTATTGGTAAAAGTTTTCAACTAGCAATAATCGCACCTCGGTAGAACCTCATTGGTTACGATATCGCCACTGCGCAAAGCTAAAGAAAGGCGCGAGGCGCGGAGTATTTGTACCCTTCCGAGCGGAGTTTGGCTTGCGAGAGGCGACGTCGACGCTCGCCATCTAGCGGTCGATCGCGCAACCAATACCGAGCACCCTTCGCCGCGAAAATTTCCTAGCGAATTCCTCGTTTCTGACGCGTTACATTGCATTCCGTTTGTCCATTCTCATTCCGTAACGATGTAATTGCATCGCGTGTCACATTCTCATAGTCCCGCGATTATGCTTTGAGCCCGGCAGAGAGAGAATGATCATAACGTACCTCCTTTACACTCGTATCTCCGTGTAACGACTTAATTTACGGCAGGATCATAAAGCGGACTCGGCGTATATTACGACGGGATAATTATCGAGTAACCCGCCACCGTAAGAGGAAACCCGTTATACAATGTGCGTCGCTTGTTCGTAAGATCGTCGTGTGTGCGACGAGCGCGAGGATTGTGTCGTGCTGAGCGCATCCTCCCTGGCTCCTCGGTGCGGTCGGATCGTAACGTCGTGGAATTTCTAAAAAAAAAAAAAAAAAAAATCTCGGCCGCAACGTCCCAACAATATTACACTTTAGGAATATTCCGCGACACTTATTATTACGCCTGCGAGTTAAAAAATAAAAAAATAAATGAATTTGAAAAAAAAAAAAATAAAAAAAAAAAAATATAAAAGACGATATTTATATCGGAATTCCTTCGAGGAATTCACGATAGCTCCCGATAGCTCCGTGAAACCCTTGACGATCGAATATTCCGCCCGGGAATTTACCGAGAATATATGTTCAATCTGCATCGCCATGCAGTATCTTGGACGATACTCGTGGTATAACTCCCCCCCCCCCCCCCGTCCCCCACCCCCGCCCGCTCTCATAACGCGGCATATATGCTCGCCCTCGCAATACAAACAGCGATCATCTC